>JAIUCT010000043.1:1897135-1909981 GCA_021307375.1 Tetraneura akinire
GAAAAAAGGAAAAAAGGAAAAAAATTAATAAAAAAATACGTCTGTTACGCGATATTACACGAACTTTTTATAATATAAATATACGTATACCGTGTTCCATCAACCATATTATTATAAGTATTATTACGACGTATACATTATTCTTCAAACAGATTCGTTTACAACGTGGTCGCAACTATTGAAATATTAGGTTATCTTTTACGTTTTATTTCTATACGTTCCGATATCGTTATGTTAAAAATATTTCCTTGTCGTCCGTTTTTTTCGGCTTGCTTTTTATTATTTATGCGTTTCACACGTTATTGTATTATTATTAAATTTTATATATTATAAAAGAAAAAAAAAATGTTTAAAATACAATTTTTTTTTTATTTTTTCAATTTATTCGTTTTGACGACGACGTTATTATTTGTGCTATGGAGCTATTCGACTTCCACCGTGTTAAATATTATATAAAATATTTTGAATTACCAATAAAATAATAATATAATGTAAAATATTATAACTCGTTTTAAATTAATGTTTTTTTTTTTTCGAAATATTACAAGTAGGTACACGCTATTAAAATATGAGTTTTGCGTGTTTCGCGTGAACGCCAGTTATTTTGGACTCGACAAATGAATAATGAACAGATGTATATACATTATAATATTTTAACACTCGTGGCGATATAATTAAATCCGGGCGTATTGAATGATTTACGTATTTTACGATAAAAAATAAAAACCGAATACGGTTATTTATTTTATTGTATACGAGGCTAAAAACACGAAACAAATTAATTCGACGGTCGCCTAGTTACTATAGGTAAGCATTACTCGATAATATTATTATAGAAGAATAACAAATTATTCATCGTTGGTTGATAATAAACAAACTTTATTTGCCTAAACATTGTTTGCCCGAACTGTCGTACAGAATATTATTGTTATTCGCAAATTAAAACACGGTAAACTCCAAAATGGAATTTTTCGAATCGAAAAGATGCGTATTAGACACCATGGACTTGGCTGTGCCGATGTCAGTTTTTATCGACATCTGCACATTACCGATGAGCTGCCGATGGACTTGCCAGTCAATGCCGCTATATAAGGACGCCATAGCGTTTTTTGACCAATTCAATGGGCAATTACCATTCTTGGAAGAACAAATCGTCACGGTACCGATGGACGAGACCGTAACGGATTCGTCCTCGGCGAAGATCGACCCTACGCCGACCGAACAAATCGAAGCACCAAAACGTCGGCGTTCCTTTTGGAAAAGATCAAAGAAATTGGCGAGCAACTGTATTGCACACGTTGTCCGATTCTTGTGTCCTATGGCGACGTTTTCTCGCGACTAACACGAGAAAATTGATAACGGATGACTAGGATAATTACGACTGGAAACATAATGTATATATATATATATATAGAAATTATTTCACGAAGACTGAAATTTACTGCGTTAGAATTAAGTTAGATTAGTAATCAAAATAACAGAATATGTTGAACATAATTTGCACTGTGCCCGAGTTAAACGACGTCAAAAAGAACACGTCCAATGGACGTAATCTTAACGAACTCCGGAAGATCGAGTTTATTTGTTCCTGTTTCTATGGAATACCTACTTATCACAAATCCACGATTCAACAACATCCGGACGGGCGGCATTGCAAAATTTTCTCTTTACGTATAATTTACTGTTATATACAGGATATCTTGAATCTATTGTTTACCCAATAGATTCAAGATATCCTGTATGTAACATGTATAGTATATAACCTGTATATACAGGATATCTTGAATCTATTGTTTACTCAATAGATTCAAGATATCCTGTATAATATTAACAAATAATAATATGTTTAATAATAATTAACGAAAACAAACAATATTATACCCAATGAGTACTGTTATTACATTAAAATTAAATATATTATTTTTATTTATATATAAATTTAACAATATTGTTTATTTTCTTTTTAAAACGTGCGACTTAATATTATTGGTAAATAATAATGAATATATTTCTTTAAGTGTATGTTGATTTCTTTCTGGCGTAATGTTATTAATTTTATACAGGAGATTTTTAGACATGGAAAAGTTTACAAATTACGAATTTTATTCAGATAAAAAAAAAAATCAAATATTTTATGTTATAAAACATATTTTTATACAAATTTTTAATCTTATAAATACAAGATATTATTTATTAATCATATAGATTTATGGATAAAATAGAAGACAAATCTATAATATTGTATTGATAAAATACTTCACTCTATATTTTGCGTTATTACACCTTAATATGTAATGTATTATCTTTTTGTGTGTGTAATAAACTAATAACCAAAGAAATAATTTATCGCATTTTTTATACACTCGTAAATGATATAAATTACTTATTATATGTTGTATAAGTTATTCAGTATTCATGGAAACTATACGATCTGGAAAAAATGGTAATGTCGCATAAGTTCTATTCGTTTTGTAAAAGGTATCAAACCTTTTTATTTTTTCCGTAGAGTAAAAGATACAATGTTCGTATTTCATGAAATATATAAAAATTATTGTGTTTATATAATATATATATATCAAGTTCATTTTTACCCTAACGATGTTTTTTTAGAAACAGGACATTAAATATATATATATAATAATGTGAATAAATCTTTCGTGGAAAAACGAAATATTTTTTTTAAAAAATTTAACGGATATTATATTATATTTACAAAGATATTATTTATAAAAAAAAAAAAAAAACATTTCCATTAAATTTCTATACTTAGTGATAGCACGTTTTAATATCATGTTAAACAAAGATCGTAAGTCTAAATTTGCTATGGTAGGAAAAATGAGCCTCTAGAAAGATAAACACGAATAATAAATTATCCAATATAGTATTATATTTTTTGTACTTTGTAGGTTATTTTAATTATTTAATATAGTAGGTAGGTGTTACAAATAAAAAAAAAAATTTTTAAAAAAATTATAATTTATCTAGTGTAAATTTAGTTTTCAATTACGGGGGTTTGAACTCCCCCCTTACCAACGTCCTTGATGTTAAATATATGCAGTTATTTTTACAATAATTTATTATTATTATTATATGTTAGGAAAAATTATTATAATTTTTACGTTATATTATGCTTATATTAATGTTAAATTAGTAAAATTGTTTTTCAATAAAATATTTCCACTCATGCATACAACTAATCTATACAGTGTACTTAGGGTACGGAATTGGAACGTACCTACCACTAATGCTATACGGATATAATATGTCATTTAAGCAACTGTCTCCATTAACAGCGTCGTCGAGTTTCACAATAACTAATTTAAAACAGGGCGAAGATAGATATATATATTATGCAAAAAGAGAGGAAACCAAATACGCACTAATGATAATGACACGATCAAAATAATATATCGTATTGTAGATATTATAACAATAGTTATTTAAGTATATATTGTATAATAGGACACACCGTTGAATATTATAATGTTTTTCTCCTAGATAATAATATTACGGTGATTATCATTTATCTGTTAAAATTTGTTGTAAATTATTATGTTTAAAATATAAAAATAAAATATTATTTTACCAATAAATGTATTTAAATCAATTAAATATAATGATTTGAATTATTTTCTACCCGAATAACTATCGATGGTACGAATTAAATTAAAAATTTATAATTACAATAGGTGCAAGTTAAAATAGAAAAAAGATATTACTTATATTATGTTTTTGTTTTTATACCTAAGTATAGTCGTAACGTGAAATATCAAGTTAATTTTCGAATTTCATAAAGTATATAACAATTATATATTTATACATACATATATTTTTTTTTTTTTGAATTTTTTAAATTAAATTTTTTTTAAATTTTAAATTATTAAAAAATTTAACAAATATCAATTGTTATATTTAATATGATTATATAATGTATCCCATCTAAATATATTTTAACTGCTATATAATATAAAGTAAGACGCGTAATATTTAATAATAAATAAGTCATTAAGGTTAAAAAACATTTCACAACCAACTTAAACGAAATATATATTTTTTAATAAATAAAAATATAAATTCGATATTTTTTATAATTTATTTCTTTATACAATAATATGCTTTATTTTATTTAAATTGTGATTGCTCACATTTATCTCGTTCCAACAGCCCAAAAAGTTTTTTAATTGACTATACTGTTATGCTATCGAATTTAAATATTATACCTATAGCTAATACTTACAATTATATTTAATGGTTTATTCATTTATGAAAATATGCTCGTAATTTCATTAAAATACGAGTTTCGATTTCAAATTTTATATTTATAAAATTCGTACTGTACGTATTTTGTTTTCTAATGTTCAATTAACACCAAATGCTTATAGACTATCTTTCGTTGGAACGCGTTAACGTATATTATTTTTAATGTCGACAGAAATTTATTATTTTTTATATTAAATTACGATAAACTAAGACTACTTCAATTCTTTATAATTCGATGCCTGTTTAGGTTAGTATAAAAAAAGTTTTAATATTGATGACTGAGCTGAAAATATATTATTATTATTATTAAAATCATTATTATGTACGTAAAATAATTATTGATTAACACTTATGTTAATAAAATACTAAAAAATACAATTAAAAATACAAAACAATCAATTTAAGAGTATTTATAAATATACATTTGTATATGTGTATAAATCATTACGAAAAATTCAAATTTAATAGGATAACATACTTACTAACATCTTATTAGTATTTTATAAAATTATGTTTATAAAATATTAACGAGAATTTAAATAATTTGACTGAGGTTGACATTTTGTTAAAACTTTATAATGCCCGTTCAAATATTAGATTGACATAGACAGCAAAAGCGTATGTGACATTCACGTTTATTAATTATAAAATTTTCTAGAATTATTCAAATTAATAAACTCAATTTGAACTGATAAAATCGTAACTCAATTCGATTATATTATTATTAGTTATTGTTATATTATTGACGTTCTATATATTATTTAATTATTATTTTTTTTTAAAAAAAAAAACAATTTTATAAGAATGATTGTATTATTTCTGATGAGGTAGACATTTTCCATGTGTTATAATTCAATTAAGTATATAATTTAATCCAATATATTAATGGAAAAATGTTGTTTTGGGTAATTTGATAGTGCAAGTTTATTTTGAAATCCAATAGTATTAGAGTAAGTAGAAAAACAATTAGGTTGAAATCTAAATGATTTATACAACTAAATAAAGTAACATTAATCATAATAGTTTTGTATTAATTTTTCAAAATGATGTAAACTGCATACGGTAGGAATAAATAAATAATATTTGTACTTAATGAATTGAAACTATAAATAATAATATAAAAAAATATCAAGTACTAATTTATTGTACCAATAAATAATACTATTTTTCTAGAAATCTGTCTTTATTTTTGATTATGAGTAAAGCGAAAACTCGAAAAGTATTGGTTTTACAATGATGAGTGTCTGTTTTATGTTTTTAGTTTGTAGACAATTTTTTACCCCGACAATTAAATACAGCTTGTAATTCCGATAGAAAAGTTTATGTAATTGGTTATATTTATGATGTTATTTTGAAATTTTTTTAAATTAAGCTTGTATTTTAGGAAAAATTTCAAAAAATTATGAAAGTTCAGTAATGTTCACGGAAATTGTAGTATTGATGAAACAGATTTCAAAATTTGTATATAAACTTCAAAAATATTGTAATAACATTGATATTTTAGATTTTTAAAAAAAATTGGTACCGGTCGTTAGTTTTTGGTTAACTTTAAAATTTTCTTAAAATTTTCATTTTTTCTCTCTAATGTTTGATAAAATCGACAATTTTGAGTTTTACTAAATACGAAGGTAAACACAATAAAATGTAATTCTACAAACGCATAGTTACTAAAGTAGGTAATGATGAAACGAGTAGAATAATATATTTAACAACTGGTTAATAATAACAAACTTTATTCGCCTAAACGAACAATAATCATTTGTCATCTATCGTTTTAAACACAGTGAAGGCAAAAAATGAATGTCTCAAAACAGACGTATGCGTATTGGACACGCTGAACTTGGTGTTACCGATGCCGGTTTTCATCGATATCCGTACAGAGCCGATGAACTATCGATATAGGCCTGCAATACCATGTCGTCATACATAGCGTTTAGTGACTAATTCCATGGACGATTACTTGGATTCTTGGAAAAAATCGTAGTTATTAGGTAGTACACGGCCGTGACAGATTCGTTCGCACTTCCGCAGTGACCTTCGTTTACTCGATGGTGATTTAGGTCGACCATCCACCGTCTGACCAAGTCGGAAGACCGAAACGTCGGCAGTCCCTTTGGAAAAGATCCAGGAAACTGGCACGGAATTGTATCATGTAGTATGACTATCGTTAGTATCATCTGCCCCATGGCGACTAACACAAAAAAAATAATGAATGGATTACCCGGAATTACGACTTCAACTACTATAATATGTAATTTAACAAGTATACGATAAGTACTGGGGTTTGTTGCGTTAGAGTTAAGATAGATTAGTAATCAAATAATATGTGTTGAACGGAATTGTTGGCCTATAACCGAATTGGACGTCAAAAAGAACACGTCGAGAAGAAAAACATAATATATAATCTCTCCGAACTACGAAAGCCAGTTTATTATTGTTGTTTCGGTTTCTATATGCGATACTATCAGTAATCTCCGATTCAATAACATCCGGACAGGCGGCATTGTAGTTTTGGCGAAATTCCCTTTATAGGCGGCGTGTTACTATATAATTCATTCTTATATACGGACAGATAGCCTCTCTACTATCGGATCTATTTTTTATTTTTTTATCTAATAAATCCGTGACACTCTGTATACCATCAAATAATAATAATATTATTATTACCGTTGATGCAATATTATGATTTAATATAATTGTTATGAAAAAAACATCAAATGAATAATGTTAATATTAAATAATAAAATATACCTACCTACTATATTTGTATATAAATTTAAAATTTTTTTTCTTTTTAGTTCGATTTAATTATATTTTGATAATATTTATTGGTGGATTCAATACCAACTCTTCGGGGAAAGAAGTAGTTTCTTTTGCTAAAATCTACATTAAATTACGAATATTATACTAAAGATTTGAGATTCTGAATAAAACGAAAAATGTTTATGCAATGATTTATATATATTTTTTTTTTATTTTTTTTTTTTATGTCTAAAGACATTTTTCCGACCAGAAATAATGCCCCGATTATAACGAATAGCGTATGATTCCGATAAGAAAATGGATGTAGTTGGTTCTTTATTTAAATTATTTTCGAATTTCACTGTACTGAGCTTTTCCGGTAGGAAAAACTACCAATAAATTACGAAAATTCGGCATTATTCATGAAAATTGTAATTGTGACGAAATTGATTTCAAATAATTTACAATAAATCAGGAAATATTAAACTGAGTGACTTTTCTTTTATTAATAATTAGTATTCACATAATGGTTATTGTACATTTGTGATCAAATTTTGAAATCATTAGGTACGTTAATTTAAAATGTTGAATTTTTTGAAATTCTCTTAAATTATCATGTTTCTCTATGTATAAAAAAAAAATTAGAAATTTTGAGTATCACAGTCTGAAAAATTTATAAGAGCTTAATGTAATTTTACTTAACGTTAAGTCACACTTTTATTGTATAATTTAATAAAATTCAGTAGTCCATAGCAAATAATTTAGAAATTTTTCTTACACCGTTACACCATCTACTTAGGTACTGTTGGTTGACTAATCTCCATTAAATCTTCTGAAACAACCTTTAAACAAATAAAGTTAGAAATAATATTTTACATTTTACAAGGTGTGTCAGAATAATATGATAAAATTTAATTTATTTATCCTATGTATTTCAAGATTTTTCTGTTCTAATGTACTATGTACATTATATATTATAATATAAATGTTACAAACTTAAATACAAATGTTAGTTTATGTTAGTATAAAAAAAGTTCTCAATTACCCTCTTTAAAATTATCTTTAATATTTTAATTGTCATACTATTTTTTGAATAGGTACTTACTTGAAAATTGCCAGTACCATAAAAACGTAATATAATTCAAAGTCTTCCATTTTATTTAAAAATTTATCTTTGAATTATTAACTTATTTATAAATTACAATACAAGAAAAAGAAAATAACATCCATTAACATTTATTTATTTTATGATAATGTATAGTTTTAAGTATTACTTAAACATGCGGTATTGATCAACCTTTTTAAATTGTTTATTTAAAGTTGAAGTAATTTAGTGAAATCGAAGATCTATGAAGTTTATATGCACCTTCATTTTTTTTTCTCGATAATGTTTATTAAAATTTACAATTATGGATTTTAAGGAGAGAAAATTATAATATTTGGAATTCGATGTTATAAAATAGATAAAAGTACCTATGAAAAAAAAGTATTTTATAGGTAGAGTACTTTGATAACACTCAACACTCAACTATGTCGTTCTCAATCAGGTAAATTGTATTTATCTGGCCAATTGAAATAATTATAAGTATATATGGGTACAATGAAAACGAAGGGACCATAACGTGAACTATGACCTAACCGATTTGGTCTTGGGTGGGTAGTCAGGAATGGATATGGTCCCTTCAACTAAACTCATAAGTTTAACCGTCAGTGAAAGAGCAAAAAATGATCGAACCCTTGAACAATGCAAATAATATATACACGTTTGAATATAATATGTATCATATTGTATGCGCGCTTGAGAATAAAGAAAAAAATTTAGTTTCCCAAAAAACCATTGACGAAATGAAAACTTTTCAAAATAATAATAATAATAATAATAATAATAATAATAATAATAATAATAAAAATAATGATGATGATGTTGATGTTCGCGTTATTATAGGTGGAACGCATCGTATCGCTAGCCGTGCCCATATTGTTCGGCATTATCGTCATCGTCGGATTACTTGGAAACCTGCTGGTAGTAATCGTGGTGATGGCCAACCAACAGATGCGCAGCACCACCAACCTGTTGATCATCAACCTGGCGCTCGCCGACCTGCTGTTCATCGTATTCTGCGTGCCGTTCACTGCGGTCGACTACATGCTGCCATATTGGCCGTTCGGCGACGTGTGGTGCAAAATAGTGCAGTACCTAATCGTGGTGACCGCGTACGCGAGCGTCTACACGCTGGTCCTGATGTCGCTGGACAGATTCCTGGCCGTCGTTCACCCAATCGCGTCCATATACGTGCGCACCGAGCGGAACGCGTCTTCCGCCATCATGGTCACGTGGGTGCTGATCGTTTTACTCGCACTGCCCGTCCTGGCCAGGCACGGTGAGGTCCCGTACACGTATTCCAGCGCCGAGCACACGGCGTGCATTTTTCTGGACAGAGATCCGAAAATCAGACCGGACGGATACAACAAACCGGCATATCAGGTAACGTCTTTGGAATTTTCGGTTAGGTTAGGTTAGTTTAGTTTAGGTTAGGTTATTGTAAAATGTCTAGTTTATAAATACATAGGTAATATGTAATTTCTCTATTATTCTGCAGTTCGGTTAATTTGTAATATTTTTATTCGTCAAAACGACTTAATTAAACGACTTTATAGTTCGACGAAAAATGTTTACTACCCATAAATATTGATATAAGTGACATTCATATAATATTGATAACGATAGTAAGAGTAACTATAACACGGTAAAATGTTTATATTAAAACGACGCGGTTAATTTCGTTCGTGCAGTATAAACAATTATTACACCAAACATTATTTTACTAAAACGAAATGTTTACCCATCGAGCAAACATTTTATGAAAAATTAATCGCCAAAACTCGTTTATTATTCCGTATCTTCGACTATATTATAAATCGAAAATCTTATATTTTAAAAACTTGTATTTATCATTATAGAGACTTATTTTTAGAGAGCGAATAACACGGTATAATGTGGTTTTAGGTTTTTAATATTTCAAAATTCCATTTGTTATTTTTAAAGTCGATACAACTCTATGTATGATATAATTATTTACACGCGTGTTTCTGTTCAATTAATCGATTTCGATCGATTCGACGATTTATCGAATCAAATTACTTACGACGTTTTTTTTCTTTTTTCCTCCGTACCTATTTTATTTTATATAATATTAATCAACATAATAACCGCGATAAATATTACTAAAACCGATGTGTTTAAAAATTTCTTTACGATAGATTTAATATGTTATTTAACGAACATCTCGATGATTTTAATTTCAAATTCAGTGACGTAACAGAAAAGCGAGTTAAAATTATTTAAATATTAATACGTTCAAACGAATATTGAATATTCAATTATTAATATTATTCTAAAATTATATTGTTAACATCGTGAAATTTATTTAAAAAATTTTAATGCGTAATTTTTGGTGCGATTGTTAAAATTCAGAAATATAAAATTTGAAAAAAAATTATTTGTGTTTCGTATATACTCGTTTAATACGTGGAGTAACACGTAGCACGATTATCAATATCGAATTTTTGAAAATTGACGGCAGTGGAACATTTTGACATAACAATGCGAGTTATTAGTTACACATATAATACAGTTTTACTGTGGGAAAATGTCACGTTTCGGACTTAAATTGGCAACGGCGAACATTTCGAACCTATATATGATAATTGTACACGGGAAATGGCACGTTTCAATGTAAAATTTTCGATTTTTACAGAAAAACGAACAAAAATCCGATAGGAAATTCGAATTTACCGACTAAGCATAGATGCGTAAATCGATGACGTTATATTATCACGTGTTTTTCGCGTATACGTTTTTAAAATATACGATTTGAAACTTTTTTCCTCTTAGACGTTTAGATTTCCTCTATAATTTATCGTCGTCTATTATTTAATTATCGCGCGAGCGGTGGTTCCTTCTCAGTCTCGTCGTTGGATTTTCGTCCGTGTAAAACGTACGTACCTACGCCATCCATGACGTGTGCATTTGTTTTAGCAATTAATTTACACACACACACACACACACATACACGAAGACACGATAAGATAAATAATAATATAAATCAAGCGCGGGAGTGTTTGTAAATTATTATTGCCATTAATATTGAATAATTTATATAAATTGTATTTTAATAACAAACCTACATATTGTATTTGTCACGCGCCATTTATAACATAATACATTTTATACATTTACAGCTGAGATTATTTCAAAAAATATTAATAATATAACACAACCGAATGTTTTTTTTTTCAAAATTATAATAACTATATTTTGAGCTTATAATATAATATTACCTATATATTTATCTAGAAAATATTGTATTTAGATAAATGACTTTCGTACACATTATATAAATGATTTAATGCATATAGACGAATCGACGTTTAAAATTTTAATTCCGTACCCAAACTCTTATAATGTTAATGTTTTATGGAACGACCCCGTTATTTATTAATAATTTCGAGTAAAACGCGAAAGTGACCGTTTCAATCTTAGAAAATAATTGAGTGTCCATATTTTAATATTCAGAATATGAAATTTATAAAAATTACTGACTTAGGGAACCGTTTCTCATTCATTAAACATTTATATATGTTCACCTTTCCTTTTAATCCGCATTTCTGCAAAAGCATAAACGACGTCCCTTAAAGTGAATTGAATTCCCTTTAGAATATGAAAAGTTCCATTAAAATATTATAATAAACTTTAAATGACAACTTAACGTTTTCAAAAATTTAATGAAAATATAGAAAATTAAAAAAAAAAAACGAAATATAAATAATAATATATTATATTTTAAAATAAACATATGTTATTATTTACTAAAGTATATTATTATCATTATAACTCATTATCAGAATTGAAACTAGAAATTCAATTTATTAAATAATTACTGAATTAATGTGATTGGTAGATAAAAAATTTAAACCAATAGATTTAAATTAATAATATATTCAAAATAAATCATATTATCTAGTTATTTAAGTGGCTGTTATATTATATTAATATATTCAGGCAAATATCGTTATTAAAATTTCACACTAAGACGACCAAAGATATCTGATCATACAGCTGACCATATAGATTTGCGTAGCAGTCTAATTGTTCGCAATTCTCAAAATATTTAGATTAATCGTCTTTAAATATAATTTATTATTCAATTTGAGTTTAGTTGACATATTTCCAAGTTAGCAAACCACTACACAATAACTACACAACATTGAATTTACAGACATTTGTCGTATTAATGGTCAAAAACAAATTTAATTATTTCGAACTAGACAAATATCGCATAGTAACGGTTAAAGATAAACTTGACAAGTTTAAACTTAAGGACATTGTAGCCAAACAATCCACCCTTTATGTGTAATAATTAATTTAAATAATAAATCATTATATTTTGTGTTATTTCATATATCGGAGTAGATAAATAAAACTTTTTTCTCAGTAGATATAAGTTCTTTCTCATTGTTAAATAAATATTAAATAAATAATAAATGTGATAATAAAAATGATATATACAGTGTAGGATTATTTATTTAAATATCAATAATAAAAATAAAAAAAATAAATATTTGTAAAAATAATATAACAATGTTGAGTCTGCAATAAATATATTTGATAATGAATTACAATGATAATAAATAACCATTATAGAATTGTGTTATAATAACCTTATATAATATTTAAATTTGTTAATATTATGATATGAATAAAATTTATATTTCATTTCACTAATTTTCACAAAATTTAAGAGATAAACACTTAACAAATTATTTAAAAAAAAATTAAAATTG
>JAIUCT010000043.1:1922583-1942741 GCA_021307375.1 Tetraneura akinire
TTATTATTATTATTATTATTATTATTATTATTATTATTATTATTATTCTCACGGTCGTGTCGATTCTACAGGTGAGATCAATCCATATAATATTATTTTGTTAAACCGTGTGAACGTATCCATACGTTTTGCTTAATATATTGTTATATATTATGTGTATAATAATATGTGGCGACGATTTATTGTACCTACGCGACACTACGGCGCGACGTCGAGGAACTATCGCTGTTTCCCCTCTTGAAATGTCGCGTTTTAATATTTTATCGAAAATAAATAAACCATACCTATAAGCGCACAGTGACGGATTAATATTGGATAATAATGTCTAAAAAAATTCGTATATGATATTATACACATAAAATACACACACACACAGTACACAGACACGCAGTATATTATACACATAAAAATAGACGTTATTTTACTGCGTAAGAGCGGATGACCGTCACAATCGATATTATTTTATCGCAAAGACGTCGTATATATATTATGAAATGATATTATTATAATATTTAGTCTCTGATCGCGCCTTTTCAAAAAAAAAAAAAAAACATCCCGTTTTCTCGGATATTTCATTATTATAACTATTTTTTTTTTTCTAATCCACTTCCTCTCTTTTCGAACACGCGTCACGTGATTTGCGTCAATAATAGAGAAAATCCTATAAAATCTCGCCGAAACCCTTATAGAAACTATCTAAACGCCCGCCGCCGCATCTATATCTAGATCATAACGGGTATAGACAAAATAATTATTATTCTTCTATTCCCGGTATATGAATACAAAAAAAAAAAAAAAAAAACTATTAAATATAATATATTTGTATATTTATTTAAAAATATGATAATGACTGCGCGCTTTTAACACATAAATTAATATTTGTTACCACTTTTGGGGTAAATACCGCGCGCGCCTTCTATAGTTCGACTTGCGAGCTATAGCTACTAATTATCTGTCACTTGACCGCAGTAATTTCATAATAATTATTATTAAATCATAGACTAAAAATATAACCAGAGTCAAATGACTCCAGTGAAGGCGTTAACGATTTTAAAACCCTGAAAACATTATAAACAAAATGTCACTAAAGGCCAAGTTAGGTTATAATTAATTACCGATTATTATCTACGCCCGACAATTTTTTTTTTTATTTACACACGCATTCGTTAATTTAAATTCTAATTAATTGTACCTAGATTTACTATTAATATTCACTTAAACAACACTAAAACAATATTTTATTTTTGAAATAAATAAATTTTTATTTCACCCATTATAATTTATTATAAAAGGAAAGTCGATAAGTCGTCTGATACCAACGCAGTGGTTTTCCTCGACATTTGAAGACCTGAAATTTAATTATTAAACTTAATCGAATATTTGTCAATCATTTCAATATCAAAGTAAATATTCTATTTGTCTCGACTCTCGAGAGTTTATAATTTATAATGTACTTGGCGTAATAACGACCAGGAGAAGTATCTTAACGTTACACTTTTACCGCGCCAAACAACTAAATATTATATAAAGGTATAGTAAATTCGTATTTTATAGTTATCGACGTAATAAAATAATAACGTTTAAATTTTAATCGTTTTAAATCGGTCTAAACTACGACAAGTATAAAATTTGAATTATATTTTAAAAATGATATTGTTATGAATGTTCTTTTTTTTTTTTTTTGTAAATCGTAATATATGATTTATAAAATGTACACACAGTATAAAATAAAAATTTACAATATATTACTTTTACTGTATTCGGTGTGTTATTTGGGGGTTATGTAGGATCATTTTTATTTTATGTTACTAAAGTAGTAAGGATTACATAAGATTTGTGTAATCCTCACTATTTTTTGTGTTACACCATATTATAAAAAATAGTTGATACCAATAATAATACACTAACATTTTTATAATATATTTTATTTGACTCTGTATACATATAATATTACGAGTATTTTAACATGTTGCGATGAACAGAATTTATAATAAAATTACATTCGTTCGTTTTGTTTTAGTAATATATTATCCGTTTATATACTTGTAATTTTTTTTTAAGTATTCTATTATAATCTAATACATTATAATATTATTATAATAAATATACGAACTGACACAGCAGCTGTTGTCAAATAGGGTTTTTGTGTAAAAACTCAGTTTGATTTCTTATATTTATCACAGACATTAGTAACACTTGTTTAGGAACATAATGAATTGTAATTAAAAAAATTAATATCTTACTATCATTTACAAAGTATACCTTGTATGTTGGTTGATGTAGTTATATGTCTTATAGTGAACATAAAATTATTGAAAGTTAAAAATTCATCTTAGTTTATAAAAGTTTTGACCAATTCCTTCAACTATTCGAATTGCGCATGTTTATATTTTGAGCTAAGCGAATAAGTCATACAATGTGTGTCTTTTTTTTCTTTTTCTTTTATTTTCTTATTTTTATGTATGAAAACACTTTCTTTAACCGAAAAAATACTCTGATTTCTACTAGTAGCATTGGTATCCGGTTGAAAAGGGATGTTGTTGGTGTACTTACTTTATATAGGTCATTTTTCAAATTTCTCAAAATTAACCCTATACGATAAGAAAAACTATCAAAAAATGACGAAAAACGGCATTTTAACGAAAACTGAAATTGCGACGAATTCGATTTCAAAATTTCACGACAACTCAGGCAATTTTAAATTTAGGGGCATGAAAATTTTATTGGATATTCAAATTATTAATAAGTGATAAAATTTTGAAAATAATTTCAAATAATTTATTATAAAACCCCTAAAAGTGTTACCTATATACCCAAATCTAATAGTACTTGGCTCAGAATCGTTTTTCGAATGTAATTATTTATTATTACATTTATATGTTAATGAAAATTCAACACTATCCACTTTACACCTGTATCCCTTCCACACCACTACACCAGTATCCCATCCCTTGCTTTTTTATTTTACAGTTGCCAGTTGGTATGTTGTATGTAATTAATGAAAATTATAAAATACTATATAGATTTTAATAATCACCAAATCATTACAAAATATATATTACTTAATTATATTATGAAATGAAAACATCGAATAACCGTGACTCAATTAATAATACTCAAAATTTTAATAATTTAAAAAAAAAAAAAAAAAGTAATATAAGCTTATATTTAAATACTTATATTAATAATTTAACCATGCATGTTTAAATAAAATTGACTTTCATAAAGATTTAAATAATACGGGGGGAAATAAAATTTATTAAATATTAAATCATTAACAAAATAATATAACAATACTGTCATAAAAATGTAAACACTATCTATTACATTGTGTTATTATATTACTTATATTTTGATAAAAAATAATATATTTATTAACTAATATAGAAAAATATGTATAAATATTTGTCTCTTAATCTATACTTTATAGACATTTCGTCTAAAAAATTGACCAACATCAAACGCATAATTCTAATATTATCAAAGTTATTTTTCAATTGCTCTTCATATTTTTTCATTTGTATGAAACATTTTATTTTTTTTTTTTATCATTTCAAAGAAAAGAGAAATGGAGGAAAATAATTTGAGTGTCAAAGAAGAAGTTTAATATCCGTCTATTTCTAACCAGAAGAAAATTTATATATTATCATTGTATAGCTGTCTACATTTTGCAATAACAACGAAATCGCCAAACTTTAGTATGTAATGGAATAAATATTTTTTGATTATTTGTTTCTGTTTAATGCATATGAAAAATAACGAACTAACGAATATAAAAAAAAAAAAAAAAAAAAAAAATTATTATTATTATTATTTTACAAAATACCTGGGCAATAATAAAACTTCATTAATTAACGAATAAATGAAAATAAATAAATAACACCATTTGTAATATATTACATTATTAAATGTAATAAGGCTCAATAACAATCATTGCTCGTTAACGAAGATTAATTGTTTATCATTTGATAATATTTTTTAATCAAGAAATATTCTAATATGTTTGTTACCCGTAAATCGTAATATATTTAAATGGTTGTGCTCGTTTGGACAAAATTTTAATATAATATGTTCATTGGCAATATTGCTTTGATCCTGATAGTAAATTTAATCAATTACTCCATCGTCGACATCTAATGCCTCAATACACGTCACAATTGCGCGATGCACGTAACGAAACGTCTTGACGTTTATTACAAGTTTGGTATTAAATGATAACACGCTTGTTACACATCACTTAATGGTTAACGAGATTAATTCAGTTGTTCGTTGCACTATCAATGCCAGTTCTTAATATCAATATGAAATATTCTGTTCCATTTATGATACACGAAACGCATCGTACTATCACAATTTAACCGTCGTAACGATTATAAAGCAATATAATACGAGCGTATAACGATAATAAATAATTATTAATAAATATTCAACCTAGTAAATTTTTAATTTATAATGGTTATTTATTCGGTTAGAAATCAATGATTCGTCTAATTTTGCATAATAATATTATCCTACTACATTTTTTTTTATATACCTTTATATCTTAATATCAATAACAGCTTTTTACAAATCTGAATATTTTAATTTCATCATAAAATGTATTCATTGTTAATACTCGTATTATATTATACAGTTCGGAAGTTACGAAAAATAAGGTATAAAAGGCAGACGTTACGACTCATACTTAATACACATTATAATATAATACTTTATATTATGCACATTACACAGTTTTATTAATAATATTCTGTGCATTGTGAAATTTAACGATAATAAAAAATGTCGAGTACTTACGAAATAGAAATATGGAATTAATTATAAATATAACTCTTATATAATTATTAAGTATAATATTTTGGTGTTGAGTCACTTTAAGAATTTTTTATTTTTAAAAAAAAAACCCAATTTATACAAATAATTTGTTTTAATTTTAACAAATACGCATTTCGAAGACCAAGTCATCATCATCAGTGCTAAACAACTACTGAGTTAGTTGGTACATTTTAGTAGTTGTTTAGCACTGATGATGAAGACTTTGTCTTCGAAATGGGTATTTGTTAAAAGAAAAACAAATTTTTTGTAGAGATTAGGTTCCTTTATTTTTAAAAATTATTACGTATAATTTATAGGCAATATGAAGTTTTTAAATTAAAATGTATTGCAATTATTATGCAATTAGAAATGTTAAACGTTTATTAAAAAATCATCGGTGTCAATTCAAGAATTATTGTAATTTTCATAATAAATCTGAATTATTATCAAACATACCATAAAACGCTATATAGATAATAAGTTTAATTTTACCTAGATTTGGAGCGAAACGAAAAATATATTGGTTTTACAATGATGTGTGTATTTTTTATATGTTTGAAGATAATAATTTTACTACCCGAAATAATGCTCCTATTTTCAAGAATAGCATATATTTCCTGTTAGAAAGTGGATGTAGTTTTAACTTTATTTAGGTAATTTTTTGAATTTTTTCAAAATTGACCCTAAGCGGTAGAAGAAACAACGAAAAAATGACGAAAAAACTGTATTTTTCACTAAAACTGAAATTTCGACGAATTCGATTTCAATATTTCACTATAACTCAGGCAATTTTGAAGTTAGAGGCTTGAAAATTTTGTTGAGTATTCACATAGATCTATATATAAGTAGTAAAACTTTGGAACTGTTACGTTAATTATTCTACAAACTATAGGACTTTGAATATTTCATAAAATTCTCGTTTATATGTATATAATTTTAGTAGTTTTAGGTTTTAAGGTCTGAAAATTGTATTGATTATATTATTAACATGATATCAAAATATTGAAAAATCCCAAGTCTCAATTTTTTATAGTTGTTTAAAGTTGAAATTTCGGTAAAATTAATATTTAAAGTATTTATATAGATTTTCTTATTATATTCCAATATTTTACAATAATGTTAAATAAAATTGACAATTTTTTTTTTAAATTTTGAAAATTGTATTGAAGCTAAATTCATTTTACTTAACTCAGTTCCAATTAATTGTGAATTATTACATTTACGATTTTTTTTTTTTATAGCTGTTAAAAATATAAAAAGCAATTGAAGGGATACTGGTGTGGAAGGGATACAGGTGTTAATTGGATGGTGTTGAATTTTGATTATAATCTGAATGCCATGATAAATCATTACATTTGAAAAACGATTCTTTAGATTTGGTTATTTAGATAAATCATTTACGGGTTTTATGATAAATCATTGATATTGAACGTAGAGACTGATAAATGTAAAAATTTTAATCAGTGCATATTATATTATTTGATGAACTTTGATCAAAATTGTTTTCACAAATGAATTGATTTATCATTGCATTCAAATTTTAATTAGAAATCAATACTATCCTCTTTACACTTGTATCTTTTGCACACCAGTATCCCTTCCCTTGATTTTTTTTAATTATTAATATTATTGTATAAGATAATATAATAATGATCGGTGTATAAACGAATAAACGCCTATATGTAGTAAAATTGCCTATATATCGCGCCGTCTATCCATAAAATGACAAAAATAACATAATATGAAATATTAAATTTACTTATATTAAAATATATTCAACAAAACTTACTTAATATTCTTTTAATTAAGTTTTGACTAATTATTTTATAATATGTTATATAAAAATAATTCAAGACTAAGTTAATTTATACTCATGACGTGGTATATTTTTTTGTTTCCTAAAGCAATATAATATTACTCATTAAAAATGTATAATTAGTTATTCGTGAAATAAAAAAATCGAAATTTCAAAATTGGAATAGAATATATATATAATTAGTCTTTGAACTTATTCAATAATAAAATTTTTATTTTTCACAGCATAATACGTATTTTATTAAATTAAATATAATTAATATTATTGATAAATTATGCATTTATTATAGACTAATTTAAATGACAAATAAAATTAACGTTTATTATTGATAAACTGCATTATAAAAATAAATATATATCAATTTCACGTAATTGCATTAAATTAAATTTCCGTATTTAACATTTAATATTAAATTATTATACATTAAAAATAACAGAATTTTAAATTAATGAATGAACCTTTGAAGTTTGAACTATCTTGTTATGATAAACTAATTTTATAAAAATTGAAATAAATTCAGTAATTCAAATGGTTTTACTCTAAAAGCTACCTATTAAATTATATCAGAAGTAATCAAGTTTAATTAGAAAAATAATTAATTTTACATGTGCAATTTATTATAAGAATTAAATTACGTTTCCCATAAGCTAGACTATAACTAAACTATTAAACTACTTTGACTTATTAATATTCGAAAATAAAATTAATCAATTAACAGACATACTCGACATTCGTAGGACGAAACAATATTAAGCTCATTAATTTTTCTAAATGAGTATATATCAATTTATAATAAAACAATGTTATAAACTAATATGAAAATATTTAAATATTGATATTCAAATATGAACAAATTTTAAAATAATTATATTATTATTTAAATATGATTGTATGATATAAAAAATAATAATAATGATATATTTGATTAAAAATTAATTATATTAAATATATTATTTTAATTCATATTTAAACGTATATAATTCACGAGTGCATTAGAAATACTACAATTATAAAATATCTATTCCCTAAAATATATCTGCATAATTTGAAAAAAATTTATAATTTTATAATATACCTCGTATAATAATAATTTATATTGATATAAAAAAAATTACTTTACCTATTTTTAATTGTTTTTAATGGAGGTAAAAATTAATGAAATACGTAATTTGGGACACAAATATTCCTTAAAATATTGTTAACTTTATTAAACATTAAAAAGTAAAGATATAAAACTATTTATATATATATATATATATATATATAACTACCTACATCATATAATTCCTCTTTAAACATATATTTTTTTCAAATATAAAGTTTTGAGCTAAGCGAAAAATGTATTGGTTTTACAATGATGTGCATCTTTTTTATTTCTTCTTTTTTATACGTCTGAAGGCACTTTTACTACCCGAAATAATGCTCCGATTTTCACGAATAGGATATGTTGAAAAGTGTATGTAGTTGGTTCTTTATTTAGGTCATTTTCCGAATTTCTCAAAATTAATCCTATAGAAAGAAAATTGAGATTTAAGATTTTTCTAATATTTTGATATCATGTTAAGTAATATGTGAGTATACTTCAGTAAAATGTTCAGACCTTAATGCCCAAAATTGCACTTTTATACTTACATATTAATTAATATCATATCATATGAACATTTTAGAAAAATCTCTAGTCTCATTTTTTTTTTATATAGCTATTTAAATTTTATATTTTTAGTTTAAACAAAATTCTTATAATCCATACGAATATTCTCCCTAATATTTCTTAATACTTTTAAAATAAAAATTAATAGAAAAACCAAAATCTCAAGACTGAATTTTTTGTATAGGTGTTTAAAGTTGAAATTTCAGTAAAATTAAATTTAAAGTAGTTATATGGAATCTTCCTATTATATTTCAATATTTAGCTCCTTGATGTGACAGAATCTTGAGAATTTGTTTTTATAGAATAGTGCAGAAGCATTTTAGTTCCTTGAGATTGGCGGAAGACAAAATGATTTCATGCTTAACGTAAGAATGAATATCTATTCTTGCACCTTATATTTGGACCGCCCACAAGTCGGCCCTATTGAGTTGTTGAGATGTAAGAAGCCCAAACAGCTCCGGCTATGTCTCTCTACGGTTTCTACCTGTATTTATGTCATTTTGAATATTCGTTGATTTTCATATATTTGTGAAACTGCCTAACTGCCACACCGACATGTATTATGCTCCGTTACAAATGATTTATCACTACATTCAAATTTTAATCAAAATTCAACACTATCATCTTTACACCTGTATCCCTTCAACACCAGTATTTCTTCCCTTGCTTTTTTTAGTATGTGCTTTAAGTATAAGTATTTTTTTCATCAAATTCATTTTAATTTACTTTATTAACATATTATAACTAAACGTTTTTAAATTTGCATGATGGTTTAATGCTCATATAAATGCTTTAAATATTTTATTCTAAAATTAGTATGATTTATTACACTGCAGATTAATATTTACGATATGACTTTTGGTATATTATTCAGTATATTGCTAAAAATTACTTTATATCAGTTTTTATGGAAAGAAAACTATACATATGTTATTTACTACCACGTTATAATGACTAATAATAAAAAAAAATATATCACAACAATTTAATTAACGCAAACCTATAAAATGTTTTTTCAGAAAATGTACAACTGAAGATCAAATCATATAATACATTTCATTATTGAAACGCAAAGAGTGTAATTCATTTTGTATTTCCAACTATGAAATACATTCACCATGTTATTATATAAAGTACAATATACTCATAAAATAATAGAAGGAACTTAAAAAAAAAAAATCTTTGATATAGAATTTAATTATTTTTTCATTCGTTCATTTCTCAAATAAAATATTATTTAAACTAATTAGAATTGTGTTCATTCCTTGTATATTCATAATAAGACTGTAGTAATTGTAAAGACAATCCATATACAACAAACTAAATTATAATATCACCATTTGTTGAATTAATTATTAGGTAAGTATACAAATTTCAAAGTGTATCATAAATTTGTATATAATAATTATTATTTTAAGTTATATTATATATTATTATGTTTGCTTCGAAAAATATAGTATTATATATTATTATTTTAGGTATGAAAATGAATATTATTTGATATTACACTTAAAAAATAAATTCCTAACGGTAATCGTTTTCCTTATATTTAATAATAAATGCAATATATTTTGTAATATTGTAGTAAAATACAAATTTTCTTATCATATTACACCACGTGACCACACACACACGTGTATTTTAACTTTTTTTTAAAAAAAATTTTAATTAATTAAGTTACACTTATTTATCCGTTTATTTATGAAGGTAACGTTTATATTATACAGGTGTTTATAACCAGCACTAATATCTATATAATAATAAAATAACTTTTGTTCTTTTTTCTCAATATTAATTATGCGTACAGACCAGTACTTACTTATCAGGCCGACCATAAATTTAGTAAAAAATCTGTCACATAACAATTTATAATCTGTTAAAAAAAAAAACAATATTCATAATAATATTATAACAATATAATAATTTTTTTTTTTTTTTAACGAAAAATATAAAATTAAGTATATTCGTATAAAAATAAATAAATAAAAACATCTGCAAAAAAGAAAATGGAAGAATAAACTGTAGAAGTTTTATACAGGATAAAAGGTTTTCTATATTTATTGAAAGTAACAGAAGTTTCATAGCACCATTTTTCACTCTTCAACTCGTTTAAGAACGATAAAAAAGAAAAATTACACGGACAGAGTATTTTAAAGGTGATAATAATAACAATAATACAAATATTATATACATGTAGGTACTTATATATATTATCGATCGTCTGGAATAGATGACAATTGATTCGAAATAAATGAAATTGAAAAACACTGTATTATTATTATAAATAAAACATTAATTTTCTTTTTCAACATAAATACAAATATCGAATAAAAGAAATATTCGAGAAATAATGCATTTCTCTTTCATTATTAATATCTTTTTAAATGTATCCAACTCAATATGCAAATTAATGAATAATATCTTTTTAGGTATTATTTTCATCATAAATCAATTTTCTAGTGTAATTACACAAAACATGTCATATTTTTTTGTATTTAAAAAATTTTTAGTACGCCAAAAACGACGTTTAAATTATTAATTTAACAATGAACAAAAATATGATTATATGTTTCAAACTTATTTGAAAATCTGAATAACTATTCGAATTACAATTCCTGAAACCTATTTCTAAGTCATATTATGTATATCTTTTATAAAACTATATATTTAATTTACATTATTATATTAAACCTATCAGATATAGAATATAGTTAAATTAAGTAATAGGTTACAATAATAAAGTAATAGGTTAGGTCAAAATTTCAATTTTCATGAAAATTGCCGTATTTTCATCGTTGTTTCGCAGTTCTTCTTGCCCCATAAGCCCAATTTTGTAAATTTCGAAAAATGACCTAAATAAAGTACTAACTACATCCACTTTACAATCGAAAGAATTATTTTGGATAGAAAAAACGTCATAAAAAAAAATGAAACATTGTAAAAACAATACATTTTTCGTTTCACTCAATATCTAAGATATTAAAGATAATAAGTAAAATAAAGATAGTAATGTGTTATGTGTATAGAATAATAAAATTTTGGAATAAAAAACGTCGGAAGTACTCGTATAATAATTAATAATAATATACGTTACGCGTCATTGGTAATATTATTATTATTATTATTATTATTATTATTATTATTATTATTATTATATATTAACATGAAAATAATATAATTGTATTTTTAACTTACCTTATATATTATAATTATTAGTTATATCTTTCAAATAATTTTTGATTGTGAGGTAAACGTTAAAATGTAAAACACAAAGTGTACAATATTATATTTTTACAATTAAGTAATACAGTTTTTATTGCGTAACGAAAATAAAAAAACTAGCAATCACTAATTAAAAAAATTATTTTATATTAATAAAAATGAATAACTTAAAAACTTATTATAACTTTAAAGTCTTTACTGATCTTGACTTTTTCGATATATATTTTTTTTTTTATTCAATATTTACCCATATTGATGTATTATTCCCGTTTTCAGTTTTCTTGTGAAAACTTTATCGAAAGTTTTAAACATTTAATCTCTGGACAAAATGCATAAAAATATATTATATTTTTATTGTAGACTACTTGAACATACATAAAGACTCGATATTATGCTTCTATTATATTATTATGCTTTTATCAAATCATACGATTTATTAAATATTTAAATGTTATATAAATGTGTATAGAAAGTAATAATATTGTTAAATTATTATTCTGCGAATAGAAAAAAGCTACACTTGGTTTTAATATTTCAATATTTAAAAATTTAAATAAATTAATAACTAACCCTCATTTACAAAAATAATTACTAGATATACCTGTATGTTTACCTGTATTTTATACTATTTATGTCTATATTATATTAATTATTTTATACGAACGCTAATTATTATTATTGTGTTGATTATTTTTATTTCTTCATTTCACAAATTGATATTAAAAGGTAATTTCATTTAAATGTTTAGATAATAAAACGAAGCCTTAGGCCTCAAAAGCAAGGGTAACATTTAATTAAATGTTTTCAGTGTTTTCTCATTATATATTTCTAATTTATTCACAAAAAAATTAATATGTTAATTTATCAATGATAATAATAATATATAAAATTAAACATACATTTTTATTTAATTTTTATTTTTGAACACGGGTACATACTAATCAATATAAAATAGTGCGTAGTAATTCATAAAATTTAAATATATATTAATACAAGACAATATTTTTTTTTTTTTTTTACTTAACTTCTTGTTTTTAATATCAAGATGATATTTAAATTTACATATTGAACGAGTATATTTTATTATTACCTACATGAATGATACGTTTGATCATTCTACCTTAACTAAAATATATCTATTCCAATTCAACGGTAGTTGAAAAAGTAAATTAAAAGTTCTCAAGAAACACAAACTATATTTTACAACAAGTTCATGAGAGGCATAATATTGTGAAGAAAAAAACAAATGAACATAACCTATGTATTATTATTTTTTTTTTTTTTAATTTTGTTTTAATTTCGTTTAACAATTAATACAATGACGTAAATTAATGCATCCACTGTTATTTGGAAATTCTTCAGAAAATAATAGTGATTTCCTAAACATACATATATGTTTTTCCTAAGAATGCAACTAATGAATATTTAATCTTTTTAATTCGAGTATTCTAAGTCTTAATGTTAAGACAAATGTCAATAATTTAAATAAGCCTTGGAAAAACGCTAACCAGTAGTAACCACTCTGTATGTACACAATCAAAACAAACATAATATTATTGTTATTAATAAAAACTGGAAATATTTTGTAATACGACTGTGAACGTAATTCGGAAGTTGTTTGTTACATTTTTATTGAATGAATAGACGGATATTATTTTATCTTTTTTTTTTTTTTTTTATTAACGAATTCTATTGTTGTTTTTTTTTCATTATACTGTATTGTATCAGTGTATTATTTTTTTAAAAAAAAATGTATAATTTACAATAACACGTATGATGATTAGAGTAGTGCGATAATACTTATTAATTAAAATATTATTTTTATAATACCACTTATAGCACACAGAGTTATGGAATATAAATGAAAATACACAATGTATTATTATACAATGTACAACCGAACAAACGGCACTGTTATCAATTATAAAATAGGCGTAGACTGTATAAAAATAAGTGATAAAATATATTACGACGTAATACGGGTGACGTAAAAATTATTTTAACAATAAATTAAATTAAAGGATGTCGAATAAAATAAACACAATATTTTCTTTTAAAAGAGAACACGACGTTTTATATCGTTAATGTTTTATTGTTGTCCTTAACAATATTTATGAAATACGAGGCCGAACATTATTATATAGAAGCGCGTTATTATACATAATATAAGTATACGTTTTAATCGTTTTTTTTTTTTCATAATATATTTACGACATTTGCAATCAAATACATTGCGCATTACGTGATTATCTTTGCAAATCGTTTCTAAAACTATGCGAATAATTTTTTTTTTTTCGTAATCCTTTACATCTACTAGATGCTATACATAATTTATATTATCAGAACGTGATAATACCACTTAAAAGTTATATATATATAATGTATGTATGTACTTATGCGTTATAGTAATAATAACGTGTATAAAACAGATCTTGGCCGACTGACTTCTGGTAATCTCCAGTCTAGTGAATTTTAAACATAACTGTCAAAATAATAAACGACCATTGTAAAGCTTTCGACCCTATAGCAGCAGTAAACTGTTACAATAATATTTTTTTTTATTATTATTATTATTTTTTTTTTTTTTTTAAATATCGAGCCAAATGTCTTGGCAAATAAGTATTTAACAAATGGATTCGAAACGAACGTTATATAAAATGTATTCACCAGCGGGCTTCTAACTCGTATTTTATTAGTAACGTATCCACGAAAAATTATACACGACGGCCAATATATACGCGATAAACAGTGAAATGAACAATAATAATATTATAGTTTCGCCAAAAACAAAGTGCACGTAATATCATTTCGTGTATGCGTAATACCATAAAATCGCGTTTTATCCAAAATTAATATTAAACTATACGCGCGACTAGAAATATACTAAGTGAATACTTATATTAAAATATATTATTTATAATTTAACAAACTATTATTACGAATTGAAAATTTATAAATTTATATTATATCAAAGTATAGTATTAATGCTACTTTAGAATTTATATTGAAAACAATATTTAAATTTAAAATGTAACTGCATATTACTTATGCAAATTTATATACTTTTATACGCCAATAACGAGTTATAAAACTTCAATTTTTTTATATACGATTATTATATAGATATCAGCTCTTACACGGGTACATTGTGTGAACGATATTTAGTGTATATACCACACAATATACAGTACAAAGAGCACATTAACAAAAAAAACCATAAAAAGCGGTTTATTTTTAGCATACCCGTGAGGAAAACAAAAAAAATTAATTATATTTTGTGAAAGAAGGAAAAAAAATTCAATTAATAATTCTTTTATATTTACTTTACAGCATATTATTATTATCATATCTGTCATATAACACGAACAAAGCAAAACACTTAGGAATTTCAATTAAATTAAGTATTTAAATTTATCTGTATTTTTCATTTTTTTAGTTCATACTTAAATCTATAAATAATTATTGATTTTAATGATAAAAAATATTGTTTTAAAATGTGATCTTTGTTTGTATAATATTATAATATTATTGAATAAAATTAATTGTTTGTAAATTATAATTTAACAATAATCATAAAACTATTTAACAACTTGCTTTTAATAATATTACTGCATTAATTATTACAACCACTAATGGTGTTAATTCGAATTAGTTGTTCATTAACCATAAATGAAATAAAAATTAACGATAAATAAATACCAAATAGTTTTATTAGCATTGTAATTATAAAAAAAAAAACGTATCTAACAATCGGAATACCTTCTTATAATATTAATACGAGTACAAAAACATTTAAACAAACTTAATACGTATTAACTACACTTCGTATTAGCATATTATATTATCACTGTAATCGTTAGCCCGAAGATAAATAATTTTAAAATGATGAATATTATATTATACATATTAATAAAAATATATTTTTCATTAATACAATGTGTAAAATTTGTTTTGTGACCACTACTAACAGTACTATCACTAAATTATCAATATAAATATTTTTAATTAAAATAAGAGTTATTGTATAAACAACGTCGTAATAATATAATACGAATGATGTCAGTACGTTACACATCATATTTTAATATACCTAGATAAATTTTGGACTTTTCGAACGAAATCCAATAAGGATATATTTAATAATGCAAGGCCAAAATAGTTTTCTATTCCAGTTATAAAATTCTATTACCCGGGTCGTTATTAAAGACGCGAAAGTAATAAAATCAAATATTTTATATTTTTATTGTAACTTTAAACAATTTCGGAGCGAAAGAAAAATATAATAACTTATGGCGTACATTGGTACACTACAGGACACAGGTAAATAATAATATATTATATTATATAACTCGGAGAGTATAATATTATATTATATAATATATTATTATATCGACGAAATACAAACATAATAAAAATTGTGAAAATTAATGGTAATGTGTTAATTTTACGATCCGTCTGGTATGCACCAATAAAATATTATTAGTTATTAGTTATTACAGACTATATTGATCGTAAAACATGACCTAAGTTTATTTTACACTAATCAAATCGTACGATATTATTTTATCGCAATAAACTCTGTATTTTTTTTTTTTTTGGAATATTATTAAATTTTATAATAATCTCGAAATTATACGAGTGATACGATAGTAATTATTATACCTATACTAAAATAAAACGACACGTTTTTATTGAAGTGTTAATTTTCGAACACCATGACGTATTATTGCATATTTAAATCTTCATAATAATTATTATAATAATATAACACTTTTTTATCATTCTCACTTTCACCATATTTTTATTTGTCCGCATAAATAATCGTTTTCCAGGACGTTGAAGACGAACAAAGATTTTCCTCCGTATACCATTCATTTCTCGTTTTTTTTTCTTTTTATATTTCACTGTTCATACGACATTAGTATATTCGTTTATTATCGTTAAAAATGAAACTGCGTAATATCATTAGAGTTTTATATTATATCACAAATTAACCTATTAACTTAATTAATAATATAATTATACAGTTTAAAAATTAACGTATAATATTTTATTAAAAAATATAAAAATAATCACAAACGCTCGATTTTATTTTAAATACAAAAAATAGACGATTAAATAGGGATACATAATATATACAACTAAGTAAATATTTATTAATACATTTGTACTTAAATAACTAACGCCCCATACAGTTTTTCCTTAAAATTTAAATTGTCAAACGATTTTATTCTAATAATTATAAATCTCAAATGGTCTGTTACTTTTACCAGATAATACACCGCTTGACATTACAAAATATATGTTTATAAAAAACTAATATTATATTCGGTATTTTTTGTAATTAAATAACTGTTTAAAATCGACTTTTTGGAATAATGAGATTAATAAATCAATATACAAATACGGTAATATTTTTATCGAGCATAATCAACACGTCTAAACTCATTTATATTATAAATTATAATAAAATTTCTACTCCCATAATTTATATAACGAATTTGTCCAACTATAAAATATAAATAGATTAATAAACATCGTATTCTAAGTCATATATATTTTAAATAACGTTAAATATATTTGTCGGAAATTATAAAACTCTTAGCTATAAAATTAAAAAGTCAAAATGAACGTATTATTACCAAACTTATTGCGTGCGAATAACGAGTGTTCAAAAAATAAATATATTACAACTTATTTCATTAAACTCGGTTTTATTCAATTTATCATTTTCACAACTCGTGATGCGCGTATTTAATTATGGTTCTAATCAAAACGCGTTAATGAAGTTCGGATTGTTATTTTGACATTCGTTATACCTACATAATTTTATACTTTTGATACAACAACAAAACGATCGAATAATACCCAACGTTGTCATAAATGTATTATAATTCAATTATTTAATATAATAAAATAATCTTAATCCAAAAATTAAATCGAAATCTCATCGGACAGGTTATATTATTTACCTCGACAGAATAAATAATTTGTAAGTATATAATATTATAATATTTATAATGTGCATTTGCGCTTGTTAAAATACCAAAACCGTTTTGTAATTAAAATAAATCGCTGACGCAATAAGAAACTTATAATTTGAACAGAGTTAGAGTAATCATATCATATTATCATATCTTATGTTTTTAGCGTTATAGTAATAATTGATAACATATTATACTTACAACTTTACAAGTAACTACATTGGTATAAAACACATTAAATTTATTATACTATTTATATACCTACGTATAGAGATTTACATTAGTTGATATTGAGACCGATCAATGTAATGAATTTTCAAATTGAATATGCGTATTAACGGTATACGTGTAGTATTAAAATATCAATTAATTTTATATTAACAATAATAATAATAATAATAATAAATAATTAATATTATTATTTTGTAAAATAAAAAAAATAAAAAATAAAAAAATAATAATAATATATGGAAAATAGAAATGGAACAAAATTTATATAAGAGTAATTTTGTTCAGAGCACTACAGCTCTGAGTTAAATTGACGGGAATGGCGATATTTTAAATGCGAAAATTCGCCCCGGAAAAAATATAATATCTATATATATATACATGAGTGTTATCGGTTGTTTATTTTAAAACGAAAAAAATAAAATGAATATTCTCGCATTTAACGTATAAAAGAATAAAAACCGTTTAATTTTTTACAAGGCACGATAAGATTATAATGTTATATTATGATTTATACTATAAAACTGCAGCGTTCTCTCGTCCGACCGGGGACGGGACTGGGAAATATTATTATAATAATTCGTACTCAGGTACGGGAATTAATTTCGCCCCGAAAGGTCAAACGTGCGACGTCCGCGAAGGAAGAGAGGATAAACGGTACGCGATTTTCCAAGGACGAAAATCCTTTCGAACGATCGGTGAGGTGTCGATTTACGGCTATATGGAGAGTTTAAATTATCGTTGCCCGCAATGGAATAAGTATAATAAATTAATAATAATAATAATATAACGATTTTTATTATTATCGAATTATTATCGTCGGACGATGTTATTTTATTCGATAGTGCGTGTCGCGTTACTATAGAAAAATAAATACGAAATTATTCGAAACTCGTGTAAACATATAAAAATACATAAAATGTACGGATGCTAGGACTCGCTAATTGACAGTTTCCCGGCCGAAACGTATAATATACATTTATTCATGATACGACCTTTAAATGTATATATTATGTATACCGACCATTCCCCAGATGGTTTGACAAAATGATAATGTATAAAGACGCACGATATTGTTTATAAAAATTGGGCGAGTAACGAAAACAAAACGTTACGTATACGAACAAACGATATAATAATATTATTTATAACGAGTGTAAAGAATAGTTTTTTTTAAAAAAAAAAAAAAGAGAATTGAAAATTATTTAAAAAAAATATAAACGTAACATTAAAAAATTGATTATAATATATATTAATTGATAACATATTTCGATGTATAATACTATAAGTACGATATTATAACTTTTCGAATATTACGAATCGAAAAATAACAAAATTCCGTCATCCGTGATTACATAATAACATTATAAAAATATACGATTCGTATAAACTATCTCTTCTATACGCGTTCGACTAACAAGTGTATTATATTCAAAACTTATAAAAATATTCCCTCTCTGGGGACGTGAATAAATTATTTACCAAAATAATACATAACGACCAAAAGTTATTCGTAGAATATTACGGTGAATATCCAACACTACATAATAATATATTATATACAACATCGACGATCTTCACTGTCCGTTTTACACCCCATAATTCCAACGATATATATTTTTTTTTTTTTATAAATAATAAACTATTATTTTTATCCGCGACCTACTTGTAATAATTTTAAAACGTATTATAATAAATAATTTTGAATTTTTTTTTTTTTCAAATATCTTCGCGTATAAATCAATTTATGTTTATAATAATTTATAAATCAACTTATAAATAAGTTTTTTTTTTTTTTTTTAAAAAAAAAAAACAACGATAAATTACTTTTAAAGTAAAATAAATATCGTGTAAAATGTATATCTAAATATAATTTTGTGTTTTAATGTACAACCCACGTTGAATCACGAATAAAAACTTAACGTTTTTAATTCGACATAAGCATTTCCTTCTTTTATTTTAACAACTTATATTATTTAACCTTAACACGTTATATTATTTTTAAATTATTTTGAAAAATTCCGTTCGTAACGTTGTTTATTAAATGTAAATAAAAATTCCCAAAAACAGTTATTTAAATAATATTATGTTAATAATTCGCTTTTCACAACTATAATAATATAAAAATAAGTACAATAATTGTAGATTGTAATACACGTCATGCGATAAATTTGAAAGACGTTTTCTATGTTTTTGCAATAATCCGTGATATACCTACTATGAAAAAAAAAACACAATACAATTTACGTGGAATATTATTAATATTTTTTTTTCTCTTCCAAACAAAATACGCGTAGGTTCACATTTTTTAAATATTATATAATTATTTTAGATTCTGAGCGAAGCGAAGAATGTATTGGTTTTACAATGATGTGTGATTATTTTTTGTTTTTTTTTTTTTTTTTTTTTTTTTTTTTTTTTTTTTTTTTTTTTTTTATGTCTGTG
>JAIUCT010000043.1:1947084-1959982 GCA_021307375.1 Tetraneura akinire
ATTATTATTATTATTATTATTATTATTATTATTATTATTATTATTATTATTATTATAGGCATTTCTGTTAAATTAAAGATCGACCCGACAAAATTATCATACAATTATACCTTGTAAACTGGCTACATTTAAAAATTACACTTAACATAAAAAGTTACTTTTTAATTTCATTGACGTGATGTTTTAATTTCAAAAAAATAATGAAAGCAATATTATAGTCCGTTTAGTAACTATAATAATTTTAATTAAACGCTATTCAAAAATTTTAATTTTTCGAGGAGATGTCACATTGAGTAAATAGATTTGGGACACTATCGATGTTTATATAATATAGCTCGTTCAAATCAAATATACTAATCTAATAATCGAGGTAATTAGATCATATTTGATATTTGAATAAATAGAACTTGAATTTATAATTTGATGAAAATAAATTACATTTAACTGGTTGAATAAATATAAATGATGTATATTATATTATATTATGTATTTACAACATTTAAAATTTTTTACCCTAATACATTTTATAATCAATAATAAATCATTCGAAAAACATTTTAAGACAATCAGTTGACAGACTTAGAACGTACCAAAAATTAATTTCTAATTAAAAATAATAAAATTCAAATAGAGTATACAATAATATTATAGGTATAAAATATATGTAATTATTTTCAGCCCGAGTATTTGTTTTTTTTTTTTTTTAATAAATAATAATTTTACTTGTACGATCGATTACATGATGTAAAATGAAAAAAATTTAGAGTATATTTTAATATTAGATAAATTTTACTATGACAGAACAAAATAACTTTTTACCGCATACGAGTATAATATATTATATGGTCTTCCGTAATTCAGTTTGAATATTAGCATTGTAAAAATTTAAAACAAAAAAGTTTGTTTTTTTTTTTATCGTGTTATACTCCGTTACTTTTGATAAAACAGAAGTTTTTACGTTGACGTAACACGTAAGGACATAATAATATATTATATTATTATATAAAATATACAAATATGTTTCCTAATTTTCCCCGACGTTGAAAAATGTAACGTACGACGTGTATATGTAGTACGTATATTAAAAACAATTACATATTATTATTATTTGTTTATCGTGTAATATACTTTGAATAAAATAGTACCTATACGTATTTCTATAATTATTAATTTTAATAAAATATTATATACACCGATGTATAATAATTATATTATTTTTATAATTTAGAAAATTAAAATTTTAAATTAAAAAATAAAAAAATTAAATACTATTATAATCATAAAACATTTATACGAGAGCAAATTGCAAAAAATTCACTCTACTTAATATATATTATATATTATAATAAAGAAATTGCATGGGGATACTTTAAACTGTTTTCACTTTAAATAGCAAACTGTTAAAATTAAACTATTCTTTTCCAAAAGAACTCTTAGTAGAAATCAAAATATAAAGAAAAATATAAAATAACGTATTTTGTAATGTAATCAATTGTTGATTATAATTATTTAAAAAAAAATAACATACATTTAATATTATTCACAACTAAAAATATCTAATAAGTTAAAATTAATATAAATTAACGATTGATCGTTTAATATATTAGAATAAATGTATTTTTGTGAATTATTAAATTAAATTTTTATTTTATCATTATTATACTTATTAATGTTTAATATAGGATGTGAATTATTGTTATTTGTTATAATGACTTACGAATAATATTCTATGATCTCCGTTTGTTATTTTATTCTAAGGTTAGTATAATTTTTTTTTTTACCAAGGTCAAGAAAATGATTCCATTCATACATTTCTAACAGATCGTAATAATGTGAAAATTAATAGCCATTTAATTTTCTCATTAAAAATACACAAAACAACTGCTGAAAACAATTATTATATAGTACGTTATTATATTATGTATAGGTACTTAGAATACACGTTTTGTATGCAAATTGATATTCTCAGTTTTCAGTAAAAACAATTTGAAAAAATATTATAAAAATCGATAACAAGAGGTAAACGAGCTTTAGAATGTGTATGCGAATGTGTAGGTACACCTATAATAATATTTATAAATCTTCAAAAATAATAACAATAATAATAATAATAATAACAATAATAATAATAATTTATTTGAACATAATTGTGTCAAACCATGTAATAATTTTCAATGAATACATTTTTATTAAATATAAATTTTTATTTAACAAAACGTCAATTTAAATGTAATCCATTTCAAAATATCCATACAGAAATAACCGTCACGTTAATGACGTAATATATAAAATTTAAAAATTTCATGTGTTTTTTATTGCTTTATAAGAATAAAATAATAATATACTCGTAGTAATATCCATTTAAAACAATTCACAAAATTGAATTTTACACATCTAATAATCATATTATAATGTCATATTTTTTCGTTATTTCATAAAATAATGATTTTCTCTTATACGTATTAATTTGAAATATTATATACGTTTCTGTTTATATTATTATGGATTTTGTATCAAAATTTATTAATTTTTAACATTAACTGTAATATACGAGATTATTATTTATCATTATTTCGTACACGTAATAATTTACTACTCAACTGTTATGTTGTGGCTATTTTTATTATTAGCAAATTATTTATTTATTATTATTAATGAGCGCATTTACAATAATATAATATATTTTATATAAAAATTTGAAAATATTATAATTTTTTTTTTTTTTTTTTTACATAAAATTGGTGTTAAATGTTATTTCTACTGATAATAATATTTTAATGAATAAAAAATTTCATGAAATTTTTTTTTTTTTGATTATTCAATTTATAACGTATATTATTACGTTAATGTACGTACATAATAATGATCAATAGTAAACAGAACAAATACATAATTAATTTACCGTTTCTGGTATTTTATTAATTATGATGAAGAGGATTATAAATATTGTCAAAATATCAAATTGACAATTATTATTTTGACACGTTTTAATAATTATTATACACTTCGCGCAACATTGTATTTCATTTTCACTTAGTAACCACTAACCATAATAATTAATATTTCATCATATTATTGTGCATAAAACAATTTATTATTATTAAAAAAAATAATAATAATATAAAGCGACCTAGTATTTAAACTTAAATTAAAAACGCTTATAATTACAACAAAATATATTTTCACCCATTATAGCTATAGATACATTATAATTATTCTGAAGTTGTTTGTAAAGTAAGTTGGTTGAAATTTTTTTTTTTTATTATTATTAATTTTTGTTTGCAATTAACTTTTACACTTCTTCTTCGACCTGCCAACTGTAGGTTTTTCATTGCCAACGTTCTCCAATCAGTCTGCAACTTTCTCTCTGCGTTTATTTTTACTCTTATATTTTCTTTATCTTAAAATGTCCTAAATGTATTTTCCTTAAAGGATTTTTACACTATTTGTAATAATGATCCTTATGTCACACATTTCTTACTCAGCCGGGGCCATTTATTTGTTATCTTTTCCACAATTTTCAAATCTTCAATATAGCAACAGTAGTTCGAGTATATCATTTTGTATTTGTTTTTTTTTTCATACTGTCAATTTTACTTTACTAACATCTACACATTTTCTATTACATCCCCTAAGAGTATTCTTTCCGAAATTTCTTCTTCTTAACCGTATTTATAAATACCGTAAGAGTGTTTTCTCATCTATTTTTCTGAACTTTTATGTATTATTACTGGCCTGACAGTACATAACATTACGCGATGTATAACATAAAAATATATAACTCATCGAATCTAAAAAATAATTCAACGCTGTATGAAAATAATTCAGTTTCAGTCACAACTTTATTTTATTAATACAAAATTCACTTAAACATTTAATTTTCTTAACCCTAATCATATCATTCTATATTTTTCATTTAAGAAAATTATTATGACCTGTATATTATTCTTTTGACACGTAATAACTAAACATTCAATTAATTTTAATAGAGTTGGTATAATAATAATAATATACGAGCATTTTGCTTCTTATTGTTTAGATATAAATTCTCTAATGACCATTCTCTAAACTGTATTATCTTTATATTATCAAACCAACAAAATACATGTTATTCTCCATAATCTATTACTACGTGTCTTCAGGTCTTCTTGGAAACTTTAATAAATGAATAATGATCATATAATAATAATAATAATAACAATTAGTATGAAATTTATTCATAACAACTTTACTTAATTATTTGTTTTAATTACAGTAGATAACCTGGAATTATTCGAAGCATACTTAAAAATCAATAAAAACAGCAAATAACATAACATACAACTTAGATATCTACGTATAAATGTATAATGACTAAAATTTAATTTATAATAAATGAGTTTTACCTAAACCCAGATTGATAATATTTCGTGTTTAGTATAAATCAAGGGTCACGAGGATAAAAAAATCGTGTTACAAAAACTGTGAAGAAGACAATACGTCATAATTATTTATACTCCAGCTACTTTCTCGTGAAATTAATTCCCAAAAAATTTATCTTATCTGTAAAATTGCTTAATACAACATGATTTCATAATAGAGATAAGATAAATGTTATAGATCGTTAAATCAACATGTTTAAAAAGTAACTAAATACATCAATAGTTTATAATAATTACCTTATTCAAATGTTTTTATGATCTTTAATTAATCACTACTGATTCTAAAATATATCAATTAGGACTTTTCTAACGGTTTATAAAATAATTAAATTTAAAGTTGTATATTCAGTTTTATAATCAAATATTTGCTTTCTACTACTATATAACATTATAATCTTAAAAATAACTCATTGTTTATCTTTTAGAAATTAACTAATATTAAACGAAAATCTCAATTATTATTATTATTTTATTTGACTTCTGTAATCAATATTAATAAAATGCATCGTCATATTATTTTGTTATATTATATTAAAATAAATATAAAATTAAAAATTTTAATCCTATACAGTCCTATTTTTTTCTTGTTTAAAATCTTCTAATTTTTTTAAGTTGATTCTATTTTTTGAATAACAATAAATAACTGATGAAAAATTATAATATAATATAATCAATAAATAAATTATTTTACGTCATTTAAACTACTAAATAATAAAATTTAATCGCAAACTTATAATATAGAAATTCATCAGTACTGCCTATCATTTTCTGTTTTAAACATTTATTTTAAATACGTTTTACTTTAATAAAATTATTTCTGATAAATTTAATCATAATATAATAATATTAATTATAATTATCATAAAAATATATAAATAATTTAAACTGAAAAACATTCCTCAGTCGTATAGTGCCAATTACCATAATCGGTTTACTCTAATCAATATTCTATTAAGATTTTTAAATTAAAATAATTATCTTGCCCGTTAATCACAATAGGTTTATTATTTATCGTGTAAAATTTAATTAGAGTGAATTTAAATGAAGATTATATTTTAAGATATTAAAATATTAAAAATAAATTCAATAATATTTAAAATATTTACAATAATAATTATGAATTATGATTGTTGTAATTATAAATTAATTTAATTATTTAATATTAAAATTTAATTATAATTTACAAATAATTAATGTCGAAATAAATTTCACAATTTTAGATTCTGAGAGTAGCGAAGAATGTATTGGTTTTACAATGATGTGTGATTTTTTTTTTTTTTTAAGTATTCAGACACTTTTACTACCCGAAATAATGCTCAGATTTTCACGAATAGCATAAGTTTCTGGTTGGAAAGTAGATGTAATTGGTGCCTTATTTAGGTCAATTTCGAATTTCTCAAAATTGACTCTATCCGACAGAAAAAACGGCATTTTTCAAGAAAACTGAAATTTCGACCAACTCGATTTCAATATTTCACGATAACTCATGTAATATGAAACTTAAAAACTTGAAAATTTTATAGGATGTTTATATATGTATGGGTATTTAGATGACTAATTTAGGAGTTTTATGGCTATATATATTGAACGTAGAGACTGATAAATGTACAATTTTTAATTAATACACATTATATTATATTATGATGAACTTCGCTCAAAATCGTTTTCACAAATGAAATGATTTATTATTGCATTCAAATCGTAATGAAAATTCAACACTATCCTCTTTACACCTGTATCCCTTATATACCACTACACCAGTATTCTTTACTTTTATTTCTTTAATGTATAAAATATTCATATAAGTACACTACAATAATTATTATACTTACTTGAAAATTTTAATAGGTACCTAGTACCTACTTTAAGAAATACATAAAAACTAATGTGTTAAATACAATGCTATTATAATGGGTACTTTATTAATAATTCATATTAAATTTTATTTTCACTTTATAGCAATAAATATAAACATTCATAATTCAAATTACTAACATGATTTTTTTTCTTTTTTAATAGGTATTTTTTATTTGTATATTATGTATTATTTAACGTACAAATATATAATAATATATGACGTAATAAAAATAAAAATTTCGTAAGATAATATTCATTTAATAAATTCTAATCAATTTTTCATCAGTTTTCAATCAACTGATCATTATGAATTTAAACTATTATAAAATATCCTATAGTATTACAAATTAGTTTTATATTAATTTTTACACATAAATTACTAATTATTTTAGAATTCATATTTTTATGAAAAAAATGATTATTAATTATTACGACTGTATAATATAATAATTTATTTTACAACTTTAAACTGTAATAAATTGGGTTATATTAAATTACTGGTACTGTAGAACGTAATAGCAGAGTTTTTTAGTTAACAAAAACTACTTAAAACTCTAAAAATATCGTTTTTAAAATTTAAACACCCTTACTCGAATATAAAAATTTTGAAGCTATATATAATGATCATAATATAATTGTTTGTTTCGTTAAATTTAAAAGTTTAGAAAAATTTTAATTATGTACTTATTTTCATAAACGCAATGGAATGAAGAAGCAGCTAGATTTGATATCGTACCTATCAGTATGTAAATTTACTCGTATAGTGTTTTTGTAATTAAACTAATAGAAAAAAAAAGACAACTTGACCATTAAAGGTAATATAGTAATGTGTTTTATCGTTAGTCGTAATTATTATACGCTGGTAATAAAAATACAATCGCGTAATATGGATCAGGAATACCATTGAATTTTTAACACTCTAAAAACAAGTTTTTTCTTCTTTCCTTAAATTAATATTTTATTTCATGATATCTATAGTTTACGGTATCTTATTTTAGATTCTGAGCGAAGCGAAGAATGTATTGGTTTTACAATGATGTGTGATTTTTTTTTGTTTTTTTTTTTTTATGTCTCTGTAATACTACCCGAAATAATGCTCCGATTTTCACGAATAGGGTATGTTTCCAATAGTAAAGTGGACGTATTTGGTACTTTACTTAGGTCATTTTTTGAATTTCTCAAAATTGACGCTATGCAGTAGAAAAAACGGCGAAAAAATGACGAAAAAACTGCATTTTAGGCGAAAAATGAAATTTCGACGAATTCGATTTCTATATTTCACGATAACTCCGGCAATTTTTAAGATAGAGACCTGAAATTTTTTTTGGATGTTCACATAGCTACTATATATATGTAGTATAATTTTGGAACCGTTACATTAATTTTTCTCCAAAATATAGGACTTTGAATATTTCGTAAAATTCACGTTTTTACGTATATAATGTGTGATAAAATTTTGGGTATTTTGGTCTGAAAATTTTACTGAAATATAATTACATATTACTTAACATCATACTAAAATATTAGAAAAATCCATTGTCACAATTTTTTTTTATAGCCGTTTTAAGTTTTATTTGCAAGCCCGTATCCAGGGGGGGTTTAGGGGTTCAACCCCCCCCCCTTCCCCGAAATTTTTAAAATAGTTTTATATTTTTAATATAACAGACTAACTACATATATAACTACGTATAATATAATCATTTATTTTTACTTCATATATTAAAAAATTTTAACCCCCCCCCCCTCCGAAAATTGATTTTAAATACGTGCTTGTTTATTTGGGTCATTTTTCGAATTTCTCAAAATTGACTATAAGCGGTAGAAAAAACGAAATTTTGACGAATTCAATTTCTATATTTCACGATAACTCGAGCAATTTTTAAGTTAGAGACTTGAAAATTTTTTTGGGTGTTCACATAGCTATTATATATATGTGGTAAAATTTTGGAACCGTTTTTAAATTTTTTTACTAAATATAGGACTTATAGCTGTTTTAAATTGATATTTTTAGTTCAAACGAAAATTATAATCTGACTGAACTTCGCTCAGAATCGTTTTTTCGAATGCAATGGTTTATCATTGCATTCAAATTCTAAGTAAAATTAAACGCTATGATCTGCACACCTGTATCCTGTGCGGCAGGAGTATCAGCTCATCTTTTTTCTATTATAATATTAATTACACATAAATTGTTTATAAATTTATAACATATCTTACTCTTAAACGGTTAGAATTCACGATTTTTTTCTGTATAACATTACAATTATATTATATAATTGTACAATATAGATTACGTATCATATATCATATTGATATTTATCTTACATTTAAATCGTTGTATTATCTAACAGTTTTTTTATATTATTATGTTTACACTAAATAGGACTACCTGGTCCGTTTAATTTAAAAAAAATTTTTATTATTATTATTATTATTATTATTATTATTATGGTATAATATATTATACGTGGTTCGGTTGTACAATTTTTTTTATATATATATATACATTATTTTGTTGCGCGTATCACTGAAAAGTATTTAAAAGCTTCGCGCAGTTTAGGTTTCGTATTATTATAATATAAAACGTGCCCTAGCTATTATAGTTGTTACATTATAATAATATACAGGCGACCCTAATCTAAGTGTTAGAAGTTCTGAAGTGTATACCTACCGCGCGCGGAAATTATACACGGATTAATTCAGTCGCACGAAAACGTCGAAAATCAATATAGCGCACGTTGGATACAGCGATTTAATATTATAATTATTATTATAATATAATAATAAAAATAAAAATAAAAATAATAATAATAACAATAATTATAATTATAATAATAATAATTATACCGAACAATAAATATAATATATTGTGTGTAGAGATTATCAGGCGTATCGAATTGTAACGATATGATTGTGTTTTTATGAACTTTCATACGGACTACAAAATGTCATCATAATATACCTACCCAATCTATAGTATCCTATACCTAATCAAATTGCCCACGAATTCTAGAAACGTACAAAAACGTTTATCCTAAGCCAAATTTCTAAAACGAAAGTGTTTTTTTTTTTTTTTTTTTTTTTACATATAATATGACATTTTTTGTTAGTATTTGTAATTATATTGAAGATCAAAATTTTTAATTATTTTAATTTTTAACGAGATATAAAATATTTTATTTAACCGATTAAAACCAGATTGAGATCGAGTTTAACCCAAGATATAGGCTAGACATTCTGACATTATTAACAGTTTAACATGAAATGACTAAAGAATTTACATCATTTATGAATTTTCCATAGTCCCTATAAGGAATCAAGTGTGACACATAATGAATAAAATAAAATAATTATTTCTAATAGGATAATAAATAACAACTTTATAAGAGGCCTCTTTTTATCAAAATCCCTAGCCCTAAAATTTATAAATCAGTGGATCTGCGTGTAAATGCTCATAACAATAAAACATTATCGTTACTCAATTAGCTACACAACAGATATATAATATTATCATCGCAAGAAGTGGTTTGTCACGAAATCGCGCATTATTTAAGTGTAATTACGTTATTACACGCGTATTGTTTCGTACCTATATAATGACGCACGTCTTTCGATCCGTTTAATATTTTATTATATTATACGCGTCTTAACGCTCGATAAGTCCGTAGGCGCAACTATAGGTAGGTTGCTACTGTGCGAGGACTGCGAGGGGAACTTCAGCACCCCACAAAAACAATTCAAACACCAATCTTTGATTTAAACGTGTAATATTCTATAATGATGCAACTATATACTCTATTCGAATCACAATAATTACAATGGATTCTGCAAAATGTGAATGCAGTTTCTCGAATATAAAACGAATTAAAAAAAAAAATTGGCCGAGGACGAGCATTTTATTGATTTTGTCCCTTTTAAATACTAAGAGGGACATTGCAATTAGCAAATTAAGTTTATATAATATAAATATTAATTCGTAATTAATTCTCGGATATAATTTCAACCGTACGATTTTTAACGTATTTTAACATATTATTATAAAAAATTGGTTAAAAAGTTTTATTTTGTAAAAAAAAAATTCCTTAGTCATATAATAATATATAAATAAAAACCCAAGTCCACAAAAAATTTACTAAAATAACAAAGTAAATTTCTTGAGGACTTGGGTTTTTATTTATATAGATAAAATATCCACAAGAACTCTTCTTATAAAATTTAAAAAAAAAAAAATTATATAATAATATGATTTGCGATTGAATATAATACGGATTACGCGAAAATATAATATAATAGGTAATATATTATATTATTATTATTATTATTGTACTCGTTGAATTATAACAACATGCGAATATCTAAACTGAACAACTATACGATACAATATTATAATAGCGTTATTTTTGGATCCGTTCTGGATTAATATTTCTAGATTAAATTGCATTCTATCGAAGCAACTACATAATATTATAATATAATCGTATTCGCCAAAGTGCTTAAATTAAAAATGGAAATTGAAACCACTCGCTCGCTGTTTTGGTTTGCTCCCGAACATTGGAATTAATTCGATTATGTAATATAAACCAAAAAGCGATGAAATATATTTCGTAATACACGTCGGATCAAGGTTCACAGTTATATTACGCGGTATAATATTATATTGGTAAATATAATAAATTTAATTAAACGAAATAATTTCAATTTTAAAATTTGTTTTTCCAAAAAAATTATGTCTTTAAAACGTTTGTTTAAATACACGTACACAATATACCTACGTGTTATGCATTTTAATGGAATAAAAAATTATTAAATAATCAAATTTCAGATTAAAATAATATCGTCTTCTTCCGAAAACTTCTCACCGCCTTCCGAAATTATTAATAAATCAAAAATGTTTATTGTACAATATTACGCGTATCGTGTAATATTGTATTGTTAAATTGCATATTAATTATAATAATTATATTATACTAATAAATAAATAAAACCCAAGTCCACAAAAAAATTTACTTTAATATTTCAGTAAATACGTATTTCAAAAACAACGTCGTAATCTTCAGTACTAAACGTAGACTGATCGATCATAACTAGCTACATGCCCTTAAATACTTGTGGTCTTGCACAAGACATGCATGACATTACATGAGTCGTGTGACTCATTCGCGCGTGTAAAATATTATTACAATAGTTTTAATAAACAATTTTGTAAAGGACTTAAATAATTTAATACATTATTATTTTTTTTTTTTTTAATTTCAATTGCTTCCCTAATATTTAGTTCTATTGTTTCTTAGTTACTTACTTGTTTGTTTAGTTTTATTGAAGTTACGTTGTGGTTTGTTTCTAATATGTGTGTCTGCTATTGGTGATTTTTCTGTTTCTTGATTTTTAATATTTCTTAAATATTCTTTAAATCCAATTCCTATATTTCTGCTGGTTTGACCTTTGACCTATGTAAAATTTGTCACAATCTGTACATTGTATATCATATATATATGCCCGATTTATCTTTATTTTCTGTCTTATCTTTTGTGGTTCCTGAGAGACTTTTGAAATTATTGTTTTTATTTATATTTTCAAAATAAAATATAATAGAATATAATCTTAGGTTGTGAGTTGTGGATATCTCATCAGTCGACGTTTGTTACTGATAGAATGAATATTTTGAAATCGTTATCGAAATACCACATGTTTATATGAGATAAAAGTATTTTTTTTGGAATTTGGTTGGTTTTATATTGTTATTATAACTATAATTTATCACACATCATGAAAATAAGTTGCAAGCAGCAATATTATGTTAGTTAAAAATTATAAAATGTATAAAGAAAATTAATAACGTCATGGCGTAAGGCGAGGACACACAAATTAAGAAAGCTCATAATAAACCATATAGAATACGACAATAATTATTATTTTGAACCAAATTGACTTCTCTTATAAGTTATTTATAAAACATTATTATTTATTAAAATAGAATAAACATTGTAAAATTATTAAAAACTATCAAACGTAGCTGTATAGAAATGAAAAAATAGTATTTACACTTTTTTTTTTTTTAAATAATGTATAAGTAAATTAAAATGATAAATATGTTAAGGAATACAGTTTTTACATTTCAAGAGGATACTAAAATGAATAATATAAATTATATTCAATAGCTCCTTAAATATAATTTATTTATACCAATAACAACTCTAAATAGTCTATAATATTATCTCATATGTTATTCTGATATATCAACATCACAATATTTTTTCAATGACATAATTATAAAGTAAATATGCAAGAATATATTGTTAATATAATATTTTGATCTTATTTTTGATAAATTATATATTTAACGATTGTAACATTAAATACTAATAATGATCCGAGTCTTTAATAGATGTTTTATACTCGAGCCAAAACGTAAAAATAAATCTTTTCCTTTGAAAATCACCGTCAAACGGTTGAACAAATATTTTTCCAATAACAAGCATTTGTGTTAATGAATGCATAAGAAGTTTTCAGACATGTAACTTTTACCGACCGAGTCAAAGAAAATAAAATTGAATAGTGCGTACTGCGTATATTATAATAATAATAATAATAATAATAATAATAATAATAATAATAATAAT
>JAIUCT010000043.1:1968126-1980686 GCA_021307375.1 Tetraneura akinire
TGCAGTTTCTCGAGTATAAAACGAATTGAAAATTCCAAAAAAAAAAAAGAAGAAGAAGAAGAAGAAGAAGCACGTTATAGTGTAGTTATATGGTTTATTGATTTTGTTCATAAATACCATAAGATATTAATGTTACAATTAGCAAATTAAGTTTATAAAATATTGGGTTAGGCATATTATATATTACATAGATTTATAATTTTATTACCCAACAAAATCTGGGTCTATTATGTTGCGCCTATATGGTTATAGTACTTATAGTGTATTACGTTATACTGTTATAAAAATTATGCGTATACACTCTCGTAACGTTCTCGAATTTTTGAGATTTTTCGTCGTAATCATTTTTATACGACGGATTTTTATGATATAACATAATATTTACTCGCGGACTCTCGTCATCAACAAGAGTATACGCATTACGGTACTAAAACGTATACGGTTTAAAGCGTTTCGTGATTACAATAAACGGCTACGTGCGGCAATGCGATCTTTAATTAACGAGCGGTAAAAGGCGACAATTTTCGCGTCTTCGACAGTCTTCGATCGATGGCACGATTACGTGTCGTCGCTCGTCTAAAATATATAACGTAAAAAAAAAAAAAAATATCATTAACCGAAAAATCGTGAGATCGCGACGTCACGTTCGGCCTATATATACGAGTATGTGTCTGACTCAAAACAACGATTATTATATATAGTTAGATAAACTTAAAAACTTTACGCGGTTATTAAACGTACCCGGGTCGGTGCGGTAACCGTGGTGGCGGTAACAGTGGTATTATATACGTGAACTCAATACGAAATGCCGCGCGCGTACAAAATACAATATGCAAGTTGAATATTTATTTTTCAAACAAATTCGTTGATTTCGAGATATAATAATAATATATTCGTCGGGTATACGAAAACGCGAAAGTATATCATGCAATATAAATGATAAAATAATAAAAAGGTGAAAAAATAAAAAATAATATCCTCGATGAAAACCAAAATATACTTTTATGAATACTTTTTAAATATACTTTTTTGTGATGTTAGATGGGGGGGAGTCGTATTGCGACACGCGTTTTATTTATGACCGTTTTCACATTTGACTAAAAAAGAAATAAAAAATTATCCTATAATATATTAAAATATATACGCTAAAATACCCCGATGACGAAAATTATTTCTTCTCGGACGTTTTTATTTATTTATTTTTTTTTTTTGTTTTGTTTTGTTTTCAACGCGTTTAAGATTTTATATTATATATATAAAAAAAAAAAAAAGTTAATCGGAAATTCGTGTTTTAAGCGTTATGGTGCGAATGTCATCCCGGTCAATTTAGTATAACGCAACGGGATGTCCGACGGACAATAATTCATATTATTATATCATACTCGTATTATAATATACGAATCGGGCGAGTACACTCTCGGCTAATGGAAATCGTTATGCGAAAAACAACTTTCGTGATTCGAAAAAACAAAATATCAAACATTAAACGAACCGATCGTATTCGATTGAAAATACGTCGCAATAATTATTTTTAAATTTATATACGAGTATAATAATTGTATCATCATCATGGACGTTCGTATACCTGGTATATGGTTTCGTTTATACCTGGACGGGTAAATGCAGCAAACGAATATCTTCTTTTGGGTTGCTAGTTATTTCATCAAGGAAAAATTAAAATTTTCATACCTAAATATTACGTTAGATTGGTAAAAAAGAAAAAATTGTCTTCATCAGTGGAATATTTTTTAAATAACAAATGATACAATAAAATAATAAATAAATTGCCATACTTAAAAAAAAAAAAAAACTATATAAAATAACTGAAATAGTGAGCAGAATTTATTTTCTGCTGCCTATTTGAACTTGAAATATGGAAAAACACGAAAAACCGTGATGATCAAAATTTTGCGTTACAAAAACGGTGGGTTTACAAACTTTTTAAATACGTTTGTAACACGAAATTTTAATCGTCCTTATATCTATAATGTATATTATAATATATCTGGTGGCAAATTTGATTCTGCGCGATTATACACGTAAAATAACCGCGAAACGAGAGTAAATCGGTTCGAAAGTTGATATATTGTTTGTCCAAAAAACAATTACGTTGAATACGTGCTAGCTCAAATTCGGTACACCTTATTGAACTGTCGACCGTAATAGCAGTCATTACGGATTATGCAAAACCATATCGTTTATGAATAACGACGCGGATCCGTTAAGTATTGTAATTTAATGACGTATTATATTTACGTGTCGTTATATAATATTTTATAATCGGTAGGTATAATATTATGTATTTATAATCTGTCACCGCATTTAAAAACATTTTTTTTTTAAATTTTTTTATCTTTTAATTTTATTTTGACGCGTCTCGTCATTATAATAACATAAACTCTGCGAATCGTCAAATTTTTATATAAATTCGTATCATAATAATAATCGATATTCATATTATACGAACGCGTCGTTATTTTAAAAACGTACATAAAAATAACAAATAGTACGCGTAACGAAATATTATACTATCGACATTATTGAAATATTATATTGTTTTAGATTCTGATTTTTTTTTCTTTTTAAGTATTAAGACACTTTTACTACCCGAAATAATTCTCTGATTTTGACGAATAGCATATGTTTCCGGTAGGAAAATGGATGTAGTTGGTACTTTATTTAGGTCATTTATCGAATTTCTCAAAATTGAGATCCTAAGCGGTAGAAAAAACGACGAAAAAACGGCAATATATTAATCAATACCTACATTATTTGACTGAACTTCGCTCAGAATCGTATTTTCGAATGCAATAATGGTCTATCATAATTGTCTATGTTATTTTTCGTAACAATTATTCATTCGATATTTTATAACATTACAGTGTTATTACATTTTTATTCTCTTAACGAGATCGAGAGGATAATCGATACACTTATATAATAATATTATGGGTACCTCCTATATTATACGTATACGCGTTTCTCGTTTATAAATAATATACTTTGTGATAAATTTTGCGTTTGCAAAAGAAGAAAAAAAGTTTTCCGAAAACCATTTTCAAAGTTTAGTTAATTATATGTTAAAAAAAACAAAAGTCGTATTCCGTAAAAACAATTTATATAACTTCGGAAAGAAATAACGTATACATCGTATACTGCAGGTATATACCTAACATATTTGCTGGACTTTACGGTTGACGGGAATTCAAATTATACTCGTATATTATAAGAACAACTTTTTATACGTTCTTGGCGTAATATGAGTTCGAGAGAATTTGGACAGAAATGTAAGAAATAAAAACGATTAGAAAAGAGAATATTATATTATATACGTAAAAAAAAGTTTGTTTTAAAAAAGTACAAACAAATTTTATAGTTTTCAATTGAAATCGGATTGATTACGCGCGTAATAATTTTAAACTTTTATATTTATACGAAATATCTAATCGACAATCGTATATTTTATTTAACCTCACCGATTTTCCGATAAATATAATATTATGTAATATAATATAAAATTAAACGCGTTTCTTGATAATATAATAAAATATATGTACGATAAACGATATTACGTATACGATAAAATATAAAATGTATAACAAAATTTTTTTTTAAGGTAATCCGAAATTATAGCTTTCAGCCGACTACGCGCGCGATACCATATTATAATACATATTATATTATATTAACCTAACCTCTTTGAATATCGCGAATTTTTATATTTTCCTCGCCTGACATTATTCCGTGGAATACATTGAAGTATTACATATTATAATACGGCTTTTTCGCGGGCATACAAATTACAAATATATTACACACGCTGACGCAATTTTATTTCATATCACAAGTACGCGTACTCGAATTATTTTCAATAACGTTTCGTAATATTATACGCATCATATTATAATAATATGTCGTTTGATAACAATCGTCCGGAATATCGGGAAAGTCTTTTTTCGTCGAATCGAAAAATAAAAAAAATTAAAAAACGCGGGGACGCGTGTATAATATCGATTCGCGTTCGTACGTAATATAATATATTATATGTACATGTAAAATCACATCCATAATACGTCCGTGTATTATAACGTGTATTTATATGCGTCCAGTAAAATCGCCTTTTCTCAGTTCGATTTATGGCCATACGCGCTGTTATGAGAAGAGCGAATATTTAAGTACGAAAATTTTACGAGTCTCGCATGAATTTAACATTGCGCATTATTGCTCGGCAAACCGCAATAAAACTCGCCGCGGTTTATTTCGCGGTGTACGCGCGCGTATTATCAACTACAACAACTGCCCTAACCCAACGAGAGCCGACTCAAACGTGACGAACGACAATTCATAATGTCCACTCTAAACGATCGTAATAATTATTATATTATTATTATATACAGAGCGGTTAATTCGCTAAGTGATGTCTATAATTTTCTCTGGAAAAAAAAAAAAATTGCAGTTAATTTAATAATTTATACGTTATTGTTCAAGCGACAACAACGAAAAATACTGATATAATATCATATTATAAATAACTCGACTGCCGCGACGAAGAAAGTCGTAACTCAATTTTCAAGAGAGCAAAAACGAAATTTCAATATTTTGATTTCTTATTCTAAATTTGTACATTATTATTCTTACCAAAATCAACATTTTAACTATCTATACGAAACTAATATAATTTATAGATACCTACAAATTATAACTTGAAATTTTTACGTTAATTCCGAAAGTATTTGACGTATTGAACATAAATAAATAATACTTATAAATTTTTAATGTTAGTTACGAAGTTTTTTAGGTTCAAATCCTATCGAGTTAAACGTATGACATATCACAACGTTATTCGTGGGACAAAATGTTGTAAGTCAAGTTACGACTGTTTTCGATGGTACCGCATACTACCGACCTACCATCGTCGATTTCAAGAAAATTTATAGTTCTTAAATTTTCTATACTCTTGGGCTGATTTTCGATAATACTGTTTTCGTGGGAGATTGAGAAAAAAATAATACTATCCGATTATGTTGTTAACTCTTAACTCCAAACTGCCGAAAATTGAGTTACGACCTTTTTCGCTGCGGCAGTCGATATTTTTAAACAATATGATAAAATAAAACGTTATAAAAAAAAAAAAAAGCCAAGACGAAATATATCGTGATTGTTTGCAGTAAAATAATATGAGTTTGGATAAAAATTATTATTATTATTATTATTTATTTAAATACGAAAAAGGTTTGAACTGTAATATTATAATATTGTTCGCGTTTATCTAACTAATTAAAAATCTAATTATATATTATACCTACTATACATTTTGATCGAAACGAACAATTTATTGGTTTTATTTATTTTATGTATGGAAACACAAATTTGTACAATATAAAAAGATTACCAAAAATAAATATATATTATAAATTATTATTTCAGATGAGTATATAATTAATTAAAATTAAAATTTTTTATGTAAAGTACTGTTAAATAAAATTATATTTTCGCTATATGATTTTATATATTTTTATATAAAATTTAAAAAAAATAAAAAAATTACGAAACAATTTTGAATATCTTATTATCATAATTTATGGATTTAATCGTGTAGTTAAAAAATATTCTACTCGTATATATGCGTTTGATATATTTTTTTTTCCAATAAAATCTTTACGTGATTCTTTCAGGTGATACTGGTGTTGAAAAGCATTAACTATTATGAAATCACGGCCATCAGCGTTGTCATGCAAATAGTGAGCCATTGTCTTGCATACACCAACTCGTGTCTGAATCCGATATTGTACGCGTTCCTGTCGGAGAATTTCCGAAAGGCGTTTAGAAAAGTGATAATTCCGTGGCGGCCGGAAGTGAACGTGCCGGGTAGATTTGCGAACGGTGACGCCCGATCAATGGCCGTGACGAGAACGACGAGAACCAACAACGATATTCTTTGAAATGACGGACGAGAAGACAGTATGGATAGTACAAAGATGTGAAAAAATAAATATCCAAAGGTAATAATAATCGATATTTTTTGCCACGAAAATATTATAATTACGTCATTATTCATGTCGTATTACGAATTTTTTTTTTTTTTTTAATTAATTTTCCATAAAATAACAAATAGTTTGTTTAATTGACCGCAATTTATTATGTTGTACATTTTTCAATTTGAGTGTAATAAACGAAATATAAAAAAAAAAAAAAAAAAAAAATGCATGTACGAATACGTGTTATTTTAATACGTATATAACATGCTAAATAATTATCATAAGCGTAAGTAGAAGCTTAGGGTGCTCAATTAATAATTAAGCACCTCTCCCCCCAACGGCTACCTGACTACATTAAAAATGTACGGTATTTTCTACAAATTTCAATAAAATTTTAAAAAAAGTATTTTTTTTTTTTTTTTTTTTGTAAAATTTTTAATAAAAATTGATATTCTTGATTCTAAATTGATACGCTTGATGGTTTTACTATGATACGTGTCTTTCATTTTTGAGTTCATATGTAGACACTTTTACTACGAATAAAAAAAATAATTCGATTTCCACGAATAGCTTATGATTCCGGTAGATAATTTTATCTAGTTAGTACTTTGTTTAGATCATTTTTAAAATTTCTGAAAACTGAGCTTCTTCGATAGGGAAAACTACAAAAAAAAATTTTCTCGAAAACTTAAATTTTGACAAAATCGATTTCAATATTTCACGATAACTAGGGTATTATTCAACTTAAAGACTTGAAAATATTATAAGATGTTACTTTCCTACATAGGCCAAAGAAGGAGTTTTAACTGTTATAGACGACGACTATTATACTGACTTACAACTGCCCATCACTATAATTTGAAAAAATTGTTTAAAATGATATATAATATAAATGCGGAATTCTACATTAATAATATTTAAAAGGAATACATTGATACTGTTCTATCATTCCGTGTTCTATTATGTAAAAGCATAGTAACATTTAACCAAAAACCAATACATTACTTTTTACTCTCAATAGAAATAAAAATAAAATATATATCTCTTCTGATATCGGAATGGAACCTTTAAGGTTTTATCATTGACAAAGCCCAACAGTTATATTATGTTGTGGAGTGTACACCGCTTTAATATACTTTTGGTATAAACCATCTATCCAACTTAATAACTGTAATCATAAATATAACCAAAAGATATAACGTTTTTAAATTTATAAGTATAATCTTTTATTTATATTTTTTTATTATTACTTATCAAACGTAGTTTACTACAATCTAAAAACAAAATTAATTTTGTCGTTTAATTATGAATAAAATATACCGAATATAATTTTGTGCCAATACGCTTCTATAGGTAAGTACTTAATTGTTTTGTGTAAAGATAAAATATTAATAAAAATTTTTTTTCTTAAAAAACTCGTATCTCGCCGTTAAATAAGAATACCTTCATAGAAATATAATATTTGACTAAGAATTATTAAATAAAAATATCACCACACTTAAACTTTCTGTAGTGATTCTTCGTGATAAAAAACCAAAAATTTAATGCGCGAATTATTATAATTATTATTATTACAAATAGCAAATCGTTTTCTAACAGATAAACAATAAAATGTGATAATAATTTAATGTTTTGAATGAGAAACGATCGAATTTCTGTCACTAAAACTATTATTACCTATTATTATTAAACAGATTCCAATACGCCACGTGTTACAAATATTATATTTTGATTTCTGATTTACTGCCGATTCGGCTCTTTGCGGCCCGACGATACCTAAATTATTTCAATCGGTTTATTACCAAAATATTATAATATATTATGTATTTCCTAATTTATGTAATGTCGACAATACCGCACCGCAATATTCCACTGAGCCAACAGTAACTGCCGTGCGTATATATTAAATAATGTAGGAGAATAATAATATATTATTAAAAACGTTAAAGTCAGTACTATGACTTAACCCTTTGTTCTCTTGGCTGTTATACGGATTTTGTGCGGAATTATTGGCAGTTAAACGACGCGTAGAAAAATATATTATCATTTTAATACGGCTAAAAATAGAGTTCGTATATATATATATATAAAATTACGCGTCTTGTTCTAATTAAAACTACGTTAATTAATCGGAATAAATCACCTTACAATAGTCACCCGGGTATAAAACATCGTCGAAACTGCGTTTAACGAACACGCGATATAAACAAAATACATGTATATTAATATATTATAAATAATTTTACTTACTTGCGGTGAAGGTACTCGGCGAGCAAACAAAATATTTATTACGAACGTTGAAAATGTGTCGCATCCGAACGTATGAAATTTTACGATCAGACTTCAAACACTTGTATTTACTTCAAAGACGGTTCACAAAAAAGCAAGTTGTACTATACTATATACAAGGTACATAATGTTATATGGTATTTACTTTATCGTGCGGAGACAATGATCGTATGAACAGTATCAATTTCATTGTACGTGATAAATTTCTTTTGTCGTATCGTCTATTCGTCTGTATTTACAAACCAAAATGTATACCTACCACAAACTATTCGAACTCGGCGATTTACCGATCCCATCGAATTCGACTGTAAAATGGCCCCGATAAATCACGTATAGAAAATAAAAAAAAAAGAAGAAAAAAACAAAAATCGTACAGTTATTACAACATCATAATATAGAGTTAATAATTAAATCAATATATAAATATTCGAATTATAATTTATAAAATTTACTAAAGCTTGATAAAAACGGGAATATATTTTTTTTCAAACAAGCACCTGAAAAATTCAATGCATTACGATTACAATCAATACATATTTTAAAAAAAATATACATTCAATTATATTATTATTTATCTGGGATATATTGTGAAACATTATTATATTTCATTTGATCAAAAAAAAAAAAATAAAATAAAAAAAAAATGTCAATTGCAATAAACCTTTTTTAATATGACGTAATGTTTATTTAATAATATAATAATATTTAGTATAGCTTTATACTACACGAGGTTTGTAGAATTCATAAATTGTTATAATAAATAAAATTCTTTCCTTTTATTTCAATGTTTAGTTAGGTTATATTATTCAAATACAGTGCGACAAAATCCTATAAGACATTTCATTAATTTATTCAATACATTCCATTGACAATTAACCGCCATCCATATTGGAATCTTCTGCGGTATTTAATTAAAACTTGAAATCTCCTAGACAGCTCTCACTACAATAATTTTCATTTTCAATCACCCATTGTATTCGAATAAATTATACGTTTTAAATAAAATTTAAAATCTAAGAAATATATTTTGGTTAAAAAGTAAAAGTGTTTTATTATAGTTAATTATTATATAAGGTAAATTAAATTAAATTAAATTAATTAATATTGTGTTTATTCATCATATAATAATATGAAATTATATAATGCTTAATATGTAGATATGTATAACATAATTAAATTTAAGTATGTACTCCACGTATATTTTATTTTGTTTTAAGCTTAAGAGGACGTTATACTCCCAAATTACTAATGTAAAAACATGTTTACGTAAAACATAAATAACGTCTTTTAAAGTAATTTTAGAGCTATTATGAAAAAAAAATGCTCAATTTCAATACATAATAATATATTATATTTTAAAACAAAATAATAATATTGTCTGTTCGTTGTGTATTATAATAGTTATTATTGTATTAATAATTGAAGAAATATCAACTTTAAATTATTAAAGTTGATATTTCTTTAAATTTAAACGAAAATCTTAAAATCCATACGAATATAATATTATTCTTATTATTTTTCAATACTTTTAAAATAAAAATTAATAGAAAAACTAAAAAATTTGGAAAATTTTTAAAAATTTTATTGAAGTATACTAATATATATCTAATCCAAAATATTAGGAAAATCTCAAGATGCATTTTTTTTTTATTGGCGTTTAAAGTTGAAATTTCAGTAAAATAAATATTTTAAGTATTTATATGGATTTTTCTTCTTATATTACAATATTTTACAATAATGTTAAATAAAATTGACAAAATTTTTTTTTTTAATTTTGCAAATTTTATTGAAGCTTAAATACATTTTATTTAACTCAGTTCTAATTAATTGTGAATTATTACATTTACGAATTTTTTCTTATATAGCTGTTTAAAGTACGAGTATAAAAAAGAAAAGCTAATAATCCTGTCGCAGGGATACAGGTGTGCAAATCAAAGTGTTTAATTTTTATTAGAATTTGAATGCAATGATAAACCAAAAAAGTATTTTGAAGGGAAAGTTCTTTCAAATATGGGCATTTAGGTGACAAGGGATTTTATGAGCATTTATATTGAACTTAGAGACTTGAAAATTTTATAGGGTGTTAATTTATGAACTATATGGTCCCTATAAGTGTGATAAAATTTTGAGTTTTAAATATTTAATAAAAAATGCCAAAATTTTAATCAATACCTACATTATCCGACTGAACTTCTCTCAGAATCGTTTATTCGAATGCGATGGTTTATATAATTGCACTCAAATTCTAATTAAAATTAAACACTATGATTTACACACCCGTATCCCTGCGGCAGGTGTATCAGCTCTTCTTTTTTAATTTATCTTTTATTATCACCAAAATGCAAGAATAAAAACAAATCCGCTCATTCCTAATGTATAAATACTTAAATACTACTAGCATTAAATTATAATTTTATAATTAAAAATTCTATATTGTTCACTTACTAATTTATTATTTTATTAAGCACAAAATAAATTATTTAAGTCGAGGCCTCGATTAGACTCGATTTTTTTTATTTTTGAGGAAAATAGAAAATGATACTCAATTTAGCGTGGGAAGTTTTAGGGGTATAAATTATAAATGTTTAAGGTTCGTCCATTTATATTATACCGTAAATAATATATTATATAAACCGTTCAAGTTCAATAGTAATTGATCTTTAATCAATCTTTGCTCCTCCATATATTTCTGCTAACTAGTCTTTAACAATTGACTTTAAATCATTAATTGTTAACGTATTATCTTTGTTAATTAATGTTGTTGATGTTAATTTTCTTTTTATATTATGTATTGTATTTTCATATATATATTATCGACAAGAATTATATTCACTGCAGTTTCGTAGTAATCATTCGTATTTCTTAATTTACCCATTATATAATTTCATAACACTCGCGTTCTTCTTTTTGATATTTGTATAAAACCAATTGTAAACGCAGTGAATAAGTTTGCGATGATGTTCATCTTGAGTATTCACAAATGAATGAAACAAATTAGTAAATCGATTTAAGTCAACAGTGTTTTTTCGTCATTTTTCCAGACAGATAAGTGTTACATAAATACCATTCTACTTTTTTTTATTGCTTTTCAACCAAATAATAAAATAAATAATACAATACTTTTTATTCCTAAAAGAAGTTGCGGCTTTTTCATGATTTTTAAAATTTCTTAAACCAAAGTTATACTTTAATTATGACAATTTAAGAAGGTGCTCAAATAAATCCGAACCAATAGTAACATTGATATAATATTTTTGTAAACCAATTTTAATACAGTCAAGTCATGATGCGTATTTTCAAGTCTTTCACTCTCATAGTTAAGTCATGTAATTTCTAATTAATATTCAGTCGAATACGAAGTTGTACTACTACAATATAGTTTTACTTATGCAATGATATTTGCAGTCGTATGAACAATAAACTGCAAATTTATATTTTGAGACAAATATTAATTTATTCAGCATAGATTAGATATTAGATTTGTTAATATTAGATAAAACTAAAACTAATTTAAAATGAACTGCTGATGTGTAATACGTCATCGGCGTAAACAAACGTTAAACGCCATAGTCACGGTACGTACGTTTCTCAAATATTTTTTTACCACATTTAAGTTTAGATAATTTGTTAAAATAATTTTAAATTGTTTCAAAAGAATTGAAATATTGAATTTTCATAGAATGAGAATTACAACATACAATTTGACTTTTAATTGTACGATTAATATCATGTATAAATGTATAATATAATATTCATATTTAAATAATCTTATAATAGTCCACATTTTTAATTTCACGTTTTCTTTCTATAATGTAATATAAATGAATTTTTAACAATAATTCGAAATTAAATTATTCTTATTATTTTATTACCCTTTGTTCGTATAGCACTGATCAATGACTGTAAATTTTAATTAAATTATGAAATTGTAATTATTTTATACTCGTATAATTAAATAAGTATGACAGATGTATTATTGGAAACAATCATTCGGGTACACATTTTACCACTTTCTACTTATATTTTATGGTGTATTAATTAAAAGATTCACGATCGAATGATAATATATTATTTATGCTACATAAACGTATTAATTATTTTCAAAACTAATAATCCAGTAAATAAATAATACTAATACGCACCTAACCTAACGTTACGTAAACCTTCCATAAATTATATTATATTGATTTCATTTTTATACCGTATAGATTGTATTAGTACAATATTATGTGTTTAACGAAATAGAAATAATAATAATAATAATAATAATAATAATAATAATAATAATAATAA
>JAIUCT010000043.1:1980696-2030855 GCA_021307375.1 Tetraneura akinire
AATAATAATAATAATAATAATAATAATAATAATAATAATAATAATAATAATAATAATTTAACAAATTGTAACGTACATATAGTCATTTACAGACTATAGTTATTACTATAATATTAAACTAATAACTATAGTAGTAGTTACTACTTATAGTTTGTTTATTTTAGTCGTACATTTGACTAATTCACGATTAACTTAACCTATAACATCTTGTTATTTGCATATTTTTTTCTATTTTTAAAAAATCGTAACAATTAAATTATCGACATATTACATTATTTGCGGTCGGATTACAATAGTTTACTCGTATAATTTTAAAAAATATTATTTTTTTTTTTTATATACGTAAAATGATCAAGTGATCAAAGAATGAAAACAATATTTTAAATTTATAAATTACAACTATATACGTACAAGTTTTAAGGACAAAACCGTTTGTGACTCTCTCATCATAATACTATAAATGTAGACGTAGTTATACGCATATCTCTTTTGAAATCTTTTTCGTTGTACACGAATGTCTTGTAATCTATTCACACGTGTGGTTTTAAAATAATAATCTGTTGGATACGAGTTTAGGGAGTATAAGTATTAATTTTCTCCCGGCGTGAAATATGCGATAATTTAACTTTTCCTTTCATTATTATCATCCAACGAACATGCAACTACATCCTATTATAATCTCGCATAAAGTGTCTGATTTACGCGCGGTTTCCTTCAAAATTAACCACGTGTGCCAACGAATACGATAACTTACTATATTTTGTACAAGTGTATAACTTACACGACAAGGATTTTCATAATTAATTTTTAAACGCGCCAAACATTTTGTTTTTCATTCCGTGTTTCTATTTCTTATTTTATAATACGATATACATTGGAATGATATTGAACTTTTTTTTTAATTATTATAATAATAATATTATTTACTTACATTAGTAAGTGAATTATATTAGTAAGGACGTTAGGAAACGCATCGGGCGGTGAATTATTGGATTGTTCGAACCATAATTTTAGTGGTGTTCGTAGCAAAAATGGAGGTAAAGCGGGTCAAACGTAAAGGGACTCGAAAGTTGATGAGCGTATAAGAGGGTAAGCAAAACCACCGATGAGGTTACGGAGAAACTTCGAGTTAATATCAAATCTTCTATAGTCGGTAGGTAAAGTTAGTGGTGGTGAGCTGGTGAGTAATCCAGCATAGGATAGAAAGCGCCTCGATGATTGCAGAATCGCGGATTCGAAGAGACTGAAAGAGGATATCCACAAGACTGAATACTCAAGCATATTATATTTACTATTAGTTATACAATCAATAAATATAATATTATATAAGCATTTATGTATATTAAATAAATAATTTTAAAGTTTTCGTCGGGTATCTAATAAGTTTGGTGGAACTTTTGAATTTCAAGAAGTTAAAATCAATCAACTATGATATTTAATATATTACCTGTTTATATTAACATTTCATATTTTACATAATATATGAGTAGGTAGTAGGTACCTGTCTTGGTAATATTGCCTCTAAATTTAGTTAAATTCGATGAATTCTAACGTTATAGCAATATTGTTTATCGTTCAAAACAAATACACATACAAATACGCCGATTCAAAAGTAAATAGTTTTCGTTTAGCTCTATCCATAATGAACACTCGAGTGAAAATCACTCGAAAGAGCGTTCAAAAAGAAAAATGCGTAATATAAAAATAACATTATTCATTCGGTTGTCGAACAAAACATTTACGAGTTGAGTCTTGACTTTTTGAGTTATTATAGTTACCCATGTCGGATCAATAATTTTTAATAAAGACGAATATACGAGACTGAAAATAATTACATTGTGTAATTATAAAAGAAAAATAAAAAATAATAATAAACTGCAATCAAACTGCCATATTGGCGTATGTAAACGGATCTAATATAGAGGCTAAAACCCCATCGGCGTTACTTGTAAGATATTTATTACATAAAATATTATCGTTTCGAGAAACATTTCGAAAAGTGAAAAAGAAGTTATATTTAAAAAATTATTATATTATTATATACCAGAAGATCAAGCGAATGTTATTTTGTTGACTAATTTTGAAGTTTATTCGACCCCTTTAAATCATTTTACATTCGCCGGGCTGCAAAAATAAAAGAAACATTTCTATATTATGATAATATTATTAAAAAGGAGTCTTAATTAATTTAGTTCTCGTGTCTGCTTTTGCGAACGCATCAAACATTCGAAATTCGTCAGCAACGACCACGTCGATGACAGACGAACGGAATAACAATACGAAATGCACGAATTAATACAGTTAATTGTCATTATAACCAACGTATAAAATATAATAAAAAAAAACAATTTTCTTCTATTACAAAATCGTCAATATTAAAATAATATACGACTCGCAGTATATTATTAGACAGTACACATCACAATCGTAGTTAACGATTTAGTTGTTATCGTGATAACAGTTATCATTATACGGAGAAAACTATTATTATAATAATATTATTAAATTATTATTTTACAAAGCAACGAAACGCGTTAGAATTTAATATAATGTTAAAAAAAATATCGATGAGTAAATTTTTAAATTGACTGAATTATACCGTGGTAAAAATAAAAATAGTGTTCGTACTCACTTTTATTATAGTATCTGTTATATTATATTATATAATACACGTAATGGACATAGAAAAATATTGTGCCATAAAATCAAATATATAAAATATACGATAAATTGAATGGTTTAAAATAAAATTGTTAATAAACAATTTGATAATAACGTTGCGTTGTATTCGTGGTAAAATTGAATTCATGTTTTATCCACGTGTGAATAATATAAATAATATAAATATAAAATAGTGTAATAAAACTATTTCACATAATAATCTTCGTTGCCAAAAAGCTTGTATAATATTACACTTAATTAAAGTGTAATATCGTTTTTGGAATGGTACGGGTATATTTTATTGACACTGAAACGCGATTTAATTCCGTTGGTTTCCTTTACACGCGGCGACGGCGGCGGTGGCGTCTATATTTTTATGATTTTATTTACACGAAAACGTAAACACGTTAAATGACGTAAACCCATATTAATATTTGATCGAGCTATTAAAGGAAAATTAAATGTTCAATTATTGCGTTTTATGCGCAAAATAAATCTACCCGACTAAACGTTTATTATTAATATATAGCATATAAATAATAATATAACAATTAATAAAATACGTCAAGAGTTTAAATCGAAACTTGAAAGTATTACTACGAGTACTACACGCGTGTGCTCAGAAAAGCGACAAAAATATTTAAAAAAAAATGATTATTTTTCTCCATAAGATATGAATACAAATAAAAATATGGTTGAAAACCCACGTATAAATTATAATTATTACTAATATTAACAAGACCAAATGACATGATATATGTTTTATTAGAATTTAAAAAGAAACTACCTGTACCTACATCATCTAGATTAATTATTATAAACATTAATAATAAATTATTTGTTAAAATAATTGTGGAAAAATGAAAAAAAAAAATGAATGATTCGATTCCATTCGATTGTGAACTTCTCATAGATTCAACTCATTAATATATATATTAAGTACGTATAATTATATACTCGTAATTTAAAATTAATTAAAAAAATTATACTCATATTTATATTTTTATCTAAGAAACTAGAAAAAAAATCATCTAATATTTTGTAATCTTGTTAAGCTTCAGTTGTCGAGATTTTACTATTGTGGACATCGTGCTATAGCCTATAAAGTGAAATAAACTATAAAATAAAAATAAAAGCACCCAACACATCCACTCCTCCCTACATCATCCATTTTATTGTCACACTATAATACTTGACAATATTCTAACCGATAATTTTCATTTTCATTTTATTTTCAAAGTCATTCTCTCTAATATTACATAATTAATAATTATTTATAACCATTTTTTTTTTAAAAATTAAAATTGTATAATTAAATACTAATAAATAAATAATTACACTGGTATAGACTGTTTCAGAATAAAAAAAACTAACAATAATTAAATTATTTTATGTCTGTTAAACATTAAATTCCAAATTGCGTCTCATGAAAAATGTAATAAAAACGTATTTAGATTGAAATTTAAATTAAATTATAATTTAGTAATTTCAAAAACACTTAGAAATGTTAAAAAAAACTTAATTAAAAAAACAAGGGAAGGGATAGTGGTGTGGAAGGGATACAGGTGTAAAGAGGATAGTGTTGAATTTTGATTACAATTTGAATGCAATTATAAATCATTACATTCGAAAAACGATTCTGAGCGAAGTTCATCAGATATTATATGTACCGATCAAATTGTTTCTACGTTCAAGTGAATAATTTTACTAAAATTTCAACTTATAAACCTATTAAAAAATTAAATCATGAGATTTTCCTAATATTTTGGAAATTCGTTAATATATATGTGAGTATGCTTCAATAAAATTTTTAAAAATTATCCAAATTTTTTAGCTTTTCTATTAATTTTCATTTTAAAAGTATTGAGAGATAATAAGAAGAATATTCGTATGGATTCTAAGATTTTTGTTTAAACTAAAAACATTAACTTTAAAAAGCTATAAAAAAATTGAGACTAGGGATTTTTCTAATATTTTTTATATAATTTTAAGTAATATATAAATTTACTTCAGTGAAATTTCAGACCGAAATGCCAAAAATTATCGATTTTATCAAACAATATATACATAAAAACGAAAATTTTACGAAATATTCAAAGTCCTATATTTTGCAGAAAAATGAACGTAACGGATCAAAAAAATTTTATATTAATAATTTATAAATTAATATTAACATTATTAACACGATGTTTTATACGAAATTATATCCATTTACAAAATATAAGTGTATATTTATTAATTATAATTTGTATGGTTCTATATATTATAAACTTAATGAATCACACTTATCATTTTAATCATTCAATATTCATTGTTAAGTAGGACTTCTAAAACAAAAACCCCCCATATAATTTAAATGATTATAAAAAAATCAAATAAAAAATTTCATTTACCTATGTTATAATAGAATCAAATAATTATACAAGTTAATAATTTTCTATTCCACAATTAATATTTAGTTATTTTATAAAATAACAAACGCCGTAACTTTAAAACTTTTAAAAAATGAAATCACAAATGCGCAATTAATATTATTATTGTAGTCCTTGTCTATTTATGCATTTGGTGTGATATCATAAATCATTGTGTTTGCGTATGCGTGTACAACTTCGGTAATCATAAACTTTAACAAAATGTATTTTAAATATATTATAATAGGAGAGAAAAAAAATGTATACAAAAAAAATTTATTAGTTTTATTCAATAGTGGATATAATCTAAAGTATAAATGTTTTTAAATAATAAATTACGTGTGAAAACTTGACCGTTCGTATGTCTTCTACTGTCCATGGCCTCGTAAAATATTATTAAAATTAGATTATGATTTAAATAAAAATGATAATTATATACTCGTATAAAATATTTTTTTTTTTTTTTTTTTTTTCGAGTACCTACGTTAAAATAGTGTACGATAATTCTGTTCAGACTTCTAAACTTAAATATTTACGGTGCACTTTCAATAATCCGATACCAAATGACTAAAATAATTTTGAGTTTTAAAAATATTACGACTAATACTAATACTAATATTACTAAAATACGTATTGAAAATTTTAAAATAATTAAATTACAAACATATTAGGATATTTAAATAATAAAATATTTCTCTACAATAAAAACCTAAATCTAAACAACGATAATTGTACTATACAATAATTATAAATTTTTAGAATATAAATCACAATTGTCTGTTAGATTATAATGTTCGAATTATAATAATAATATTATTATTAAAACACTATAGTAATACAGTATAATATAATTATTAAATATATTATAGAATGTTGTTACAGTAATGATTTTTCACGTGAATTACTTTAATAAAAAAAAAAATTTTTTTAAAAAAATAAATAGTAAATCAAATTATCGGTCAAAAACTTAATAGTTTGCCCACATTTAACTGGTCTTTTTTTTAATTTTTAATAATAATAAAATTCAAAAGGCTGACGTTATTTTGCGGAATCCCTCTTCGCAAAAGTATTCTCGATGATTGGACATGGCGTCCAACATTTTTGTTTTCTCTCTCGGGTTTAATAAAAAAAAACCACCAAAAGGCGTTGGATCGCACTATAAAAATATAAAACGACGAGAATAAAAAATCCGATGGAGTTTACTACGTTCGTATACAAATTATTTATTATTGATCGTTTAACGCGTTTGATACCTACCTATAATTTATTGCTATATAATATTATATAAATTTCGATTTCGATTAATTTCGAAAATTTAGAATAATTATAATAATATTTTCATTTGAATTGAGAATAGAAAACATAATATAACGCTAATGTAGGATATAAGTTATAAATAATATGATCGTATACCATGTAATATTTCTTTCTTATTTAATAATAATATATTATAAGCTGTTTTCCATTAAAAATGTGAATTTATTATTTTCGAATGAAATAAATTTATGTAATTTACGGTGGTACGTGCCGTTTTTAACACGATACTAATTTCAAAGGCAGTTGATCCTGACAGAAACAATACCTCTATGTCTATAAACTATACATACACACATGGAGACTAGGGTTCTTTCGTATTATTTAGTATGCTAATCATATTTGGGTCTATTCCAGATATTCCGTTTTTGTCTCTTTCGTATGTCCGACCGTGTTTACTTTTCTTTTTTTTCTTTTTTTCTATCCAAATTTATAAAAACAATTTCGAACGAATCTAATATATCACTAAAATGAATATGCATATTATAAAATATTATCATTTATTACATAAAAACTAGAAAAATATCACAAAAAAAAAAAAAAAAAAAAACTGTTTAATTTAAAGTACAAATATTACCCTCGGATGCCCAACACAAATTTTTTACACTACATAAATTTTAAATAATAGTTTAATTGTCATAGAGTTATATAATTTGTGTCGTAAAAAACCAATGATGTTCTTTTTTCGTTAGGTACACATTTGTGTAGTATAATATAAAATACTTGTAGAAGTTGGACATTGATCAAACACACGGTTGAAAAAGTATTTTCAATTAGAGAAAGAAAAAGAAACTAGGTAGTTGTCCATTATTATACCTATATAATACCAATTTATATAATTATATTTCTTTTTTTTTTTAAACAAATGCAACATAATTCTATAAATTTTAATTTGAGATAAATTTATCAGCAATTAATTTTAATATTTAATGACTTATAATAATTTATATGCGTTTTAATTGAAAAATTAACATAAAATATATATATATAGGGTGTTTCAAAAACATGGAAAAATTTTAATCGCACGCCTTTTTTTCTATATTATGTTGGCAACATTGATATTATCATTTTTAGAATTTACAATATCTCCCATTTGATATCCATACTTTTTATTGTTGGTTGTTATTACAATCATCATGAATCGCCGAAGTGTTCAGGAACGAATTTTGGTTGTATGGACACGTGGCTGATGATTTCCGATCAGCCACTGAGCCGTTCGCTTCAAACTTCTGGATTATTTTGTGTACTGTGCTTACATTTGGGGCTTGATTACGACACATTATTCCACGAAGCCTTCGCACAATTGCTGAAACACTTCCTCCATTCTGGTAATTTGTCTTAACAACCAAAAGTCGTTTCTCGACATTTAGACGATTCGTGACAATCGTAATAACAATCAGCAATAAAAAACAATAAAAAAAAAAATATGAATATCAAATGAGAGAGATTCTAAAAATAATGACATCAATGTTACCAACATAATACAAATATGGCGCGCGATTCAAATTTTTCCGTTATAGTGCGTAAATTCACGTTTCACAAATAAATATTACCGTATAGAGAATATAATATTATAAAAAGCGTCATAAGTACTCGTATATACGCGTTTCTTCTTCAATAATGCATGTTTTTACATTTTTAATAATATCTACCAATATTATTATTTGAATAATATGAAACATGATGTTTGGAACTACTTGATATACCATTGTATATAAAATAAGACCACGATGAAAACCAGCTGTATGTTAATCCGTCCCGGTGGATCGACATAACTTTAGGATTCGCATTACACGAGTATACAGACGCTTGCCAAAGTGGGACGCCGCGCAATATATTTTATACTGCGGATGGTATTATTGCGGGTCGACCGCTATATACGTATTATATTATAATCATATCAGTTAGCCGCAACGCCGATCGCAAACTTCTATATAAAATGTAAAACTACTGTTGGCTCTCGGTGGAAAGAGCTTTTTCAAGTTAAATGTTATATTTATTAACGTCGTTTAGTTATTTAATATACGTATTAACGTCGGTTAACGGGCCGTCATTAGGAATAATAATGGTAGGTATAGATATCTAAATTTACTTTTGAACGACATCAAAACGCGTTTTATTTTCTCGTTATATACTCGTCCAAGAGATAAATATTTTAATATTTTGCCAAGGCCAAATAAAATAATACGAAAATTGTATCCCGAGAAGCGCGATCGTATCGTGATATCGTCGGAATTAACGAAATCTACGAATCGTGTAAAATTTTATACAAAATAATATAATATAATGTTATAATTGCGACGCATAAATATAAGACTTAAAATAAATTTTTGGAAAAAAAAAAAATGATCGAAAAATTGAATAAAGAAATTGACGATTTTATTATTATTTTTACGTATAATTAGTATGTAAACTATAGCACTAACACGCGCGTGTATCGTTCGGTTCGACTCGCGTGTAAATAAACACCAGAGTTTATCGAACGTGATGCGTTTATTATTATTTTTATATACGCATTACACGGAATAAAAATCTCTCGACAAACAAACAACGAGAGAAACATACGTTGTTTGCATAAGCATAACGCATATTATGTGTGTATATAATTATATATAAATAACAGTACAAGTACGACGAGAAAAAAATAATCGTTGATGAATCGTATTTGTTTAATTTAAAAAAATAACTAATAAAATATACAAAATTATTTTTATAATTTATATTAAAAAAAAATATATATGTGTAATATATACAGTGTGATCAAAATTGTGTGTTACGAAAACAGTGGCGTGTGGGGATTAAAAACTTTTTCAATATCTTTGTAACACGAAATTTTAATCACTCTGTACACGTTAATGGAATAGGATAGCGTTGTATATTTGATTAAAATTTCAACGTCCATTTTGAATTCGAAAAATCTATTCTGATTGATGCGAATCAGATATACGAGTACGTAATATTGGCAGGGCCGGCGGAAAGCACAGACTACATAAGCCCATGTCCAGGGCAGCATTTTCAAAGGACGGCATTTTTGCCTGTATAAACATAGAAAAAATATCGGAAATTTTAATTAAAAATGAAATTGTCCATATTAAACACTGACGGTCTATAAAGTTATTTCCCGTTAATAATAAAAAAAAAAACACAAGTAAAATTTAGTTTAACGACAAAAATTATTATATTATTATTACGTTGAAATTATTGTATGATAATTAATTATATGTAGGTATAATATACAAGAAAACGATGTCTAAAAAAGAAGAACTGGATAATAATGTGGAAGAGACACGGATGTAAAGATTCACTTTGCCACCCAGTGCTATTCGTACGAACACCACTAAAATTATGGTTCGAACAATCCATTTCTCCACACAGTGCGTCTACCTGTTATAGGGACGTTATGTCCAGATGTCCTTACTAATATTACTACTAATATACTTACTAATATTAATATAAGTAAATAATATTATTATTTTATAAAATTAATGGGATCATGATTTTTAAAAAATCAAGTCAAAGGATGCATCCTTGAGAATAGTGTTGGATTTTGATTAAAATTTAAATACAATGATAAATCACATTATATTCGAAAAACGATTCCGAGCGAAGTTAAGTCAAATAATGACTGGTATTGATTAAAATATTTACATTTTTGTTACAAACATAAAGCGCATAGATACTATAATTTATAGGTATAATTATATAGATGCATGTACCGATTATAAATTATCGATTGGAATTTTCAACTATTCGCTAAAACGCGTGTATTTATATTTGAATTTATAATTAATAATATAAACTGTACACGTTTAGGGTTCCAAAATATCATATGTAAAGGTCCGATCAAATATGTTCAAGCGTCCAAGTTCAGTAACTTTATCGTCCGAGTTACCGTAAAATGTTTGAATTTCATCAAAAAAAATTACAGTTTCCGCCGAATTTTCTTCATTTTTTTTCTTTTAGTACCTAGTTTTTCTTATAAGTTGAATTTTAATAAATTCGAAAAACAATCTAAATAAAGTATCCGCAACTATACATACATATTATAAATTATAAATGCAATTTTCTACCTGAAACGTACTGATAAGGAGAAGGACTACATTATGCTATTCGTGCTATTTCTCTAGTGAAAAACGTGGGACTGCACGTAAAAAAGTATAATAAGTATAATAAGTATAATATTGAAAACCGCGACTTTGTTCAGTCGCTACCGGGAAAAGGAAAAAATGAAAAACTCGGAATTTCATAATATAGTGAATAATTTTTTTCGTCCGGACTACCGAAAACTACATATATTATATTATCATGCCCGCGTCACTTTGAGTTATTTCCGTTGTAGATGGTACGTTTTCCCGGTGACGAAGAAAAAACTGTCCACGGACGAGTGGTTTCACAGAAGGAATGTATTAACGAGTCGGGTAATATACGTCGTTTGTTATACGACGTTTCGAGACGTGCATAAATCATTTTCCAAACGGTAACATTATAACGTATAGTTGGTGTATGTATGCGTGCAGTCTCTCACCTCGCCCACTCTGTATACAGTTCGCGTGGTCGTCCGACGGCGAGGCGTATTTTACCAGAACGGAACGATGATAATAATATCGGGACGATTATTTTTGATAAAAAAAAAAACAACCCCTTCGTTAATAATAATTTTTTAAACGAGTCTAATATAATGCGCGTGAATATCGGAATATCATCGTTTTGGTCGACGGTTTTAAAAAATAATATGTTTATTCTTTATTATTCATAGACATTTTTGTAATAATTATTATCAGATCTTAATAATTAAAAACCGCACGCGAACGATTTTAATTTTGAGTAAAACTCCAATTGCGGCAAAGTCTTTATTTTATATAGGTACTCTTTTTTATTTCCTTCATTTTTGGAATTAAGTTTTATTTCAGAAAAAACGTTTTTACTTTACATATAACACACTTTTTTCTCATAATGAGTAGATACGTCATTAAGGTTATTAATACAAATTATATAATTGAAAAAACCAATTTAACCGACCATTGAAGAATCACTCTATATATCAGCACTGGTCCCTTACTTGACTATTATACAGAATAGTGTACAGACATATCACATATGAGACTTTTAGAACACAAAGTGTATAAGTGATATTTTTAAAAAATAGAGTAAAGTACACAACTGAACTACAAAATTTTCCACTTTATACTTTGTATTTTTGTGGTAAAGAAATTTAATATTATAGTGAATATTATTCATTATAATATGCTGCGATCTAGTATAAAATCACTTATATGCTAATTCAAATAATACATATCCTTGTACGGTGATTTAGGAAACTACGTGAACTTAGAACGTGAAACGGAGGTAGGTTTTACTATCCGTATCATTAAATTATTACACGATTCGTTACGGTATCATGCTGGTCTTATTCGACTTTTACTATTATTTTTATTTAACAAGTAATACTGTTAAAACTTAAAAGCACCGGCAGAAGAAGCTAAAGTTAACGGTCACACCGGTATGTCAATATCCAGATTTCGCGGGCCCTAATAGTTCGCTCTATTTATAAGTGGGTGAGATGCGTTACCCAATGGATATAATACAATACGCGGATCTACAAGGACGTTTCACGGATTTAGCAAACTTAAATAAGTCATGTATTCTCCGTGAAAGTTCTGGTGCAACGGGCCTAAGTAAGTCCGTTTTATCTTGTATGTCAGTCTTGACAGAAGTATTTTATATCGACCCATGGAATGCAACAGATCCGCTGGTGTAAGGTTGTTCCGGATCGTTTTCAATGGTCCTTCGTTCACATTGGCGTTCGGGTAAGAGTCGTTCATTAGGCCGATTGCACGGTACTGTGTCTCAACTTACACACTCTAAGTGAGGTTTGACAACTTGTTCGGGCTGAGCGATAGTCGTACGCTGGCGGCGGTCGTTGGAGTTTTCATCGTAGTCCTATATTGGTTAGGTTCTTGTTTCCGTAGTCTTGAAACCGGAGTCTTAAAGATGTTGACTGGACTGCTGCTGTGACTGGAATGAATATTTTCGGTTGGTCGTTCGCCTTTTATGCTATTTTTTAATGTGTCAAGCTTCTTTGATTGGTCGTCCAATTACAGCTCGTCATTACGCACTTGATTGTATTCGTGCATGCGCGCCTACGATAGGAGTATATCTTTCTACTGTACCGCCTAGTAAACCTCTGTATTATTTGTTGGCTCTGAAAAGAGCCGTTTTGGTTTACGCTCCGTAACAAGCTTGATTATCACGAAATCCAAATAATGACACTTGTACCCTTGCATTCTAGTTCTAGGCGACTCATATATAATGCAACTTCTTACGCGTTCCGTTCATAGGCGCAACTAGAGGGATTCTAGGGAGATTTTTAGCACCCCCAAACACCAATCTTAAATTTGAACGTAAAAAATTTTAATAATTCACCCACTCTGTTCAAATTACAATATTAGGTAATGATCTACAATCATTTCTGCAATATGTAAATACAGTTTTTCGAGTATAAGACGAATTAAAAATAGGTTGAGGACAAGCGTGTTACAGTAACGGTTTGCCGACTTGTACATTTTAAACACTAAAATAGAGGGATATGATATGGAGGGTTAATATGTTACAATATTAACATAAAAATAAGAAAAATAGTCTTAAATTAATAATATATTATATTATCTTATTTCAATATAATCAATATCAAATATATTAATATGTTATACTTGTAATTTAACTATAATAGATGTAAAATTGTAAAATATATTATATTGTAATTTTAAAATAATGTTATAATATATATATGTAACACGTACCTATATATTAATAATTATACGAATTAACAATAATTTTGAGTCGTGTTAAAAATTAAGTAGATTAAGATAAATTAAAGATTTGATATAATTAACGTGCGAGGGAGGATAGGATTTATATTATATTATAATAATGCAACTTGTTGCGTGCGTATTCCGTTTGTTCAAATTATATATTATGTGTGAAATTTGATATTTTTTAACTTTAATATTTTTTTTTGAAACGAAAACAAAAAAAATTTTTTTGTATGTACGATTGATATGTTATAATACACATCAACGTTATTTAATAAACATATTTTTTAATTTTATATAATACAAAGCTCGTGTTAAAATGCGTGTAACACACACGGTAAAACTGATTAATATTTTTATACCCGACTGAACGAAGTTGTAATATTCTTCACGTCAATCCACCTGGTTCTCTTTTCGGAATTTTTATTTATAACACCATGCACTATACGAGATATAATGACGTATACATTGTAGTTGTTGTTATTTAAATATCGCGACATTATTGCTCTTGAAATATTTAAACCCCAAACGTCATTTTTTAATTGCATTTTCACGACACTAAACATTAAACACTACATTTTATCTTGCCGGATATTATAATAAAAAATTGCAATATAATCAATATTTTGTTTTCGTTTTAATTAAAATTTCGATAAAACCAATTTATGATCTTGATTTTTCTATAAACAAAAAAAAAAACGTAACAAAAAAATAATCATACCATCATCGTTCAAACATATAGACGCTAAATGAAAATAATATGAAAAAAAAAATCAATTTTAGTCAATTAAGCGTCAAACGATGTAACAGCAAACGTTATACCTACGTATCAGTTACGCGTTACACGGTGATACCTTTTTGGTCTAATTAGAAATTATTTGAACAATTAAATTGTATGTTGCCATTGCCAAAATAAATTTAATTGATAATCTGCAAACAAATTATAATGTACCTAGTTCATATAACCTTGTTTTCACCTAGTATCCGTAATTATTTCCGTTTACTAAAAATTGTTTCCACGATTATTTTACGTTAAAAGTTAAACTGTTAATTGTTTACTAAAATGTTTGCTCCTATTAGGTACTAAATGAACTTTATGAACAGTTTTGTGTTTCTGTTACATTCTAAAATTTGTTGTCTAAACTATAAATCGTATTAGTGAACAGTTAACAAACGTTTTATTACTTTAATACATTCCACGAAAAAGCATTATTGTAATAAAGAATGAAACGACACGGTTTACATGAAATCGAAAATCATAAAATATTTATTTTATTTAAAATTGAAAATTTCATAATTCTACTTTATAGTAATAAATAATTAAACTATTAATATGTTTTCTGAAATTAAAACATGTAAATGAACTACGAGTATATCGACATCTTAGTAGGTAGGTACTCAAAAAAAAAGAAAATTTTTCATTCAAAATTTAAGATTTATTGAACAACATTATAAAACAACTGACTTTTAATAATAATAATAATAATAATAATTTACACTTTATAATTGATAATCCATAAACAATATCTAATAATATTGTAATTTTTTTAAAACGCGTATGTCTTTAAAATTCATATAATATATTCATTGCAGATATTAATTAAAAACGTATTATTTTTTTCTACGAAATTGACTGATGATTTTTAATGAATATTCAAAAAATAATAATAATTCTTTAATTTGGAATGTGGTAAACATTCTTTCACTTCAGTGAACACGAGGATAGTGGAAAATGTAAATTAGCAAATTGCAATTGACTTAAATGAATCAATCTAAAAAGCATTGCCTGTCTCCTGTGTCAAGTCTGCCCGTGTCCTTTACCAGTTTACCTTCCTGTAATAGCAGGGAATAGTGGAAATTTCATTATTAAACTTGTACGTACGGCGATAAGTTAACTTATATCAACCGGTAAATACAGAATGGGTTTCACAGAGAATCGATGTAGGTACTTTGATGTAAAAATGGACACATTAAAATGATTAAGTTCGTGTCTATAATCTTTAAAAATAAATTCAAAACGAAACGTTATATCATCGCCCACCGACAATTTTCATGTGTCAACAAACATCGTTTTATAATGATAAACCGCGTTATAAATAGGGATCGTTTGTATACAGACATTATATAGTTAAACCGTTCACTTATAGTTTAAATTAATTTTAAACAACCATTAAACTCGTCATTACTTCATGCCCACTCAATTGACTTTATTTCAATCTCATATATTATTATGTTATATACGTAATAATAATAATAATAATAATAATAATAATAATAATAATAATAATAATAATAATAATAATATAAACATATTATCTTTCCTATTAATAATAATCTACTAAAACTTCAGATTTCTTGTTCAATATCATTTCCTTTGGTATTAGTATAGTTAATAATACATAATATACTCCCTATAGTCAAATAGAAATCGTTATAAATATTCTCGTAAATTATTATATTAGAATTTAACAAACATATTGACTTTTTAAAAAAAAAAAACTGTTATAAACTAAATTATTAATTTATACTAATTATAAGAGTAAATATTCATAAAATTCCTCTCACAGTATTACGTATCAACTGTCATTTTGACATTCATTGATTTAATGACATAATTTCAGTAAATGATATTATAAAATTGGGAATGTAGAAACATTATTCTTTAATTTTTTCAACATACTTACATCTTAATATGAACAAATTTGAGTGTGTTCATTTTAAAACGCTTTTTAAAGTGCTCTTCAACATCATGATATCAATTTTTAAATTATAAAATATTTATTATATTTTTATTTTAAACGTTAGTTTAAAAGAAGCTCATCATAATTTGTTGTTATTTTAATAACATAAACAAAAATAAAATATTATAAATACACGAAAACTTAATTATAAATATAATATTTTAATTAATGAGAAATCAATTTTAATTAAATACGACTTTAAAATACCTATATATCAATATGAAAGAAACTACAAACCTTTGAAACTCAATACAATATAAAACTTGTGATAATAAAAAAAATACACTTAAAAGATAAAATAAACTAATTACATTTATTTATTTATTTTTAAAATTATTTACTGGAATATTTACAGCATATTTACATTATAGATATAAATATTAATTTTATAAATTAAGCATCCAGCATTAAAACATGAAGGAAAATTATAAACAATATTATCAAATTAACAAAATTAATTTCCAAAATGAAAACAACTGGGAGAAATGAGTTGGATGAATATTATTTATCCAATCATATTAAAGAAAAAAAATAACACACAATAAATATAATAATTACTTAACTATTTTTCAATAATATTTCCTATTCATAAAATAATATTAATATTTAAATTACTTATTACATTTTTTAAAATTGTATATTTCATGTTCTATAATTTAATTACACTATAACATAAATAAACAAATACCAATGAAATTATATTGTGCAAACTCATAATAAATAGCATTATTACATTAAAAAATTATTATGAATTTAAGGAGGTACCATATTCAATTTTTCACTATTATTATGTCGTCTATTATAAATACGTACTTAAATATTTTAAAATAATAAAATTATTTGATTTTTCATGGAATTTAAAATTTTTTGGAAAATAATTAACGTAGTTTGAGCGATGCGAAAAATGTATTGGTTTTACAATGATGTGTCTTTTTGTTTTTTTGTTTTTATGTCTGAAGACACTTTAACTACTCGAAATAATGCTCCGACTTCTCGAATAGCATGTGTTTCCGGTTGGAAAGTGAATGTAGTTGGTACTTTATTTAGGTCCTTTTTCGAATTTCTTCAAATTGACCCTATGCGATAGCAAAAACGATGAAAAAATTACTTTCTTCACGAAAACTGAAATTTCGACGAATTCGATTTCAATATTTTAAGATAACTCAAGTAATTTTAAAATTAAAGACTTGAAAATTTTATTGGATATTCACATAGGTACTATATATATGTAGTAAAATTTTGGAACCGTTACGTTAATTTTTCTACAAAATATGGGACTTTGAATAATTCGTAAAATGCTATAATAAATCATTATATTCGAAAAACGAAAAACGAAAAAAGCGTCAGTTTTGGGTATTTAGGTGGCTCATTTGAGGGTTTTATGATAAATTATTTATATTGAACGTAGAGACTGATAAATGTAAAAAATTTTAATCGGTACATATTACATTATAATCTTTCATAAAAATCGTTTTCACGAATGTAATGATTTATTATTGCATTCAAATTGTAATCAAAATTCAACACTATCCTCTTTACACCTGTATCCCTTTACTTGCTTTTTTATAATTCAAATGTATTACATTACCAACGTTCAATCTGTTTCGTATAATAGTTATATGAAATCGTTTGTAATGTTTGTACCATTGTTTACGTACACACGAAGCCACGAAGGATATAACTTATAATAATCCAAATAAAATAGTTATGAAATATGATGTAACCCAAAACCTCTAAATATATTTGTATAATATACAATTGATTATAATATTTAATTTAGCAGAATAATATTATCGTTATCGCGCGTGGAAAATGAAAATTATTATTTATAATTAGTTAAATTATATCAAATAAATAAACATATTTTATAATAAATAATTTTTATACTTATTCAATACGTTGAAAGATTAATAATTATTATCGTAACGTTAAAAAATATATTTATTTATACCTACGAGTACTTGATAAAACACAAAATTATTATGGTACTAACAGTTTATTAGTATAAACATGTACTCGTATTTAATATAATTTTCATGTGCGCATCATTTCAATATTGATCTATGGCCGAACTTTGTCATTCAACAATCCGAATTCACAACATTTTGAACTATATAGATAACCCCGTCCTCCTCAATATCAAATATTAATACACATTTGAGACTCCGGTATGGTGCACTCCAGACACTACTAATACCGGAAGAAGTGTATTTAATTTAGGAAATGCAATTTTAGAGAGGTGACACGTTTTGCACGAAGTCTTGTCGTCCTTAGTCCAAATTAAGTTACGACAAAGCAGCTTAAAGTGGATTGTAAAGGTTATACGTGAAAACGAAAGATGTGCGTGTTGCTTTTTAATGAAAAACTTAATTTTCACTAAACATATTTATAATATAAGTGATCGAGTAATTAATTATATATAATACATTTTAATGTTAATTTATACGTTTTCATATTGTAACGTTGCATATTTAAATATTAACCTAGAAAACACATTTTTAAGCTAATAATATTTCAATTTGAGAACAATTTATCTATTGGCAACTTATATATATTATTATTAGGGGGAAATATAATAATATAATATTTTACAAACAATAATATTGTCAAATAATCATACACCAAAATTATTATAGAAAACGACTGTATAACCTCATTCATTACATAAATCTCTGTACAGCTATTACTTAGTACTAAGTAGTAAAATTGTAAATTGTAAATAACAATAAGTATTAAGTACCACAACCGATTCGAAAATCTATTATTAGTAACAATTTTCTATTGTCGTCCTTCTATACAATTCTCATTTTGCAGTAAATATAGAAACTCAAGTTTTCGCTAATTTAGGGATCCGATAGAATTAAGTGCAATAAACTTCTGATTATTATATTGTATACATAATAATATAATATATTGTAACAATACCATATATATTATAATGTGTCATAATGTGCATTGTTCACGCCCTTCACGGGAAGATGGTTTCTTTATTTTCGTCCCTTTTAATTCGGTAAACAGATAGAAAAAAGTAAGACTGGATTTCTATAACAGACATAAAACTTCGTTGTAGTTTGTGAACTTTCAATTATTTCAGATTATTTTTCAATTAAAACGGTTTAATACACATTTATTCTTATATAACTTACCCTGGTAAGTGTGTGGTTCTATACATTAGTATAATGGTATTTGTTAAATTAAAGACAGAAAATATTAGATATTTATTCGTAAAACGTGACGTTCACAAAATTATTTTCAAAATTAAAAAGCAAAGGAAGCGATGTTGGAGGGGTAGAGATACAGGTGTAAAGAGGATAGTGTTGAATTTTAATTACAATTTGAATGCAATAATAAATCATTATATTCGTGAAAACGATTTTGAGCGAAGTTCATTGGATAATACTCGTATATGTACTGATTAAAATTTTTACATTTATCAGTCTCTACGTTCAATATAAATAACTTATCATCTAAATGAGTCACCTATAAATACCCAAATCTGACGTCTTTTTCGTCTTTTTAATATAATGATTAATGATTTACCATTGCATTCAAATTGTAATCAAAATTCACAAATTTACAAATGTATTCCTCCCTTGATTTTTTATACTTTATACTTTAATTGGAACTGAATTAAGTGAAATGTATTTAAGCTTCAATAAAATTTTCAAAATTTTAAAATATAACATTATTGTAAAATATTGTAATATATAATAAGACAAATCCATATAAATACTTTAAATATTAATTTTACTGAAATTTCAATTTTAAATACCTATAAAAAAAAAAAATTAAATCTTGAGATTTTTCTAATATTTTGGAAATACGTTAAGATATATATATATCAGTTTAGTACCAACTACATCCACTTACAACCGGAACATATGCTATTCGTGAAAATCGGAGTGTTATTTCAAGTAGTAAAAATGTCTTCAGACATAAAAATAAAAAACATCATACACATTTCTCGCTTGGTTCAAAATCTAAAAAATTTGACCTTATAAATAAATGTATAATTAATATATTATATTATCACCTGTATATTAGTTAATAAATAAACACAATTAGTATTATATTATTAAATAATATATATTTTAATTATTTACAAAATTATTATTTATGTGATTATTATTATTATTTTTTTTTTTTTTTATATAATAAATAAGAAAACTTATATACCTTAAGTTAGAATGTACACATAATTTAAAATTTTTGTCGTATAAAACAGTATAAATTAAAACGAAAAGTCGATTATGACGTAACGATGATTCCTATTCACTTCACAATGGATAGGTTGACATTGAAACTAATCTATAGAGAAGTCTGTACACAAGATTCGTTTGACATTTTGCCACATTAATACCCTCGCTCATTTAATAGAATACTCTAGACATTTCCAATTTGCCTTTACACGTAATTTCTTTTAACGTTAATTTTAAATCATGTTTTCGCAATAATAAAAAAAAAATTTTAAAAAATAATTTCGAAATGATCTACAGTGTAGTATGAAAATACTTAAGTTAAATATAACAAGAAATTCACTTACTTTAGACAATATAATATACATAGTAATTGATTTTTAAGAGTAATAATAAAAAATTATGAAAAATTTAATATTATGGCAAAATGAGTATTAATATTACGATATAATTATATTTAGGAAATGTTGTCGCTATGATGCGAGTGATAAAAATTGAAATGATATTAAAAAAAAAAAAAAAAACCAAAAATTTAATTATTCAACTAACTTGTAGTTCTTAATTAAAAAATATTTGTAGGTGTAGGTACCGATTTTATTCCTTTAAAATTAGATATTACAGTTAATTTACCGGAACATACAATTTTATCATTTTCATACATTTTTACTATACAAGAAATATTAATAAATTTCAATTATAATAATAAATTATAAAAATAAATTATACAACCGAGAATGATTTTTTCGTATACTATTTATTGTTGTTTTCAAATATTAAGAATAAAACATAATTTTTTCTGTGGAGCCAAAAGAATAAGGATGGGCTTCTATTGCCAATATCTTGATGGCTATTTTATTATATATGTTATAAATCGCGTATTAAAATATATTCAAAATTATATTATTATTATAAGAATACATACGTATGTATCGTATCAAATATTATGTTGATTTGTCGTACATTTTACTTTTTAGTTTTTCACAATATTTTATGGTACCTAGGAATCTATAAATAATGTATTCGGAAAAGTTACAAAATATACATTTTTTTTAATTTCATCGTTTTTATATATTTCATACATTTCGACGAGGCAAAAAAGTTAAATTACTAAAACGCGTAATTTCAAACATAAGTTTTAAAAATTTAATAGCGCAAAAGTCAAACTTATCTTCTCTAGAGACCAAAATGGATTTAAAAAAGTTGACTTGCTCTTCGTCCATCCTTGATGACACTTAAGCATATAACATCTGGTCCCTTACGTAACAAATAGTAGTCTTGGATATTTACCCATTTTCGTGCCCCTTGAAATTCAATACACAAACAAGTAATTTTCGCAATAAAATCTCATTAGGAGACCAATGAAGCATTATAAATTAAACAAAGCACTTGTATCAAAAAACTTTCGAACCAAACAATAAACATAATATTATATTATATTATAAGAGTTCAATATAAATTTTGTAATTAATTATAGGCATATAAAAGTTTGTTATTGAACCGTTCATTTTTTCATAATTCATTATTTATCATAAGAGAATCTAATGAATATAATATATAAAATACAATTATAAGATATATTATATAATTAATATTCTTATTACTTCATACTTGTAAAATTGTAATCATATATATTTTTCTATCGTAAATTTCAATACTATTATTATATTATTTCTCTTAATAAAGTCCTATAAAAATACGCTAAAATCGAATTATATCAATTAACTATAAAAAAACAAAATAAGTATTTTTAAATTTTCATAAGAAATTGAATTCCCTTTTATATATTCTACTCGGGGATAATCTCAAAAAAAAAAAAAAATATAAACAGTGTCAAATAACTGGACGAAGAGGAGATTACCTAACCCCATATAGGATATCAATAAAAACTTTATCTTAAATTCCTTTACCTAATCTAGAGACAATTTATTTATCTTGATCGATAACCACAAAGCTAACAAAATGTAATTTCTAAATATAAAAAAATTAATTTACGAATCAGTAAAATAATATACATAATATTTTTTTATTATTCATTATTTAGACCTATACCTACCTACTAAATATATAAAAATATTTCTTCATTTTTTCATTATAAACAACTCTTCTAAATATTTTAATTAAAAAAAAAAAAAATACTTCATAAAACATTATAATCGATTATCAATTTGTAAATTATTTTATTTAATCACCAACATTTTAGTTAATATTATTTATTTACTTATAAAATTTTCATAAATATATATTCTGTAATTAAAACAATTTTCTTAAAATCTTTCTAAAATTTTGAGTAATAAAATTATATAGTTTTGCACAATTCATAGCAAAAAAACAAAAGTGCAGTTTTAAGAATTAAATACTTTGATCTTATTAACAATAATTATTATTATTACAAAATAACTTTTAAAACTTGAAAATAATAAACAAAAATTATCAATTATGAGCGTCTTATATTACCTATAATAAATTTCAAGAAAAAAAAATAATTAACAGAAATACTAAGAATATGTAAATAAAATAGTAGGTAGTAAGATAATGGACTATATTATTATTACTCTTGTTACTTTTTTAATAAACAATAATCAAACATTTTTCTCACTTGATTTTCATAATAATTATATAATTATTATGGAATGCAAAATTATTATTGTCGATATTTTTTTAGGTGATACCTAAGTTAAAGAATTTAAGATCGAAAAATAATGATATCTAAAAATATAAAATTGATGAACGATAAAAATAAATTTCTATTTATTAGCTTCTCACTTAAACTCTTATGAATATATTATATTAATTCGTAATACTTATAATAAATAATAATATTGATTCGTTTAAATTTAAAATTTAAACTGAAAACGGTGCGAAATACAAAACGTTATTTCTTTTTAAAACGTTTTTCTCCTCGGACAATATTTTTTTAAATATAATAAGAAAAAAAAACGTTTAACATTGACATAAAACGAACTATTCTACAGTCGAGTGTATACCGTGTGTGTGTGTATTTATATACACATATACGTAACCATAAAAGTGTTTTGGTATAATTAATATGTCGAAATTAAGAAACTTTTATTTGGTTTCGTTTCAAAGGAAATGGAAAATATTTGGATTTTATCTTTTCGTGATTTTCAATCTATATAATATATTCTCGAACCAAACATCGCACTTAATTTGTAATTTTAGCCTGCGCGTGCAACGCAGTTAGACGTAATACGAGACAAAATAATGACCAATTATCATAATATTATTATTATTATTTGTTGTTCTAACAAAATAACGATAGGTTCGCTTTCGAGTTTACAACAACATTTACATAAATATATCTGTATCTAAATCGCATTATAATACGCAAAAAAAAAAAAAAAAAATTTTAAAAATACCGAGTAAAATGTAAAGAGAAAAATATTCTCTAGTTTTAAAAAATAATTTTGTAAGGCGCCGCGTGTACGATATTGTTACGCAATCGACATCGTAATATTTGTTTTCCGCGAATTTATTTAACGACCGGTATATAATTTATTACGTAATAATATAATATAACATATATATACGTCTAAAACTAATGTTGTGTACGTAATATTTTTATTCTCACGTCTAAGTGCGCTAGGTCATAATTTTGTTGAAACTTGTTATATTTATATCGTATATTTTAGTGACAAAATGAAAAAGCGTAATACACATCTCGCGCGTAAACGGAAAAATAGGTTAGGTTAACCTATATCTAATAATAAGTTTATTCTGACAAACGACCGTGCTGATAACAGAAATTTCGGTCGATGGCTTAGAAAACGTTTCAATTCCCAGACCATTTTACCAAAATTTCATAATTTATATTCGTTTCGAAGCACGGTGTACAATCCGATCTATCGGCGTTGGAAAATCCGTGCCCATAATATAGCGAAGAATTTATAGTGTAACGTTACACTGTTAACACGTTACACCGTTGCGAGAGGTACCGGGATCGTTGCCCGGCGCCTCCACCAAGTTGTAACGTTACACGCCACGTACCTTACAGTACAGGGTGTCGTTCAATGTTTCCTATCAAATCCTATCCAGTTAAGGAGCAGTCGGCTGGCTATTTCCTACTACACTAACCGGCCTTTTGAACCGGGTCGTTAGACCGATATAAAACAAAGGTTTCTTATTTATATTATACAGGTCCTAGAAACTTATGACCTGCGTTCAATATCTAACACGTAATTTAGCAACGAACATAAACTTAATATATTACTATAACGAAAACAAATATAATAAATACAAATACACTATCACCTGAGTAACCCTGATCTTGGAGGGTAGTTTATTGTAGATCACAGGTGTAGCGGAGTGCGAGCTTCTATAGTTGAGATGAATAAATTAATATAAATAAATAAATAATCAAGACGGTATCGGTATGTTTATTGAAACTCGACTTTGACGGTACGGCTATCGAAACTCGACTAGTTCGGTTCGGCTATGGAAACTCGACTAGTTCGGTTCGGCTATTGAAACTCGACTAGTTCGGTTCGGCTATTGAAACTCGACTAGTTAACTATATATCGCACTCAGCTCACCGGTGTCTGGCCTAACACGTAAATAATGCTGAGGCGACATAAAATGACGACTCGGGTATAAATGCAACTGTTACAATAGATAATACTATTCGATCGAATTCGTCAAGAAATTTTATTGGCGTCAGTATCTAATAGAGTTCTTCTTCTTCTTCTTCTTCTTATTGTTATTAATAATATTATAACACATCACACGATATAATATGAGAATGATAAAGACGGAGGATACAGCAGCTGTGTAATAGATATGAGTAAAGAAAGACTTGAAAAAGATGATAAATAATAATAATTATCGGTTTGGAATAAAACTAATCAAAGCTAAATTATTATTCAGTCAAAATACTAAAAATAATAATTTTAATTTTTAATACGTTTAATAAAATATACTTATAGCCTTTTTTGGATTTGAAAATTCAATGTAACAGTTGCGAAATTTTATCGCGCGCGTATAAAATAACCATTTGAATGCTCAATAAAATTTTGAAGTCTTTACGACGTATATTTTCTTAATACTCATAAAAATAAGTAAAATCGAGTTCGTCAAAATATTATAGTTTCCGCGAATTTTACCATTTTATTACCGCTTTTCAATAGTTTTTCTTATACCCACTATATACGTATATTTATTATAAAAACTTTGTGAATTTATTCAAAAAATGGCCTGAATAAATTAAACGTTATAATAATAACATCTATAACGAATGAGTAGGTACCAATTTTTGACAATCGGATCACGTTTACTACCCAAAATCGAGTTTCATAGGTACGTAAAAAAAAGACGCAATAACCTAACACTTGATTCTCTAATACCAATACATTATTTTATTTTTTTTTTCGTAATATAATTTGCATAATATATTATGTTGTGCCCGATAAAATACCTATCGTTTAATGTTTGCAATACAACAATAATTAATTTTCACTGAAAACGATTATACTCGTATTTTGTTATAATTAATGTAAATCAACCGACTACAAGATTGTATATGGAATAATATAGGTATAATGCGGATATAAAGTAAATATATATAAAGTGCATGAATTGTACTTGAATCAATAGTATGTAAATTATAGAAATTCTAAATAGGTGCAATGTAAATAAATCGTTAATTATGATTATGTCAACAAAAATAAATTAATATAGGCATACAATATCATGATGACGTGTGTAACGTATATTATAATATAATATGCAATTTAGAATGTATTTATAAACACGGTATATGATATTAAAAAAAAAAAAAAATATTCTAAACTATCGTTTGCGTACTAATATAATATTATTATTATCCTATCCAGTCGTGTATTAATAATATTGTCTGAACGATGCGACGGTTCAAACATTAATTTTTATTCTTGTATTATAATTAAATGTGTACGACAAGTCCACAAATAACTTTAATTTATAAACTTTTGTTGCAGGTTATGTATATAAAATACAATAGATAAACATAAATTACATTTTCTTTAATTCCTATTTAATTGTGAAATTTCAGTAAAATTTTCAGACCTTAATGCCAAAATTGTCAATTTTATCAAACATTATAAACTACATAAAAACGAGAATTCTACGAAATATTCAAAGTCCTATATTTTTTAGAAAAATTAACGTAACGATTCCAAAATTGTATCACATATAAACCTATGTACCTATGTGAACACCCAATAAAATTTTCAAGTCTCTTACATTAAAATTGCCCGAGTTATCGTGAAATATTGAAATCGAATTCGCGAAGTTTCAGTTTTCTAAAAAAATGCCGTTTTTTCTAACGCATATGGTCAAATTTGAGAAATTTGAAAAATAACCTAAATAAAGTACCAACAACATCCACTTTCCAATCGTAAGCAAATGCTATTTGTGAAAATCGGAACATTATTTCTGGTAGTAAAAGTATCTTCAGATATAAAAACAAAAAAACTAAAAAAGACACACATCATTGTAAAACGAATACATTCTTCGCTTCACTCAGAATCTAAAATATAACACTGCTATATAAATGTTAATTTATTAAGTGATTGTGATAATAAAGTGTCAGATGTTATTAATATAATAACGGAATAAGAAAAAAACGTTCTACTGAAAAATGACATTTTTTTTTTCAATAAAAATTCAATCCTTGTAATATTATATTAACTTAAATTTTTACACATAATTAAAGTTTATTTATCATTAAATATATATAAATTAAATAGAACCAATTTTTTTTTTTAGTTTAAATTATATTTTCCGGAATAATAAAAATATTTATGTAGTAAGATTACAAATTCAGTTTAAATTTAAAAAAATTAAATATAATTTTATTTATTATTTTTAAACCCTCGTATAAATAAAATATGTAAATAAAATTTAAATATGATAAACATTTTGATACAGATTATAATGAGCACAATTATTAATTTTCTTTTCGTGTAGGTTATATTTTTCGAAATAATTTATAAATATACAAGTAATATATATATATCTATAAAAAAATAATAAAATTTAAATAATTTAACTCATTCGAAAGATGAAACGGCTAGACAAATTTTCCAAAATACACATAACAGCGTTCGTCATCTAATAAATTTTAAATTACAGCTTCTTATATTGGATTAACCTATAAAAATAAGCTTAGATAGGTACATTTTTTTTTCAATCATAACATTTGTCTACCTTTTTTATCTATATATTATGCAAGTATACCCAATATGTTACAATGGACCTTTTTTCTTTCCTTTCAAGTGTAATCTACCCAATAATAAAATAAGTAAGTATAGTAATAAGTAAGCATAGTAATAAGTAAGTATAGTAATAAGTAAGTGTAGTATAAATATACAATATTACACTTGTTTACCCTACCTTATCATACATATTATTTATAATTTAAATTTTATTTAATAATAATATAATCATTTGCCAAAATCGTAAAAATTTAACATACAGGCCATAATAATATTTCTGTTCTTAATATTAAATACATATTAATATAACGTATAAAATAACAAAATATATTTAAAAAATAAAATAAAGACTTACAATAATTACAATAACAATTTATTTTTTAAATTAACGTAATATTACACAGGCAACTAATTGATATACAGGTATCTGATATAAAATAAAAATGTGATATTGTTATAGTATTCAAATGCAAAATGAATATAATATAGTAAAACAATTAAACTAAAGTGACAATATACTAATTACAATTTTACATTGTGTATAATAAAACTAATCAGTTTTTAAATTATTTCATTTTACTCTATTACAATTAGAAATTAGAAAACAAATATTCTAAAACATAAATTAATATATAATATAATCATTGATATAATTAATATTACTATGTTATATCAGTGATGTTCCTATCAATTTTTTTTGAGAGTATACTAAACTAAATCAATATCAGAATTCTAATTTGTTCTATTTTTGCATTTTAAAATAAGGAAAATTTCCGACAATCCCATAAGTAATCACCTAACAAATTTATATATTTATTCTTTCTATCTGAATTCATTGAGAATATACGCAGTATACCCATGTCTTTTTTTAAAAAAAAAGCTTGAGAGTACACTGCATATTATGTAGTATACCCTATGGGAACACCACTAGTTATAATATTGTTAAAATGTAAATATATTTTTTAGTTATATTAAAAATAGGTAATAATAAATACTGGTTTATATAAAAAAAAAAAATCGTAAAATGCATCGAATACTGTAAAGTTATTGATATTGGTTTTGGTTTACTATTATTAAGGTATCGTCCTCCACATTCGATTACATTTTGGGTTTCCAATATTGCTTTTCCATATTCAACAAACACGTACGATTATCAAATGCCTTTAACGCACAAGTTTTCTGTCCATACGGATTCGACATTATAAAAATAACACCAAAAAATTTTTAATTGAAACGAACAGAAAATCGCATAGAAAATAGAAATCTATCGGACCGAACACGTGCTAGCATGCATTACAAAAATTGTCTTCGTTCAACTAGGAAGACGCATGCGTTAGCGTCTTAGCGAATGCGATAACGCACGAGTATAAACATACCTTTACAGTTTACACCCATCATACGAGATTTTAATACAATCAAATTATTTATAAATAAATCCATTAACTGCAATTTTAGATAATAACGTATAGCTTTACTAAGTGACTATAAATATTAACTAAAATTACATATAAATTTAAAAATAAAATAAATAATTTGAGAAAACGTTCAAAAAACTGTTTTTCATCGTAAAATTCAATGATTTAGTATCTTCGCTCACATGAATTCAATTCACTAGCCACAGACAAATATCTTTCTATAATATAAATAACAATAATTGATCAGTAAATCATAATACCGGTCTATTAGGTAGCAGTATTATGTTGACATAATTCCAAATAACTACCCACTTTAAATATTTTTTTAATGATTTTATATGCCATCATCCCTTATTTATGGTTTATAATATATATTCTCATGTCTTTAATAATTCTAAATATTGCATAACATGCATAATATGCATATATATCTAAAAGTGTACTTATGAATATTATCTATGATATAATATTATATAGACAATAGACATATTGGTAAATTAGACAAAATAACAAATTGTATTCAATAATATTAATGAGTGATGGCGGTAAAGACTCTGTTAGTGTTGTAAAATGACAGTGAAGAAGAAGAAGAAGAATATTAATGAGTATAAATCAAACATGAAAGTTAATTGATTTAACAATTACACTTTTATTTCAATCATATTAAGTGCTATGAGACAAATATCATTAAATTAATAATGTTATCGTAATGTATAATACATAAAAGATAAAACTGAACTAGTATGAATTTTGAACTATAGTAACAGCAACACAATATCAAAAGATAGGAAATCCTCTGTAATGAATATTATCAAAATAAAAAAAAATTCCTGAGACAAGTAATGAGAATATATTTACTTTCGTATAGATAAAAAAAATTCATAGAAAATAAAATAATTACAAACATTTTGTAAAAATTTTACTAAACAAATATTTTTTTTTGTGATTAAAACTCACAAAACTGTTATTTTAATTTCACATAAATGATGAAATAAAATGTCAATGATTTTACTTTTCTTAAGAAAAATATAAATAAATTATTATTTAAATTGTTTCGTAAATTGAAATATTGAAATTGGAATGTCAAAATTACAATAAACGATTATAATATATTATATATAAATATTATACCTACATATAGATTAAAAGTGATGAAATTTTTGAAATTTTTAAGTAGGTAGCTCTAAAATCACAGTCCTATAGATTTACATCATTTATACATTGTAAGTACGCAGAAAGTTATTTTTATAAAGTTCAATATTTTAAAATGTGTAGGTAAGTACTTGAAAAGTATATCGTATGGCAATTAATAATAATTTATAACGCCACACAGCATAGTATAATATTTTGAAAGGTGTCAAAACCTATTCGAGTAGGTACTTACTCAGATGATGTAACGCAATCAGTGTAAAACGTAAACAGCTGCTGACTATTGTAGTCTGAACGTGACATTAAGCCCGCGCGCATGTCACTCTGAACACGTGATAGTAATAAAATAATGGTGATAACTATTATTATTCATTTTCATTCGTATTATCATTATTATTATTATTATTATTATTAATACGCATTTTGTATTTTAACGTTAATAATTCCGAATTCGTTAAATATAATTTTAATTAGGTATAAATTACCTACTTGACGTGATTTAATATTCAATCCAATTGAGCAACGGAGTAACGATTGAATCGTATTTTTAAAATGATCAAATTACGTTTAATTATTATTTAATGTAAACAATATTTGTTATACCTAATATCAGTAGGTACGAAACATAAATCCATAACACGGTAAAAAAAAAAGAAAAAATTAATACAGATATATGATTTATTGATATGTGTCTTAATTGTAGCTTTGGTCATTTTCTTCGATAATATAATAACAACGTACTGATATTACTGAATATATATTAAAAATAATTATAATAAGTATGAAAGTATGATTCGTTACCACGCTAGCTTTTTTTATGAATTTATCTATTATAATATTGTTATTAATTTATTAAAATTAAACAATTTTTTTTTTTTTTTTTTTTTGTAATTATTTATATTTACAAACACTAATATATAATTAAAAATATCACTATTATTTTGAAATCGTTTTTACTTAATTTTCAATAAAAAAAACCGTATTGTATTTCACGTTTACAGAACTATAAAATTTAAAAACCAATTACGAACAAAATATAAAAAAATATTTATTTGTTACGTACCTACATGTACATGTAGTAAATTTTAATATGAATATATTGTATTAAATTGTAAAAATAAATAAAAACGTTTTGAACATAACGATACGAGTATATTATGAACATACACGTGTCCGCTTTTGTAAATTATTTTGTATTATTCAATATAGGTACGAGTTTTTGCAATATAATACAATTTATTTATACAACCATTTTATAAACAATCAATTTTTAAAATGCTATAATATACGCAGATAACAAGAAAAATGAATAATCGTCATTTTTAACACGCATTATACCTTACATGAAATTATTGGGTAGGTACATTGCAAATCTATAATAATCCCGTACGAATTGTTTTATTATTTTACTATAAACCGCAATACCTACCTTTGTTCTACGTTTATTTATATTTTCGTTGAATACCGACGTGTTGATACCACAAAAACGTTGTACACACTTCAAAACTCAAGATGTAATTCAATTTGAATCCAATTTCTCGACAATATCCAACAGCTTAACTATAAATCCTCAAAGCATTATAATATCACTTTTAAAATAATTTCTGAAAAATAAATTTCTATTTCTATATGAATATTATTGAGACATGTGTATATCATACGTTATAATAATAATATTCATAGAAATTTAACCACTCTCCAGAATGTTTCAAAATAATAACTGGATCCTGTATAATAATCAAATATCAATCTTTCTCTAAAACTGTCACCTCGGCATTTTTTTCGGATGTCTTTCAAAACATTTCCAATTATAATAGGAAATATTATCTACAATAATATCCCAGATTTATTTACATCCGTGAAAAATTTAAATTATGGAATGCATTTTTTTATTTTTTTTATTACTACAGTTAGGTAATATTGCTTTCATAACTTTTGTAAATTTAAATATAATATCGTAAAAAATAAAAATAAATAACTTTTCAATTTTTATGTGATGTAAAATTTGAATATGACCAATTTATATTATTGTATGATAATTTCAGTGGGTCAACATTTCAATTTTATCGAGAAAGTGTTTTATTTCATTTATTGATTAAATGATATTTTTGACTTCTTTATTTTTTATAATTAATTATTTTGGCATTTATTAATTTATTATATAACAATTATCAGCTATCAGTATTTTTTAATTAATTGTCCATTTTCATATACTCGAAGTTCTATCACTTATCATAATATTGATAATAAGAATTTTTTATTTCGTGATATAATACGAATAGATTAAATAATAACAAAACATGACGTTAGAAATATATAAGTAAATAAAACGATAGTAAATAGGAACATTCTATACAACACGTATTTGCTTTAGATTAATATTATTATTCCATTATACAATTTTTTTTTATATGCAATAAATATAGGTTTATAAACCGATCGTACTTCTTGTATGGGTTTAATTAATAATATTTAATAAATATTAATATTAAATTTTTTTTACATATTATCATATTAGGTACTTATATTATACATTAAAAATATTATAACACATTCCATAGAAATTATATATAATATGATAACAAAATACACATTCCATGATTAATAAATTGTATTTAACTAATAGTTAAATAGTATAATATATAATTAATTAAAAAATAATCACTCCTATACATAAGCCTAATAATTAGTAATTAAAAAACGCATGAAATTTTACCATTTTTAATCGTTATAATCATGATTATTAAACTACCTATTCTAAATGTAGGTAAATCAGATACCTATTACTAAGAATAATATAAAATTTACATAACACACGTGTTATTCTTTAAGGTACTTAGGTATTTATTTAAAATAAATCGACGTATTTTTTTTTTAATATGCATACTAATTTTTATTTTAAAATATATCTAAAACGTAATTTCATGTAAAAGTTTTAACACATATAATACCTATTTGAATGCAAAGATTTATAAAAACGAACAGAAAACAAATTAGCCTATATGACAATTTAGTCCAAAAAAAACATGTTTACTTACATTTTTATAGGGATTGTAAAAAAAGTCCAGAGTGACACTTTAGCGAAAAAGGAATAATTTTCAAATGACAAAACGAATAACCAAGAGGCCGAATAAAAACTCGTTGACTCAGAATTATTTTATTTTTTTATTTTTTTTTTTTTTTACTCGACCCAGAAACCTTGTCATTTCATGTCGGATATTTTTCTCAAAATTTCTAACGAGAATTTCATTAACGGACTCCTCCCAAAAATAATAATAATACGTACACATATAATCATATAGATTATCCCCAGATTGTCCCCAGATGACAAATATAATTTATTAGACGGAAAAAATAACCTATGTAAATGAGAACGTTAATAATACATACTTGTATAAAGTATAATATATATTACAGTTTAAATGTAATTTTAAACACGTCCCAATATTGTTATTTTTTATTGCATTGCAATATTTTTGAAAATATTTTCATGTTATTATTACATTAAATCATAATACCACTTACATGCAAATTATATTTTTTAATTAATTAAAAAATTAAACTCTAAAATATAAATCTATAGAATTTGTTTATCTCTGTCCGTTCTTTTTAAATTCAACGCATTGGTATTTGTGTAAAAGTACTAAAAGTATAATAATGTAATATGATAATGGCAAAAAATTTTAATTTCGTTTTGATATAAGCTAGCTAGACAAACTTTTTTATATTATTTATGGTAAATCATAATAATTATAAAATATTCTTTGCGTAAATAACTTATTTTTTTTTTTTTTTTTTATAGAAAAACGAATTAATATAAATTTATGATAAATAAATAATAATAAAAAACGTATAAATCGAAAGTTAAAAATTCTTAATATTCGTCTCCTACCAATTAGGTACTCGTATTCATATTTTAGGGTAATTTGTATTCTATAAAATATAATAAATGCGTATTATTCTCTGTCCAAGAAGTAAACGATTAATTACCAATAAAATCGGTCAATTAAAAAAATCGTTATTAATTGATATGAAATTTTGAATTAAAATAAGTTTCTTTCACACGCATATAGGCGAGTAGTAAATTAACATTTCTGCAATCCGATGTACGCGTGTCGATAAACGCAATATTATATTTCAAATCTTATTCTGAAATCTGAAGATAACACTAAATATAGGTGAAAACGAAAAACATTATTATTTAATTTCGTACTTGTCAGATTATTATGAATTATTATAACTAGGGCAGTAGGGCTGGGATTTTAATGTCCATAAAAATTGTGAATAATGCCCTTAAAAAATGCAAAAATGACTTTTAAAACTCAAAAAATGCATTAAAAAAATGTCTTTAAAATTTATTTAAAATAACTTAAAATTTAAAAAAAATTACATTTAATGTACATATATTATTACTTTCAGCACTATAAAATATTTTAAATTCAATAACTTTAATATTAAACAATAAACTTCGCACTAAACGGTGCGACTGGTATGATGTGTCATCAAACGAACGTCTTTATCGATTTTATTGCTCTAGTTTCTAGTAGATCGCTACGCTGGTTAAGAATAAAAATATATACTTATAATTTATATAATATAAATTTAATATATTAGAACTTAAAATGGGCCATTTGGGTTTTCATATATTGTTAGCATATAAACATTTTATATTATAAATCTATAATAAAATTTTAATTTTATTTTTAAATTCAAAAACGCCAGAAGTGATCTAAAACAGCCTAAGATGTCATAAAAAAAGATAAATATGACCTTAAATTTAAAAATTGTCAAAAAATGCAAAATAAAATTTCTTATTCTAATTTAAAAGTACCTAAAACATATTTGTAACAAAACAAGCGGCATACAGAAAGCTTCATAAAAAAATGCAAAGTGCATCGAAATCCCAGCCATAATTATAACACATGATATATAATTTTCCTTAAGTCGAACTATTATATTTTCTCTCGATTTAACACAGCCGAGTCCTAACATAACAAATATATATTATATTACAATATGTATAATACTTTGTGGACGACGACTATTTTGTAAACATTGCGTGAATCACACGTAAAATCGATTCATCGTCGAAAGCATAAAATCTAGATTTATTTCTAAGCACAATAATAAACACCCGACCAAAGCCGATTTTTAATACGTTCTTTCCGATTTTAGTACAGGTGAAGGTCGCGATATCAACAAATAATACGTCGGTGAACGGATTTTTTTTTTTTATGCGTTGATACGCGCTACGTCCGTTACGACTAAAACCCAAAAATCTATAACAATAAAATAACACTAAAATTACAGAGTGGAAATTTCCAATTTCAAAAAGAGTCTCCCGTTTAATATTATTATTATTATTATTATTATTATTATAATGAAACGCGAAGGCGGCGACGGTAAAACGTTATATTATTATTTTATACGTATATTGACGATGTGAACTAATAAATTATACAGTAAAAATAATATTATTATTAATTAAAATACTATTGTCAAACACTGTGAAACGATATATCTAAATTGAAAAATGTGATCAAACATCGTAAATTAAAAAAAATAAATAAAAAACATAACGTATAATGTATAAATATAATTAATTAATAACATAATATGGATTAAATACTTATGACGGCGCATTGCATAGGCATTTTTGATACATTACTGTGTATGAAGCGTGAACTCAGTTTAATACAACGCTATCCTCTCCACAGTCCACAGTTGTTGTATTCTAATGCTAATACCCACACTATAGTTTAAGCTCAGCATTTTAAATTTAATATTTATAATAAAACCTAAAAAACTAAAAAGTATAGCAACTGGCAACGTATAATAAGCTTATTATTGATTTTATTCAATAAAAAATACAACTTATGACCAAAATTTCATTACGTGTGTTGGATAAAGGATAATATTATAATACGCATTAATACCGAATTGTTTAAGTAGTAAATAATCCAATTTTGTGTAATTTTCATATTAATAGTTTTACTATTATTAATATTATTATTACTGCTCAGAAAATTATAATGTATTAATACAGTACGATTTGTATGCGTAATTACAATAAACATAAGGGATATTATTTATGAATTTGTGCTCTTTAGTCTTAGAAGAAGAAAGATGTGATAACATTTCGATATGGATGTGCTATGAGACGGGATTTATTATATTATTTTTTATTAGTAATAATTAACAAAATAAATATTTTACAGATAAATTACAAATAGGTATACAATATTATTAATAATTACAAGAAGTATGACTTATGTAAGTTTTAATTATTAGAAACTACAACTAATTTATATTAAGCTGATGATGGTTTACGAGTAGTAGGTACCTACAAATTATTAAGTAAACAATTTTAAAGTTTCAACTTTTGATTAACTATCTACCTTATAACATTACTCCATTTACCAATCGTAAAACCATACCTGTTTGTTAATTCATTAGCAAAGTTAATGTATGTCATTCGAAGTTTTTTCATTTACGGTACCTACCTATATCTAATGTTTTTTTTCGACAATTCTAACATTGGCCACTAGAATAACAAATAGGTACAATTTTTATCAACAGTTCTATCTATAAACTTATTAACAGTATTAATACTATCTTAAAAAGAAAACATCTAACCTAAGGCAAGTCACTATCACGAAGAACATTGCAAAACGTTAAGCAAAAAATATATTAAAGTTTAACATTTACATTTGTTAAACAAGTCAAACAAAATAAAATGTGTATAGACATAATTATTAAGTAAGAATGATCAGATACCTACAATAAATAATTTGTAAATAAAATTTTGATATATTTAATAAAAATCCAACCTTAAGATTTAAAAATTAAAGTAAAAGCAGTTCGCAAATTATATCACACGTATAAAATGCTTTTATTAACATTTAATAAAAATTTTAAATCTTAATAACTTGTAGGTACCTACTCGTATTATTAAGTTAAATAAAATCAAGTTTGTCAAAATTTTAGTGCGAATTTTACCAATTGTTTTCTCTTTGTTCTCTATTCTCTATCAAAGTCAAACCCTATTCGTGGTGATCAAACCACATTATTACTAACCCAAAGGAATGTCTTCAGATAAAAACATAATAGCAAGCATCATTGACTCATTGTAAAACACTTCATTCAAAATCTAATATAAGTAGGTACCAAAATAATAGGTAGGTACTTAAGACTCCAAAGCGATCGATCTACGAATCGAAAAATATAAATAAAAATCGTGAACTGACGATAAACCAATACAACAATGCCTACCATACAGTACTAGGTACCTATATTAACTCTACAATACGTTCCATCGGTCAATTCGTGTAAAAAAGGATGCGATAACAATAAAAATTCGTTTTTTTCGCATTCTCACGAAGACACAAAGTCTGTTCGATGAAAAAAATCGCAAGCCGCATAAGAAATAAGCATATTTAAGATTTGAATGTTATAGACATTTTCGATCTTGTGTTTACCATAATAGGTATCTATTTTTATGGCAAGATACCTACTTTGGTGTCTATGGTTAATATATATATAATATATAACAATACAAAATTGTTTATTTAAAGGATATTATATACCTAGGTATTTAATAATTTATAGCAATTTTTTTTATACTTCATTATATAAAATAGTTACCTACATAAAATTAAAACAATAAACATTTCATGATAATAATGGTCATCACTTCATCAGGCATTATTTTGTTTAGATAATATTACCTGGTTAATAAAAAGTTTTTGACATTTTATTTAGACGACATTCATTATTTTCAGTTTAATGGGCAAAACCGCAAAACATGACGTCCTTGTACATGCCCAAAACAGCACAGTGAATCTTATTTTTTTTATTTCTTCTATTATAGTATTTTTGTAACGAGACCGCAATAGCACAATATACTTGAAAATATTATATTGCTGTAGTTGAAAACCATTGTTAAAAAAATAACGGATTATTTCAAAAATTGTCTTCTATTTTTTTGTTAAATTGGCATTTGTAAAAAAGAAATACTACAAAAGTGTCATTCAAGTAATTCAATTGGCTTATATATTACATAAAAAAAAAAATAATAATAATAATATAATTCAAACGATTATTCATTGTTGTGTTCTTCCTTAAAAAATAAACACCTTTTTTTTATACGATTAGATATATTTTTAATATTTATAAATAGAATGCATTAAAGCAATTTTCATAATTTTAAAACGATATTTAGTAATAATTATTGTATATAATTATAAAACAATAATTGTACATAAAATAATGACAGTACGATTTATACGAAATATTAATCAAATGTTATTTACTCATTATGTTTCAGATAGGTATTCCAAAAGAATATTTCGTCAAGAAACCCAGCTCAAAAGAATGAAAACTACCAACATTACACAACTAAATAATATAAATGTTATGGTTAAAATATTATAATCAGTTAATCGACAATGTTATTAGATGTTAAATAAATTTTATGTTAATAATTAATAAGATTAATTTAAGTTTTGGCAAATTGGATTAAAATATTATCACTTGTTGCTTTTATATTACATTATAAAATATTATGTTAGTTAACCAAGAATAATCTTCAACCCCATGTGATAGGGGACCAACCCAGGTGACAGGTATTATGCTGTTAAAAGGAAAAAAAGAAAATGTGAAACTTAATATTTACTTACCTATATTGTTTTTAAAAAAATAATAACGCCCAAATAATATTGTCATATTGATATGTATATTATTTTATTTTATTTTAATCATATTAAGTATAACAATAATTTTTATGTACCTATATGTTAATGTAAATAAAATCAATAAAAAAATTAAATGTAATATATAAGTTAACCATAATTTATAATTTACAATATAATTTATAATTAAAATATTTAATATTATATTATTTATTATTCATATTTTTTTTCTTATTTTTACAGCATTTCCATTTGATTTATAAAAAAAAATGATTAATAATATTGATAATTAATTAATGATTATAATAATTATTAACTATATTATAAGCTAAAATCACAAGTTATTTTCAGGTAGACAAGTACCTACTGCATGTAATAAACACTCACACTTTACTCTGCGAATTGAAAATAACCATCAATTTGTTATGTCTCTGCTAAGTAACAGAGAGTAATTTTAAAAACGTGTTAAAAAACTAATAAACGCAAATAATTTGTTTTCTACTAATACTGAACTCTGAAAACTCAGAACTATATCTGTGATCACTACTGATTTGTAGTTCACACACTAAATGAATACTCAACGCTTTATAATTTTTTTTTTTTATTAATTTCAACTTATAAGTTAATACAAAATATTTAATAATACAAATTAGAAAAAAACTTAAATACTGACAAAATAATAGTATTACATCAGTCTTCTCATTATATTATTAACAAAGGTATGCTTGTCATATATAAATTAAATTTTCTGAATACCTTTTATACTGATAAAATATTAATACATAATTACAATAAAAATTTAAGTGCTCAAAATTTGTAAATTTGTTATTTATTATAAAATGATTATACATTCATTAAATATAATATATATCAAATGTACATATTAAAAAAAAAAAAAAAAAAAAAAAAACATTATAATAATCATCATTATCTACACTTATATTATATTATAATGTTTAAATGTTATATTTATTTAAAATGGAATCTTACCATTAAATTATTAAAAATAAGAATAAAAACATGGAAGATATTATTCACATCATGTCTGTCACATACACGAGTGTTGAGTACATTAATATAAAAATTAATATTATAATTCCCAGACTGTAAATATTTGTTTAAGTTGTTACTTCATATCACAATTAAATATAATATAATCCTTCTGTTTTTTAGCTGACAAGAAAATTATAATTTTGCTCTATATCTCTGACATATTTGATAGTACAAAAAAAAAAAAAAAAAAAAAAAAACATTTAAATGGCAGGATACAAGGTTTAATCTAGGATAATAATAACTTTTTTTGTCAAACTATTTAAATATAAATTTATTGTTAATGTTAAATTATATTGATAAAAATACAGCAAATAAATATAAATAGTTTAACAATAAAAAGTATATTAGTATACCAACTTATTGTTAAATCAGAAAAAACATAAGTTTTTTTTTTAAAATTATTATTGATACAAGTTAGCAATGAAAATTACAAAATGTGTCACACCATGCAATAATCACAAAGAGTTTTAAATTTAAAACATAAATACTTGACCCAATTAACTAACATCTCATAAAAAATCCCATATTTTGCAACTATATAATATGATATTTGAAATATTCAATATTATTTTGTGCAATGGAGTGTGGATATTGAAATACTACCATTTAAATCCTAGTTTAAATTTGAGGTTAACTAAATCATACAGGACATGAATGAACTGTTTAAATTATTATATAACAAGTAATAGTATTTAATAAGAAAATATAAAATATAAAATAAATAATATAGTAGTTAATATGTTAAAAAGAATAGCCTAACAACCAAATACACAATAAATTAGTACAACTTCAAATTTTAAATTTTAAAACAGTCTCTTGTGTTTTCTCATTAAACATGTGCAACTTGCTATACTTTTAACAAAGTTATTTTATAGATTAATTTAAACACTAATTAAAATTAGTCTTTATACAATTACAAAATATATCACCTGCAGTAATTTTAACTCACTTGACATCATTGATTTCATTCCATACTACTGTTATTTTCCATCCTATAACAAAAATACAAATGGATATTATTTTATATATATTTAAATAATAATATATACATCTATATTTTTTTTCATATAAATAATTTAATTATACATTAAAATTCAGATTAATTACCAAAATAATAAATATTTTATATTAATATAAAAAAATATACTATTATAAAATACACATGTTTTTTTTTTTAATTAAAAAATGATTTAATAACAATATAATATTGCAGTTTTATATTTCAATATATTTTAAATGACTTTCTCAATATAAATTTTTTTCTTTACAATTGTATATTTTAACCCTTTCAGACCCAGTGTCCTCTTTAAGAGACACACTATTATTTTATTTTTAACAATTTCTATGATGATGTATTATAGTCAATTATATATTAATTATATGGGAAAAGTACTGTAGAATCCGAAAATAGCTTTAGAATTTATATGGCATTAATATTCCCAGAATTATACACATTTTAATCCGATATTATTTTGTCGTAATTATTTTCTTGGAAATGGTATATATAAATGTCTGTATATTAACAACAAACGTAACAGCTCATCTTTTTTTTTATTTTGTTTTTAAATATACATGAATAATTTGTTTCAATACTTAATAATATTGCGTATTATAGTTTTTCAAATTTTCTAATATTAGTGTAATTTCAAAACTATTTTGACCCAATGTCACTTAAAGGGGACATAGTCCTAAGTTCTTAAAAATTAAAAAAAAAAAAATTTTTTTTGATGATTCCTCTAATTATAAGCCTTATATAAAGTGACTATGCAAACAAAATTTTTTTTTTTTTGTTAGATCATAATTCGGATCTGAAAGGGTTAAACAATGTACCTATTCATTTATTTTTATAGAACTCTAAAATGTATTTTTAAATAATATATTATTTCACACTCATTTCGACTACATTTAAATTAACAAATCAAAATACAAAAAATATTAAAAATGTAACATATCAAAATAAAAATGTATCTACTTCATTATTTTAAAACATTAGTTTTTCAAATAATCTATAAACACATATAACTAGTTACAAAAATATGAACCTACCTACTATTATTGTTTAACAATCTTATTACTTCACTCAATCATTTAATTGTGTGATTAATTATATGCTACAAATTAAAAAGCCATAATAAAATAAATAGTATCACATTTTAATTTTTAGTTACTTTTTTTAACATATAGGTATTTATCATGTGTATGTGTGTTAAGGTTAACATATATATAGGTCTATATGTAATATAAGATCATATACATTTGTATATATTATATAAATATTTATTATACTTATATAAGTTATATAGAATATGTGTAAGAATATATTTTTTTAAATTAAATTTAAATCACTTTGGAAATTAATTAAATGAGTAAAAATATTACACAACTATTAAATACAAAGTGAATAATATATAATGTACCTATTCAAAAAATATATTATGAAAATTTAAATATATTATATAGGTTGTATGTAAATTGTAGATACAATCATTTATTATCAGCGGCGTATCTAGGATTTGTTGCCCTGGGTACAGATTTTTTTATGCACACTTTCTCGTATGGTTTTTTATAGTGGCAATTTTTCTTACCCATAAAATAACTTACAATACATGCATAGTATCATGGAGTACCTACTAGGTATTGAATAAATTTTGACATTTTTAATTAAATATTTAAAACGCAAAATTTTATCACACATATAAGGACCATATAAGAACACAAATAGTATATAAATGAACACCCCATAAAATTTCAAATCAATAAGTTCAATATAAATGCTCATAAAATCCCTCGTCACCTAAATTCCATATCTGACAGAACTTCGCTCAAAATACTTTTTTCGAATGCCATAGTTTATCATTGCATTTAAATTCTAATTAAAATTAAACACTATGATTTGCACATCTGTATCCCTGCAGCAGGAGTATCAGCTCTTCTTTTTTTATACTTTTAACAGCTATAAAAAAAAAAATCGAAAATGTAATAATTCACAATTAATTGGAACTGAATTAAGTAAAATGAATTTAAACTTCAATAAAATTTTCAAAATTAAAAAAAAATTTTGTCAATTTTATTTAACATTATTGTAAAATATTGTATTATAATAAGAAAAATCCATATAAATACTTTAAATATTGATTTTACTGAAATTTCAACTTTAAACATCAATAAAAAAAATTGAGTCGCTAAATTTTCCTAATATTTTGGAAATACTTTAAAATATCAGTATGCTTCAATAAAATTTTCAAAAATTTTCCAAATTTTTTGGATTTTCTATTAATTTTTATTGTAAAAGTATTGAGATATAATAAAAATAATATTCGTATAGATTCTAAAATTTGCGTTTAAACTGTAAATATTAACTTTAAACAACTATAAAAAAATTGAGACGTGAGATTTTTCTAATATTTTGTTACCATAAAGTAATATGTGAGTATACTTCGTTAAAATTTTCAGACTTTAAAACCCAAAATTGAAAATTCTATCAAATATTTACATAAAAACGAGAATTTTAAAAAATATTCAAAGTCCTTTATTTTGTAGAAAAATTAATGTAACAGTTCCAAAATTTTATCACATATATATAGTACATATGTGAATACCCAATAAAATTTTCAGGTATCTATCTTCAAAATTGCCTAAATTATCGTGAAATATTGAAATCGATTTCGTCGAAATTTTAGTTTTTGTAAAAAATGCAGTTTTTTGTCATTTTTTCGTCGTTTTTTCTACCGCTTAGGGTCAATTTTGAGAAATTCGAAAAATGATTCAAATAATGTACCAACTACATCCACTTTCCAACCGGAAACATATGTTATTCGTGAAAATCGGAGTATTATTTCGGGTAGTAAAAGTGTTTTCAAACATAAAAAAAAAGACGCACATCATTGTAAAACCAATACATTTTACCCTTCATTCAGAATATAAAAGACACACATCATTATAAAACCAATACATTTTTCGCTTCGCTCAAAATCTAAAATAAAGACAGAAAATATTATTAAACGAATACATTTTTCTCTTTGCTCAAAATCTAAAACATATATGAGTATATTATGTCATAGACAATTTCGCATCACATTATAAAGTTTTTATCACATTAATTACATTGAATTGTTTTAAATAATTATTAAAAATCTCAATATATAAATAAAAAAATTTAAAGTAATTTATTACTGTAATGTTTTACTTATTTGACTATCTTGAATATAAAAATATTCGACAAATAAAATTAAAACAGATTAGGTATCTATACAAATTACCTACTTACTATAGGTACTAAATATATTTGCCAGTAACAACAAAAAATTAATATTTAAATTTAACTAAAAATGAAATAAGTATATATTTATTTTTATTTATATAGTAACTTATGTTAATATTATTACTTTCTCAATTAAATCTGGGAATTAAATCTATATTATATGATGTGGTAAGATATTTATCCATATTCATATACCTAGCTATAAAGGTATCTGTCTACTGTCTATCATAATTATTAAGCTCTTTATCTATAGGCTTCATCAGCATGTTTAGAATAATTATACAGATATGACCAAGCGAAACTTTGTGAGTGATACCAATGAAGTTTCTTTGAAAATTAGGATTTCAATTCAATATAATATGTGTACTTATATATTAGTGGAGGGTAATTTTGCAGATTAGAATGGTTATAATTATAATTAGTAATTACAATATTACTGTTTTGATATAATATGAATTTAGGATTTTTTTAGTGCACTCCTAATTAATAATTATAGATCGTACCTACCTAATTTTAATGTTAAATTTTAAGCCCAATTCACACAGCACAGCACAACACAACACATCAAAATAATTTTTTTTTCGGCTTATTCAAGGCCATGTAGGCCCATTGCCGCTTTCGCTATCTTCCTCCATGTTTCTCTGTGCTCTGCCAGTTCTTTTCCATTCATAACCCCCAACATCTAGAGGTCTTCCTTGATTCAGTCCTCCCATCGTTGCCTAGGCCTTGCTCTCAGTCGACTTTTGTTCGGTGTCCATTTCGATGGTCAATAAAAGTTGGTCTTCTGCTCTCTAGACGTGGCCGGCGTTATTCTTTGGCTCTTGAGTGTAGCAGTTATATTGGGCTCGTTAAATAAAACGTTCAGTTCTATGTTTGATCTTATTTCATATCCACCTTCTTCATTTCTCTTTGGACCAAATATTCTACGCAGGATTTTTCTTTCAAATATCATTAATTTGTTTTCATCAAATTTCGTAGAAGCCCATGCTCCACAGGCATACAGTACAATTGGTCAGATGAGTGTAAATAATAATATTAGGTATATTATTTCGCTTTCGCATTATTTTGTAATGAAGTAAATCACACTGATACGGCCCGCACTACACCGTGTACAATACGGAAAAGACTTTTCCTACAAACAATCTATAAGAGAATGTTTTGTCGGTCAGGTCGTGTCTGTCCGTGTCAGTATACAGTTAGTTTATAGTCAGTACAGTACATGATGGTTCAGTGTGTATTAACTACCGGCAAATAAAACAATGCCTGTTGGTGGACATCGAAACTTAATACAGAATATTTTTTATAAAATTCTAAAATACTTTAATGATTTTCATTTTCAGGTACCTATAAAATATTAAATTGATTGGTTGACATTTTGAAATACTTAAAAAAATTATCTTCCAGCTGTCGGCAAAGAATGGAAAATTCACCTTCAGACAATTTTCTTTTTTAATTTCGTATACCACTGAAGCCAATTTTTTTTACTTTTATTACTTCTACTTTGTCAATTTAATTTGCTACCATAGCCAAATCAGTCACTGATAAATGGAGAAACACATTTAATTTTTATTAACTAACATAGAACTATATGTAAAAAGTTGTCAATGGATAACAGTTGATTGTGAATTAACGATGCCATTACGTATCAGTACGGTACTGTACTGAACAGTCTGGTGTAGTGTGAATCAGGCTTTAAACTATTTAAATCTAACATGAAAAATTCAAGTTACATATCAGAATAATTTTATTTAATAATCATTTATTAGACCAATCATTAAAACTTATTGATTATATAAATAAAAAATTATTTAGGTATATAGGTACTTATTTGTGTGTGTATGTGTGCTTGTATTATTTACAAATTATAATGATATAAATACAAATACAATGTATGGATAATTGATAAGAAATATTTTGGGACCGGTTCAATGTGTGATCTACCGATAAACGGCTAGTCCAATGTGTGATTAACTTGTGTTTGTTATGTATGCTACTTATAAGAGTAATGTACTTATATTATAATATTTCTTGTTATATTCATACTGCAAAAGTATTTTTAAATCTAATAAAAAACCATAAAATATTTGAGTTTGTATCGGGTGGCATGACCGCCACCATTCTTCTTTAAGTTTGTGGTCTAATAGTGGAGATTAGACACGAATGAATGCAAAATGGTAACTTACCTAATGTTTAAATGATATTATTTTTAAAAGTACAATACAGTTGCAAATTCTAAATCATATCGATAATTATATAGGTATAACAACACTAAATATAGGTATCAATTGATCACATATTCTACCTGACTACCTATAAAGCTTTATCGTAAATAGCCGTTTATCGATAAATCACACATTGGATCGTAAAAGTATAATACATACATACAGTCTTAAAATCCATATCATATCGATAATTATATAGGTATAGCACTATAGTCTAAATATAAGTATTGATATATCACACATTGGACCGGTCCCAATATTTTTATAGTACAAATTATATAATATACTACCTATACACAAAAAGGGCATTCCCTTGTGTAAACGTATTTACATTTTAGAGCAAAAGTTTACATAAATGTATTGAAGTATAGGTACTTAAAAATAATACTACTCTACATAAAATTACATTTAAAACAAAATTAACCAGCACAATTACAAGATAAAACGTAATATCCATAGAAAAATATATAAGTAATTTTCCAAATGGTAAAAATGTAAAATTTAATATTTACTTACTCTAATGTACATCCTCCTTGAACTTGAACTAACTCATTTTCTATATACTCCTGTAAAAGATTCTCAACTTCAAATACAAAATCACTAGTATTTGACACAGAAGATAGAACATCTGAAGACGAATCATCTGTGTATGTTTCATCAGTTGTAGTCTCATCATCACCCTCAAATTCAATATCAGCATCTAATCCAGGTTGTGCATCATCTGGCCCAAGAGTTATATGCACATTACGGCTGAGTGTTAAACTAATAGAAGCTTCTATCTGCATCTGAGTATCAAATATCCAAAATGCTGTAAACACTATCATAGGTATGAGGAATCTAGAACGGGCACATAAGTGTAGAAACAGCAATTTTCCACTTTTAGACGCAGATGCCGACAACAAACGTGGCTTAATCCAATGTACGTAAGCAGACATCAAGCATATAACTGGTATAATTTTCTTTTTTATGTTCATCTGGGAAAAATACCATATTTATATTTTGTATTAAACAGATAATTTACCAGCACTTTTGTGTACAATATAAATATGAAAAACAAACTTACCTCGTTGTTTAGAATAACGCGAAATGTTCGAATTTTATCGTATATAATATTATAATCTAATGTTCGTAATAATAATATACATTCTTTACGCATGAATATGTTAAATTAAAAAAAAAAAAAAAAAAAGAAAACTTATGAAATAGGTACTGATACCGTATAAACATAAATAAGTAAATAACCAAATATCAACAAAGAAGTGAGAGCACGATAACTACTTATCGTCGTGTTATTTAATATTATCTGTGGTTACTGGTTGTGATAAATTCATACGTTTTGCCATCTACCGTACATTCTACTAAACTAAACGTATAAATATAAACCCACAGATGTATTATAATAAATTATATAGGGACAATCCGATTGGGGGTCATGTGTGACACCCCCCCCCCCAGGCGGAATTTTTAAACATTAGTCGGCAATCGTCAAAAATATTTATTTATATTTATTATACAATTTTTGGGTTTAAAACATTAAAGTTATTAAATAATTTAGAACTCATAAAAATTAATGTTTTTTTTTTAATTTTTAGTCGGCAAATTTATGGTAACACCTCCCACGATATTTTTTAAGATCGTCCCTGAGTATCTGTGTCTAAAAATCTGAACATCATAATAATTTTATTATGCGAGATTGCGAGCGTTAGAATTGAACAATAAACAATAAAAACTAATTTTTGTATGAGATATATTTCCTATACCACTATTATTTATTAATAAATTCTGGCATTCCACATTTTTGCCTGATTCACTAATATTTTATTTTATTTTAAATATATTATCTCACTAAAATCATACATAATAGCTGGTTACTGGTATGAACACAGAATTGTTCTGTGGTACGAATTACAAAATCTGGTTAAAGATAGATAAAATTTTAATTCGTGGTATAAATACTCATATGACATATAGTCATGTCGCATGGCCCATGGGCGTGATACGCACAAAGGTGGCAAGGAAGAAGGGAGATAACTGATATCCGACAATCTAATATTTTTAATTAAATTTATAGAAAATGTTATAGAAATTTTTTTAGTAAATTAAACGTTATATTTTTCATCGTAATTCATAAACTATTATTAAAACTGGTGGGGGATGACATTTTTTCCAAAAACTTTTATTACCTACAATTTAAAAAAATAATAATTACGTAGGTATTTTAAATATTTTGTTGGTAGGTAATTACTTACTTGTGAAAAGTTTCATAATTCATTAACTTTTTCCTTGAATCATATGAAGTTAATTTTTTAATATACATTCTACAAGTGTACGACCTTTCGTTTATACACGTTTATGAATTTTTTTTTTCTAGTTAAAAAATTTTTATGCGCATGCCTATAAATAGGTTGGAGGTTAGACTATTGAAGTACCTAGGTATTGGACTAATATATTTACCCTAATATACCTAATATATAGACTAATATACCCTAACAACTAATTTAATTTAATTTTTATAACGTTAATGATTTCACGAATAGGTATTTTAGATACTTAGTGTTAGTGTAGGTATATCATTAGCACAAAGATACAACTTTACCTTAACCTTGTCAAAATGTTAACAGTTAACCATTTAAATGCATAACTGATATAAATAAATTCGTTTTAAATATTCTATAATTGTTTTTTATTAGCAGATAGGCTTATTATATAGGATTATTTTATTTTAATCTTATTAAAATAAAAAAAAAAGTAGAGTAAAGACTAATATGAAACAATAATATATCTTATTATAAATTGTAATATAAAAATACATTTTTAGAAAAAACTTATTTCAAGCTCTTATAATCTAAGTCTATAACTAAATTTTTATTTTCCACGTAAGATAACATATATAATTGAAAATTAATAAATGATACTTATACTTATATATATATATATATTTATAACAAATTTATTAAAGACCTTAATATTTAATTCTAAAATAAATTAATATAAAATATTACTCTAACATCAGATTTTATATTTAATTAGAAAATTACTTTAAAATGTCAAAATTCAAAAATATATCATTAACAATATAGATAGGTATAGATACCTTAACTATTAATGCTTTTAATATAACTTTATTATTTTTAATCATAATAAATGTGGTAGTATTTTTTTTTCGTTTGACCAAATATTAAATATATGTATTATTTAATCTATGTTTCGACGATTACCAAGATCTTTATTTCATAGATCTTGAATGAATACAAATTCAAGGAAAAGATAATAATATACGCTGTGTCTAAATTGGAATGTAGCTAATAGCTAATAATTAAAAAAAAAATCATACATGTTATAAGTTTAGTTAAATATATGTATATTATAAAAATCGCCTACAAGATGTAACATTAGTAGGTATTATAATTAATAACATATTATAATAATTAAATACATATAAATTTGTTTATACTACAGACAGTGGTCGAAATGGGACGTATCAAGAAATCCTTCTACATTTTTTTAGAAGTAAGATTTTTACATTTTATATTATTTTATATGATTACTATCCATCCCTTGACTTATAGGTAGGTATTCATAATAATTCATCTCCACTAGACTTTATAGTTTACATTTTATTAGAAGTTGTATAGTATTATAATTATTAAATACATTAGGTATAGAAAATGCAATGATTCAAATATTTTATAATTTAATGTTATATTTTACTATATACAGCATAAATTAGATTTAACGAACTAGGTAAACTTTTCATTAAATATTTTGCCATCTTTCCATTTATTTTGACCTATCTCGACCACTGATCACAGAATATATGATATATTAATATAATAAAAATTATGACCTGTAATATATGTTAGTTCTCCTTGGATAATTCGGGGAGAACATAAACAGTGTTAATTAAGGTTATGTAACAATTATAATTATATATATATGAGTGATACAAATAATAAAGAGCATTAAGTGAATAACTACTGTACCAAGCTAAAATGTGTTTTATTTTAAATATATAATATTTATAAG
>JAIUCT010000043.1:2030865-2193049 GCA_021307375.1 Tetraneura akinire
AAAATGTGTTTTATTTTAAATATATAATATTTATAAGAAATATTACATGACCTAAAGAAATAAAAAAATTATAGTAGAAATAGGTATAAATAAATAAATATAGGTACACAAATACAAGTAGGTATATAATAGGTATATAATTTTGTATTTATCTCATATCAAGACTTCTAGTTCGTCTGTTAATCTCTATATTTAAAGTCGTCTACTCACGAAGGAACTTAAAAGTAATTATAATTATAATTATAATTATAATTATAATCATAGACCCAAAATAGATATATCATTATATCCACGATCTCTTTCCTCCATTTAATATATATAGGTAATAATGTCATTATATTGGACTCGTTTTTCTCGTAATCAAAAATAATATTATGATGTCAATAAAATAAGAATTATTACAAATAACGAGCAACTAATAATAAAATGACATATTAATTTCCACTTTTGTGACAAAAAACCATTTATTAATATTTTATATAAAAATACATAAATTAACATTTTATATTCATTTACTGTTTTTATTGATGTACCCCCCTTTTCATATTTCTAGTTACGCCACTGTCTGTGAGATGCCGTGACTCGTGATAGTCCGACGCAGGAGCGGATAAGACATTTTATGTTACAGGCAACAAAATTCTCCGCTCCCTTTACCTATATTTTATATTAATATCTATTTTTCTAATACAATTAATTTTAGATTCTGAGCGAAGAATTCTTAATTCTTTTAAATGGTGTATTTTTCTTTAGTTTGTAAGAAACATATTTTCGATGAATAACATATAATTATCTAGTTAGTACCTACTTTATTTAGGTTAATTTTACGCATTTCTCAAAATAGGAAACTACCAAAAAACGACGAAATCTACTTCAAATATTTTACGATAACTACAGAAATAATGAATTTAGATAATTGAAAATTTTATTGAATAAATATCTGACATTTTTAGCAAAATTTTGGAATCTTTACATCAATTTATGAATTAATCATAGGCGCAATACACCTTGATTATAATGATAAATAATTAATATTGAGTTTATTATTGGATAACCGATTATTAATATACTATATACATAGGTATTTGTTATTTGTCATGCTCATGATCAGGTCTGGCTCCAGAACATTTGCTTAGGGGAAGCATTAATACTATTAATAATTATATCAGTACAGTGCAAACTTAACTTGTTGTCCTTATTAAATATTGAGCCATCAAAAATATTTGATGCCTCCTCCACCACGAAAAAAAATTCTGGGTACAGCAACAGCACTGCTAAATATTATATAAATTTGACATTTGTCATTACTCAGTCACAAAATAATTCTGAATTACGTAATGTGCTTGATCAAACGAGATAAACTATAATGAAATATATTATTCTATTTTAGATACTGGACAAAGCAAAAAATATATTGGTTTTACTAAATATACTTATTATAATAATATTTTAATAACATGTTTTTGAACACCTAGACCTAAGAATAATATATTATTCTTTATACTGTGACCTAATGGTCCAATTATCACAAATATGAAATAAGGTACGATAACGGTAGACTGTAAAGAATTGCATATAATATAATATAAATATAGTAGATAAATATCTATTCAATAATTTTATTAAAGTTAGGAAGAACATTCTAAATTCATAAAAAAGCAACAGCAGGTAATACATAATATTTTACATGTGTCATAAAATTTTGGTACTGTTTCTTAGATTTTAAAATTTTAAATCTAAATAAAGTTATATTTTACTAATTGAAAAATTAAAATCACAAATTTATAATCAGTATATTGTTTACCTGTCACATGACTAAACTTGATCAGAATCGTTCTTCGAAAGTGATATGTACATTCCTTCCACAACTTAATATTATAATACAATTGATAATATTCTTCTTTCACTATTAAACTTAAAGGTAAATATCACATATTTAATCATACACGAAAATTTTTTATGATAAAGCAGCTAAAAACATGGTTATTCAACATCCAACCAACCAATTTAATTTTTAGAATGAACTTTTTGAAAAATTGGTACCTATATTCTTATTGAAAACTATAATTCTATTTATTCTGAAAAACTATTTTATCCCATAGTATTTGAACATAATTTATCACGAAATATAATTTAGAAAAATTTTTAATTTCTTTGTTTTAATGTTTTTAAATATAAAATAATTATCAAAGATTTTATAATTATTAAAAATGAATGTTTTCGTATTCTTAGAAGAAATTAACCCACATAAAACTGCAGTTATTAATAAAATCTATCAATTCAAAATATATATTATGTTAAAAGTTAATTTCTTTTTGAATAATAAAATATGTAATAGCCTTATTTTATGTTACCTGAATGGATACCAAATAACAATTTCTGATTCTCCTTGCTCTGTTTGGAAACCCTGAAAAATTAACGACTCACAAAGAAATTAAAACTGAAAATATTTACTGTATCCTATCTTACTGAAGAATTATTAGTATATTGAAGATCATTACTAGTGACAAATCCAGATTTTAAAGAAATTTTTATTTTTCTAAATTTAACAGTAAATCCACTATCAAATTTTTGCTCTAAGGTTTCAAAAATATATTATTATAAAGTCCCATAAGTACTTAAATTATAATAAATCTGGAAATGCCACAAAACGATATGTGGTCCTAACATTTTGAAAAGAAACAAAATTAAAATTTCTAGTTTTAGGTTGAAAATTTTAAATTGTCTATTACAAGGGTTAAATTTAGATTTCCTGATAATTATTTAATTACCAAATAAACATTGGAGAAATGATTTTCACCATTCCTAAGTGTTCTATGATTTTTCAAGTTTGCTTTCATTCTGCAAAACAAACAAAAACCATTAAATAGAAAGAATTCCACTGATCTAAAATAAATCAGCAAATGGAATAAATAAATTACAAAATTTAAATCTTAAAAGTATTTTTTTCATAATTGTACTTTATTTTTAACAATATGTTGTAATTTTTTAACTACAATATAGAGGTTATAAACAACCAATTAAAGATAAAAGTATTTAAATTTGTATATATTATATAGTTGAAAAAGTAAATAACTGTGTACAAAATATTTTGAGTGAAAAATAATTTAAAATAAATGTTACTTCTAAATGTTTTAAAATTATTTTGACTCTATAGAATCAAAAGGAAAATCAATGTTTTATTTAAATTTTTCTAAGCATAACTATGCGCACTGATCAATTTTTTTCCGATATGAAGGGATGTACTAATGCCTGTGATATGCCAATGCGTTTTGAAGAATCCAAAGTTAATATTTTATCTAGTAAGTCCTTCAATTGGCCGACTTTACGAATTTGCTCTTCCGGTAGTTTTTGATTTCCCAGTAATTCTGTATATAGATCACGACTAGGATTTATTGAAGACATAGTAATAATTTTCTCCTAAAAAATAAAATATATAAAACACAAAACTAAAAACAATAAATATATTATGTGTAAATACATTAATAAAACTAATGATAAAAATTTAAAATAATGTAAAATAATAATATAAATTTAAAGTAATAGTCTTAAGTAAAATATTTATTAAAATATTGAAACATTGACTTCTGATCGACATTTTAATCAATAAATTAATTTTAGTTTAAAATAATTTAATATAAATTAATTATTTGTTTAACAAAATAATTAAATGATTCAAATTTCTATGTTCATATTACATTATAAATTAAAATTAAATGTTAAAAATTAAATAAACCAAAAAAGAAAATTTATAAAATTGCAAATAAAAGTAAAAATGTATTATAATTTTAAATATCTTAATAACAATAGTTTACTAAAACATAAGTTATTAAAATAATTATAAATATATTTTTGCAAAAATAATGGCCAAAAATCAAGTAAATAATTTTTGGAATTCCGTTTTGCTAGAATTACATTTATTTTACTAATGACCTTAGATATTATAATTTAACATTTTCTACAACATTGGTATATATATTCAAATATATCAACGTATTACTTAATGTCTTAAATCTAACTTTAGTATAGATAATATATTTTAAACATAAAAGTGTATTTTCTATTCTAATAATTTATTTCATTATACTATGTAATTTGTATTTTAAGACTATATTTTAAATATATTTCATGTTTATAAGAAGACAATAAAAATCATTATTATAGTTCAACTACCAAAATAACTTTTAAAACTAATAATTAAAATAATATGTTAAACACATAAATATTAATGTACAGCTAGTGTGAATATAAATTTGGCCATGAAAAGCTATAAGGGGATACTAATTTATTTGTTTTTTTCCATATCCTTGTCCCAAAGATGCTTTTGTCTACCAATTTTTTTATCAATAAATATTATTAAAGTAAAATGTAGCGGTAAAGTTTCACAAATTATAAATACATACACAATACAATTATCTTTTTTATCAGGATAAGTTGAAAAGTCATACATAAATTATTTTCTAAGTTTATAGTGACTATAAAAATTTAGAAATTGCATTAATCCTGATTAAGACTATATGTAATATTATGACTTACCCGTTCTGTAACTTTATCAACCTCATGATATAAAAAATTGCAATTGCTATCAAAATGCTGATCTTTAAACATTCCTTTACGAACAGTTTTATTAGCCATTTTTCCTTTTAAGTCCATAAAAAATTTCAACATCTAACAAAAATGTGTTTATATTAATTATATAAAATTAATGAGTTGAAAACAAAAATGTTTTTTCAATTACTTGATTATTAGTTTTTCCAGGAAATAATATTTTGCCAGTATAAAGTTCATATATAGTACAACCAGCAGACCACATATCAATTCCAAAATCACATTGAATACCTAAAACTAAAATAAACATATAAAGATATACCTTTATACTATACATTAATGGTATTAATTGAAAACTCACTTATTTCAGGAGACCGGTAAAATCGACTAACCAGATAAGGGGTGGTTTCATTATCAGCAACATGCGAAGCTGATCCAAAATCACATAACTTTAATACTAACTTACTTTCATTCACCTAAAGTTGAAACAAAATAATCATACAATTATGAACAACGCAATATTAAAATTTTATTTTTGTTATAACCAGGATTATGAGATTCGCAGGAACTGCAGACCACACAAATAAATTTTTCCAAGGAGTTGTATCATAGTTGAACTGGACTTGGTAATACCTAATTACCAAAAGGCAAATAGTGTCAATATTATGATCATAATTTTGCAATGACATTGGCCAGAAATTATTATCTAAATCCTGGAATTCCGTCTTGCTAACTTAAATCTAAATTCGACAATTTAAATAAATACTTACTAAAATATTATCAGGCTTGATGTCAGCATGTAATATGTTTGCCTTTTTCATCAATTTCAATGCTAAAAATAACTGCTGACTATATGAACGAACAGCTTTAATATGCAACCCAATATCTTTGCCATATTTCTTCAACACCTTTGATAAAAAATTGTTATTAATTTACTTCTAATTTTAGCAATAAATATATATTAGCAATAATTATATTATATGTATTAGGTTGTAAATTTTGAATTACAATACTAGAACTAAATAACTTGACTGTTATGAATAATTTACACTTTTTCTAAAAATAATTTAGTTTTAGTTTATGTGTTATAATTAACATTTCTGATGTGAAATAAATAATAAGTTATGTCTTATGTTATTTAAATGTTTTATAATTTATTTTGTTATTTTATATAAAATAAGTTATAATAATACCTAATATAATTTTATATAATAAACTATTAAATGTGAGTTTATATATTGTGATAGAGAAAAAATGATTAGTTATGACTAAAAGTCAAAATAATAAGCAATTGCATATTTTTTTTGAGTCTATGTAATCAGAGAAATGAAGAAAGTTTGAAATCATTACAAATTATAAATCATAAAAAGCAATGACAATTTTTTTTTTTTTTTTTGCATATTTGGTAATATAGTAACATACTACACATCAAGATAAAATAATATTTTGTATAATAAAGACTATTAGAGAATATATTGATTAATTTCATAGATTTTACATTGTGTCGGTGTTGCATTGGTGAAAATATAATAATATAAATGTAATTTTATAATATGTTATTAATTAATTATTAATAATAAGAGCTGATACTGCTGTAAAATGTTTACATGTCTAAAGAAGATAGTATTGAATTTTGATTAAAATTTGAATGCTATAATAAATGATTACATTCGAAAACGATTCAAATCAAAGTTCAGCCAGATAATACATGTATTGATTGTTTTTATTAAAAATATAAAACACAAGATACTAATATTAGTAATTACCATTTAGATTTCAACGTAAAAGTTCCAAAATTGTATAACACATATGAACATCTAATAAAATTTTCAATTCTCTAAGTTCAATATAAATGTCTATAAAATCCTGTTAAAATGAGTTAGCTAATTACACATATCTGACAGAATTTCACTCAAAATTGTTTTTTAGAATTTAATAATTTATCATTGCATTAATTGAAATTCAACACTATCCTCTTTAGACGTGTATTGTTCTACAGCAGTATCAACTCTTCATTTTATAGTTTGAACAACAACTATGAAAACAAAATCGTAAATGTAGTATTCACAATAATTAAAAATACTAAAAATAGTAATATGTAATTGAGTTTCTATAAAATTTTCAAAATTTGTTGTCAATTTTAATTATTGTAAAATATTAAGAAATAAAAATATCCAAATAAATACTATAAATATCCATTTTATCAAACATCTCAATTAAAACACATGAAAAAAATTGAGACTTGATTTTTCTAATATTTTAGTAACACGTCAAATTATATACAGGAAAGAATTAATACCATTTTCAAAAATTTTTATCTTTTTTTATTAATCATTATTGTAAAAATATTGAGAAATAATAAGAATAATCCTTTTATGGATTCTTAGATTTTAAATTACATTAAAAATATCAACTTTAAACAGCTATAAAAAAAATTGAGACTTGTGATTTATTTTTCTAATTTTTTGGTAACATATTAAGTAATAGATACTATCTGAATATTTCAGTAAAGTTTTCAGACCCTAAAACTGTCAATTTAATTAAACATAATATAGATAAAAAAGAGAATTTTAGGAAATATTCAAAGTTCTATAAAATGTAGAAAAATTAATGTAACAGTTACAAAATTTTATCATGTACTCGTATATATTTAATAATTTAACACCCAATAAAATTTTTTAACTTCAAAATTGCCTAATGTCGCATTTTCATCATTCTTTGCTATTTTTTTTTACTCCATAAGCCCAATTATGATAAATTCGAAAAATGACCTAAATAAAGGTACCAACTACATCTACTTTCCAACCGTAAACATATGCTATTTCTGAAAATTGGAGCATTATTTTGGGTTGAAAAAGGGTCTACATAAAAAAAAAATCAACATTTTAAAACCAGTACATTCTTTGTTTCGCTCCGAATATAAAGCTATAAACAGAATAACAATAATGACTTTCAACAAGTCGCGTAGACTAGAAAATATTAGAAAATCACTTCTTTTTCTTTTTTATTTATCAATATATCATTAATCAAATTTAATCATTAAATAAAAGCTATTATAATATATTATACCACCTATTCATATTAGTTTTTACTTAATTTTTTAGATTCTGAGCGAAGCGAAGAATGTATTGGTTTTACAATGATATATATATATTTTTTTTTTATGTTTGAAAACACTTTAAATACCTACACGAAATAATACTCCGATTTTCACGAATATCATATGTTTCCAGTTAGAAAGTGGATGTAGTTGGTACATTATTTAGATCATTTTTCGAATTTCTTAAAATTGACACTATGCGATAGAAAAAACGGTGAAAAACGGCATTTTTCACGAAAACTGAAGTTTGAGACTTACCACATAGGTAAGGTCTGAAAATTTTACCGAAGTATATTTACATATTACTTAACATCAATCAACATATCAAAATATTAGAAAAATCCCTAGTCTCAATTTTTTTATAGCTGTTTAAAGTTGCTATTATTAGTTTAAACGAAAATCTTAGAATCCATATGAATATTCTTCTTGTTTTTCAATACTTTTACAATAAAAATTAAAAGAAAAACCAAAAATTTTTTAAAATTTTATTGAAGAATACTAATATATATCTTAACGAACAAAATATTAGGATATTCTCAAGACTCATTTTTTTTTTTTATAATTGTTTAAAGTTGAAATTTCAGTAAAATTAATATTTAGTATCTATATGAATTCTTATTGTATTTCAATATTTAAAATAATGATAAATAAAATTGACAAAATTTTGTATGATATTGGCATTTAGGTAACAATAGATTTTATGAGCAATTATATTTAACTTAAAGACTTGAAAATTTTATAGGTTGTTCATTTATGTACTATATGGTCCCTTATGTGTGATAAAATTTTGCTTTATAATTATTTAATAAAAAATGTCAAAATTTTAATCAATACTTATATTATCTGACTGATCTTCGCTCAGAATCTTTTTTTCGAATGCAATGGTTAATCATTATATTCAAATTCTAATTAAAATTAAACACTATTATTTGCACACCTATATCCCTGCAGCAGCAGCTCATCTTTTTGTATTTTAATTTTTGCATATTTATGTAAAAATTTTATAGAATATTCAAATATCTTCAACGTTTTAATGAAATCTTTTCTTCTTAGTAAAATTACTTTTAAAATAAATAAGCATTATGTTCGTAATAACGACTTTTTTTACATTCCACACTTTTCTAAAAGATATATGTCTAGTTTTCCTGTTAATATTTTACTATCTGTTGGAAATACAGTTAATAATATAGACATATTTAAATAATATTATGCAATATGTAATATGTAATATGTAATATGTAATGTTATTTGTTTATATTACCAACTTGTTAAATAGTTTTATTTTCTAAACTTTATTATTTTTATGTATAAATTGTTATTTACTTGGACCTTCCTATAAATTGTATTTAATATTATTATATCTACCAACTTTTTTTTTCTTTTCATTGTATAATTATTAATATGGTTTTGATTATTATTGTTTTATTATCATGTTATATTGTATAAGTTATAATTATATTGTATTTGGACTATTTGTCCGTTAATTTAATTAAATAAATAAATATTAGCTTTTTCATTTTGGCTATTATGAGCTCTAGTTATATTACCAAAGTTATAAATATTTATCCAATTAAGAATAAAGTAGTAATGATTGAAGAAAAACCCAAAATATATATTGTCATTTTACTCTCACTAGGACCGAGTGAAAAATCTATAGCTGTTACTATATGCACTTAATAAATCACATTTTATTTATAATATAGTACTTCTACATCACTTTACTAACAAGTTACAATTAATTTTGAAATACATACATACTTATACTTTATTATATTAATTTTAATTGTTACATTTTATTATTTAATAATTATATTTTAATATTAATTTAAAAATTTATATTTAGATCATAATATTAAAATAACATGATTATATTCACCTCTCTTAAATTCATACTGAGTGGCTCAAAAACCATGCATAAATGTTGTTTGTGAAAAAAATGACGGTACAATCGTAGACAGTGAAATCTATCATCAGGATCAGAATCATTTAATCGTTTAAGAACTTCTAACTCTTTCAATCCTGTTTTATGCCTAAATTTACATTTTAAAATATATTATATATAATTAATTAATATTGTATTACAAATTTAAATTACATAATTTCATTGTTTCGTATAATTTTTACTGCCACATCTTGATTATCTCGTGCAGCATCTCTAGCTCGAACCACATTAGAAAATACTCCTTGCCCAGTATAACCATAAACAGTATACCGTGAATCCATTATTTCACCTATTCTTACACGGTAATAACCTTCAGCATCATCCCAATTGTCAGTTAAAGAAGGATTTTCTGGAACACTCTTATTTCCATTAGGTATACCATCTGGTTGAGGGGTCTAATAATAATAACAATTTATTAATTACGTAACAATAATAAATTTATCAACTTCATTAACTCTATAAATATTATAATATTAAACTATTTTAAGTTATATTTTATTACATGTTGTGTAGCGTGAAATGAATCAGCCTCTGCAAACATATCCCATTTGCCTTTTATTGAATCAGGATTTAATACATGATCTGGCTTTGTAGTATCTTTATCTAAAGCTGGATCAGAATCATTCAACCTTTTAACATTTTCTTTAGGAGATGGAATTTCTGGAGATTGCTGAGCAGATGTTTCAGTAGCATAACTTCCATGAGGAGATGGATTCATAGAATCTTCACTGTGCAAATTACTATTATTATTTGCTCCCAATCTCTAAATTTCAATATTTAAACGAGAAAATAAATTATTATACATATCTTAAAATAAAACATTATACTAGATTAGTTGTTTCTAAAATGAAATAAAATAAAATCACAATTAAGCAGAATAACATTTAGACATTTTAAGCATTATTTTAATCAAATTTAAAAGGATTTTTTTTTTTTACTTATAGGCTTTTTGTTAAATATAATTTAACAATGAAATCAAAAATATTTTAAATATAAAATAAAATATAAATATAAAATTCAATTTAACCCATGCAATAATTAAATTTTATAGATATACAATTTTACTATATTTTCCATTATATACAATTATATTACACAATTATGACACTTCTTAAAGCATAATTAATTTGGATTATACTTATATAAATTATTATAATTATTAATTAATGAATAATAACCTTCAACAATTCCTCTCTCTGCTTTCTTCTTTTTTCAATAATTTCTTCTTCATTTTCATCTTCCGCAATATTTATATTTACATCAATACTGTAAAATAATTATATAATACAAGTTATAAAAAAAAGTCAATCATAAATTTATGTAACTAATAAGGCATCAAGTATATATTTTTATATGTAATGTGATTGAATTTAAACATTTTTTTTTTCATTATAATAAAAATTAATAATAAAACATCATAATTTATAAATTTAAATGAAAAAACACTTAGAATTTAGAATTTTTTGAAAGTTTTTCTATATACTATACACTTTACTACTATATTACATCAATAAAATAAACAAACATTAAATAATGAATTTCAATTTTTTATATTATAGAAAATTTTAATTTACACATAAGCTAATAATGAGCCGTAATAAGCTAATTAATTACATATTAGTTATTAAATACAAATTAATTTTAAAGTTAATATAAAATAAATTGGCAAAAATAAATTTAAAATTTACTTACTCTGAATCTGATGATGACTTATCCTCACGCTTAAGACCTTCGGAAAAACTATCTTTATATTTATCACCTCTATCTTTTCCTTTATGTGATCTATGCATACATATAATTACTTAACTATATTTTAATATAAATAATGTTGTAAATTAATACAAATAGGATTAATTGAAACTTACACTTACCTAGAATGTCGTTCTTTACTGTGTGACCGTCTATCATACTTTCTATTATATCTCTTATCTCTATCTCTTTCTCTATCACGGTCTTTATCTCGTTCTCTATCTCGGTCTCTATCACGGTCTCTTTCTCTATCGCGGTCTCGTTCTCGATCACGATCTCTAAATCGATTAGTTACTAAAAAATAAAATATATTAATTTAAGTTTTTTAATTACTTTTTGATAAATTTAATTATTAAACATCTATAAAATCTTACCAGGTGGACTTCTACCACGATCTCTAGCAGCTAAATGAAAAAAAAAAAATTAATAATTTATTTCTCTATCAGTTTTTTTATATGTCCAACTAAATAATGATTAATATATATACCAATTAGAAATAAAATTGTTAAGTATAATTATAAATAAAAATTGGGATTTGTACACATTAAAAAAAGGTTAAAGCAATAAATATTTATGTATAAAAAAACCTAAAAGTATGCATTTTATACTTTAAAATTTTTAAAAATATCCAAAATTAGGGTTTCTATCAAAAAATATATAAAATTTAATCAATTAAATTATTTTAGAATTTATTAAGTACTATTTTTTTAAAAAAATAAAAAAAGTAATTGTACTGACTTGAACTTGACAATTAGGTAAATAGGAGTATACAGGTGAATTTTTTTATCATGATTCAGCGTATAACGTTTAAAATATAAGCAGTTTTTGAAAAAAAAAATTTTTTACTATAAATACTCATTTTATTCTATATTTTGTCGGTTATAATATTTCTACCGTCATCTCTTATATGATAAAACAACATTTTCAAATGGTAACATAATGTTTAAAATAGTAAATTCTTAAAGAATGTATTTTTATAAAATTATAGACATATAGGTCGTGGAAATCCGACTAATATTTTGCAAGTAATTAACATTCAAAAGTATAGACAGGAAGAGTATGCAGTAACGCCTTCCAATTACATCAATAATTAGATAATTTCACAACCTAAATATCAATTATATAAGTATTGATAAGTGTCAAGTGAACTTAGCCAAATATCCAATATGTTGTGAAATCATCTAATAATCGATGTAAATATAGATGTTACCGCATACTCCCTCATCTATACTTTAGAAAGTTAATTATTCAAGAAATATTAGTCAGATTTCCATAACCTATGTCTAAATTTTTATAAAAATATATTCTTTAAGAATTTACTATTTAAAACATATTTTACAATTTGAAAATCAAAAGTTTATGTTTTATCATATTAGGAATGAAGGTAGAAATATTATAATTAAGACAAAGCATAGAGAAAAATGTGTAATAATTAAAAAAATTGTTTCTAAAATTACTTATATTTTCAAAGTTATATGCTGGATCATGATAAAAAAAATCACCCTGTATAATTTAGTAGTTAATGCAATGTTTTTTTTTAATATATAAATTGTGCAACTGTATGTAATCAATTTTTTTAATTTATTCAAAATTTTATTCACATAAAGACATTTTTAGAATTGAAAATTAATTCACATTTTCTACAAAATACATTTAAATATGCAAAATAATTATATACATTATATCCACTACTTTTATGTATTCTGTATTAAATAAATTGTCAACATATTTTACTCTAATTGAACTGCAAACTCTCAAATAAAAAACTACTAAAATGCATTAAAATATGGACTTTAGTAATAAACCATAGCCAAATTCATAATACTATAGGTTCAAAATAGAATAAAACTAAAGACATCAATTAATCTATTTTCATTACATAAAATCAATAATTTTTAAATAACTATCATGGAAATAATAAGGTATCAACTGAAATCACATTTACATTTACTCAATTTATTATCATAGCAAAATATACTAGCATTGGTTTCACAATGGATTAAGGTATTTTTTGCAAAACGTGACATGTTGCCACAAACTATTTAAGTTAAAATGAAATAGATTAGTTTTACAAGACATATCACGACATATGTTGTTGTGGGCGACGATACAACTGCTTTGAATAGTGAGTGCAGAAGTGTCGCTCAACACATCAAGGTGACAAACAATAATAGCAACAATAACACTACCAATTTAATATACAACTACAGATAATTTCATTTAAATTATAGCTTCTAAATTAGTTTTTTCTATATCACAGGATGAAATACTAATTGAAATTTGTACGGCCTAGCCTAATTATATTTAATACAATTTAGCCAATGCAAAGTACTATTATAGATATAAATATATTATACATTGTATTTATACATTTCATCCATAAGTTTTATCTTTTCTTTAAGTTTATAAATTGTAAAACCTTCTTTGTTTTCTTCATCTAATAGCATTGTTAAAATATTATTATTAATGTTAGGTATAGCTCCATTACAAAAATGTATGACATTTAGGTGTAAGACATGTATACTCTGATAAATTAACAAATTAACTAAAAACACATTTTATATCAATTTGTAAAGACCAGTCATAAAAAACTAAATAATTACCGTGATATGTCGCATATTACAAAACATACATTTATTAATCAACTACATTATCTATCTGCATAAAATACATTAAAACATTACATTTCTATTGATATTTCATTTAATATTTTTATCTCAGCAAATATAATTGTATGAATTAGTTTGTTACTTATAACGTTATAACATATTCAATACTTACTAGTGGGACTTTTAATACGATCTCTTCTTCTTCTCAATTGATCTTCACGTTGCCTAATCTGCTCTTCTCGTCTTCTAACTTCTTCTGCTCGTCTCTTTGCTTCTTCTTCAATTTCCTTTATTTCTTCATCTCGTCTCCTTTGTTCCCGTCTTCTTAAATCATCTTCCCTCTTTTTAATTTCCTCTTCTTTTCGCCTAATTTCACGTCGTTTTTCATCTTCTAAATATTTTATTTTTCTTTGGCGTTCTTTATCTTTATCTCGACCCCTATCATATTCCTTATCACGGTCTCTATCTTTTTCTTTTTCTTTTCTTAAACGATCTGACTTTGAATATGATATTTCTTTATTAAGGGTTCTTTCTCCAATAATTGATTTCTTTATTTCTTGATTAGTACTATGATTTCGTTTTAATGGAATTTTAATACTATTTAATAAAAATAATTTTAAAACTAATTAAATAATAAGTAAATTAAATTTAAAAAATTATACCATTCATAAATCTTACTTTTTATTATCTTCGTCAGATTCATCATCAATTAAATTAATAGTTTCAACAGATTTCTTCACACTAAGCTTTTTTCTTGTAACAGCTTTATCCCCATCTTCAGATTCAGATATATCTCCCAATCGAGCTTGAAGTAATGCCTAAATAAAAAAAAAATTTTATTTACTTTACAATGTTCATTTAACATGCCTATACTCATTATTTATGCCTATACTATTATATAATATTCATATTATATTCAAATATTTAGGTATCATCTATATATTTTTAAATTTTTTTTTCTTGCTATTTATTAATATAGGTATATATTATTTTAAATTAAAAATTATAATCAATGTTTTTACATTTTAAATAGCAACCCATATTACAAAACATACAAATAATTAATGTTAACTTGATCAGCTAAGAATGTGCAAAGTGATGCTAAAAAGTTTTCCTCATAATCTATATAATATGGGTTATAATTTAAAATTCTAAAGTAAATTTATTATCTATTTATTTACAACGTAATAAAGGAAATATAGATCTTTAAAACTACAAAAATATTATATATTTAATATATTGAAAACTCTGAATTAAATATATTACAAAATAAATAATAAAAAATATCCCTCAAATAGTCAAAAATAATATTGATATCCAATCTACCACTATTACCTAAATACTAATATTTATTCGTTATTAATAATAATTAATTAATTTAATAAGTAAATATATTATTTTTAGATAAAATAATATTATATAAATAACGTACAAAATAGTCCATCTTAATCTGAAAAAAAATACAGCTAATAATTGTCTGTTTATCCTTTAACTTCACAAAAATAAGACCAAGTAAGTTGGATATAATAATATATATTAATGCCTATGTATCTTATAAATACACATTTTATGCACTTACATAGTAAATTTAAGTGAAATATCTATATTTTTCAATAAATTACTTAAAAAAATTAAATATTTAGTTACCAAAAAAAAAAAATCTTAGTAAACAGTTTATATATTTTTACTGAATAGCTACAGAATTATTAGATACAATATAACTTTGAACTATACTCTAATAAAAAAAAAAAAAAAATGAATATATCTCTGGTAGACAAATTTGTCAAATTACTTTTATCAATTAAAATTATTAAATTAATAGTACTTAAGTGTACTATATATTTAATTCAGATAAAAAAAATTTAAAAATGAATAGTTTATTGTATTTTTAACTAAATAAATATTAAACATTTATACCTAACGTATAGCATAATTTGGCACAAGTTTAAGTCATTTTAAGTACTGCATAAAAATGCACTTTTTAATAGTTTTAATGTATATATTTATAAAATTTAGTTCAAAAATTTATATAAAATAAGATATAGAAAATAGGTACCTAAATATTATTTGTTTTCTAGTTTTATTTTATTTTTGCTACTTTTTGAAGATTTCACTTATTTTTTAAACATAATTTACTATTTCAAAATTGAATGCAAATGGAAATTTACATAATAGTTATTGAGTTATCATAACATGTATAATCATACATTATTGGTAGAATAGTAGTTTCATTTTTAATAGCTTATTTGGTGCAATGGAAATAAATTTCCTAAGACAATATTAATTGATTAAATTTTTTAAATAAAAAATAAATTACATTTAAAATTAACAATATACATTATTTTATTTTATATATGACCTATTTGATAAGATTTTGTATATGAAATCACTAATTATTTTTAACTTAACTATCCAAAGAAGTAACCTACAGAAGCTCTAATGAAACAAAATTTCAAATTAATGTTCTTATAAATTTTATGTTACTTATCCAACGTACAATCAATTATACTTTTGAAAAATAACAGACCATTATAAAACACATCATAACAACATAAGTTAAAAGTTATTGTAGTAAAACATGTACTTAAAAATAAAAAATCATTAAAATGAGTAGAATAAAAACTTTTCATAGATTAGAACACACGACAATGTATTATGAATATGTAAAGTACATTATCATTAAAAAAAAAAAAAAAACAATGTTTCAAGCGCATTAAATAAATGATTTAAAACAAGACAACATTATACTTTAAATAATAACACAAAAACTATTAATTTCCATAGTTGTTGTACCTTATTTTTTAAAATAATGAAATACATAGATTATAATAATAGGGGTAACTAAATTATAATTGTTTTTTTTTTTTATAACGTTTAACCTTCTTTTTAATCTATCTTTTAACTAATGGATAAGTATTGAAATAAAATAATTAAAAAAACATTTATATTCATTTCTTCACTTTATAATGGTAAGTGGTACCTAATATAATATTTATAGATATTATAAAAAGTAAAATACCTTATGCTTCATTAATTCTTCTAAATTCATTTCTTCTTCATTTAAATTAATTTCAGTTATTAGTCCTTCAGTTTTTTTCTTTTTACTATTATCACTTGGTGGAGGTGATGGTGGTCGTTTATATTTCCCATTCTGAGCATTGTCACCATTTGATTTTTTTTTATCTTTTAATCTGGATTCTCCATTTTCTTTTTTACCTTTTTTATGTTTTCTACAAATATTTAAAACATTTATTTTATATAATTAAATACATATTAAAAAAAAAATATAAAAAAAATTACATTCTAAATATTTTATAAAATACAAATGTATTATTCTTGATTACAAAAGTATATAGATCTAAGAATGTAAGTGATCAATTTATATAAACCTTGTGATCTATAATATCAATTTATGTTTTCATACAATTACATATCTCATTTATATAGTTCGTAATTTATTGAAGTTAAAATGAAATTAGATATTTTAATATTTAACTTACCGATCATTTTTATGCTTATGTTTCTTTTTCTTTTTTTTTTTATCTAATCGACTATTATCGACTACTTTAACAGAATCTGCAGATGAATCTTCTGACAAACTATCAACTCTACAATTTACAATGAGTAAATTATAATCATCAATCAAAAATATCCAATAGTAATACTTACGCCATGTTTTTGTTAAATTAAAAGAAAGAACAGCTCTAAATTATTTTTTTTAAGAACGTTACCGTTTCACTCCACACTAATAAAATTAAGATTTTAACAACAAAAATTTGTTTTTAAAAACAACTCTTAAACTAAATAATCACACTGACGTAAACACAATTAAAAATGCTTGTAATTCATTGACACGAACATAATCATTAATCAAACATAGATACATTTTATATTTTATTATTTTATAATGTTGTGCATTGTGCTACAGCCTACAGTGAGTAGTTGTAGCTTGTAGTTGTTGTAGGAATAGAGACAATTGTGGTATTATGGTAATGGTATGCGGTTGTCGGTAATAATTCGGTATGAGTGAATACGAACCAGGTTAGGTTAGACTACCAGACCACAGAACTTTGTGCCCAGACTGTCGAAGCTCGAAGTACATACCTTTTATTTGTTTACTATAATATCATGGATTCTATATACTATATAGAGTGACCAATATATAAAATAATTAAATCCAATCAAATGTAAAACATAATATTTTATAAAATTATTCAATTTTATCGTATTACTTTTCAATTAAAAACTATTATTTTAAATATATCCAAAGTTATAATAATATCAAATATTTTTAATATAGTTTATATTTATATTGTATTTTTTTAATTTCCAATAATAAACAATTAATAATCTTTATGTATATCAAATCGTAAAAACATATTTTAAAACATTTCATTAGGGACATACTGTAATATTATCAAATTCATAACGTGGAGTTTCCGTTATCAGTTTTTTTTTTACAAATTATACCACAGAGGCACAGAATATACTTATTATAATTAATAATTATTATACTCTGTGCAAATTATAAAACAAAATTATGTACTCTATTTTTATTAATTATTAATTTGTATTTTTATAATAATTTATTATTTGAAATTTTTCAATTCATTATTTTAATTACTAAAGACGTATCTATTTCTTATTTGTTTGTTTTATTTATTTTTTAAATATATTCCCTTTTAAAATTCCTAATTTGTGCGTTTCAAATTTCGACATATTACTTAATAATTACTTTATGAATCCTTTTAATTTGATTTAAACAGAAAGCATTGTGTTCATATGTATATATGTAGGTGATACATGTAATATAAAAAATAAAAATAATTAGTTTAAAAATATTTATATTATCGTCATTTAGCAAGAATGTATTTAAATGTTTTTAATATAGTATCAATGCAAAATTACATTAATATTAAATTATGCATCAACGTATTTATGACTTGTATATTTTTATTTAATTATTTTACTGTTTTGCATGGTTTTTATAAATGATTATAATTATGCAAAGTATTAGATGTTTAAATTGTCAATTACTTTTATATACCTACCAAAATATAGTTATTAAATATATTAAATACTAATGTACATTTTTCAATAAAATTATTAACTCATAATATATATAATTTATACATAATTCTTTGAAATTGGGAAGTAATTATAAAAATGAAATATATATAAATAAATTTATCAAAAATATTAAGTTTATTGCACAAGTACCTACCTATATAATAATTATATATACCTACAGAAAAATAAAACTTATTAAATTATTAAAAACATTTGATGTACTTATGAAATTTAAAATTTATATGAATAAATAAATGAATAATAAAATAATAGGTGATATCCTATTCAATTTGTTACAATATTAATACTTTGCATGTTATATTATACATTTTTAAGAATGTTACATTATTTATTTACATTCCTTAATTTCTTTTGAAATATAAATTCATTAATTTATAAATGAAAAACTTGTTACTTTTTTCCTATTATTTTGTAGAATTTCGCAACTGACTGTATTTAAAGTTGTAAGAAATGCATGAACTGTTTACACAAGTATTAACTTATAAAGATTTATCTAAGGTATAACAATTTTATCTACTAAAATTTGTTGTCTTTTAATTTTAAAAAATCTTTAATTTATAGGCTGGTGATTTATTTACTGTTTCTGATGATGCTATTGTGAATGATTTATCTGAAGTTATTAATGTTATCTGTGAAATCACAAGTTTACCGGACTATGTTAATAATGACAATGATCAAAGTGTAGTTGAAATATGTATCACAAGAGTAACTACAGCTATCAGGTATTAATTAAATATATTATAATATATACATCTTAAAAAATACACTTGTTTAAAGTAATATTATTTAATAATAATCAAATATAGTATTAAATATAAGTATTTCTAGTATTTTGTATTTTAAAAATTATAAAATAATCTTGTAATACCTTGTAACACCTGAAATGGAGTGCAAAATAAAAAATATATTCCATATTATGTAGAATTTTTTTTGTGTTGTGGTAATGGGCCTCAATAGCCTTTAAAAGCCAAAGAAAAAGAAGAAAAAGATGTGGGATTTTAAATCACAAAGTACCAATTTATTAAAAATTGTTGTAACTACCCTGTAATTCACTCATTCTTTTAAATAGCAACTTTAGAGTTTAGATATTTAAACATTCATGTTTGGTAACATATGTTTAAACAATAGATATAACCTACTACAAATACATAATACCTAAATCTGCATGAGCTTTATGCCATAAGACAACAATTTTATAATTGTACTTATATATTATTTAGATATATTTTTATTTAATATGTTATACTATTATGTTTTTAAGCAATTTAAAACTTGAATGGAATTCTTAATGTTTATTTGTAATAATTTAAAAATTAAATAAAAATATAACATATTGTTTTATGATAAATCTTAACCTAGATATTTTTTGTATGTATCTTATTATGTTTGTTTATGTTTTGTTTATATTTACTTTAAGTAACTAAGATACTTATTTTAAATTAAATTTTTATTTTTATTAAAAAAAAAAAATTTGTATCATTAGTATATTTATTGTTGAATACTTGTGGATAATTTATTTAAATTAAATAAAACCCAAATTCACAAAACAAATTTACTTTTATTAAGCAAGTATATATTCGGTAACAATGTTACCATTTCAGTGCAAAACAGATTGACTCTATTTGGTTTTTATTTTATTTAAATCATTAGTATACTTTAAATACCATAGAAATATCAGTAAATAAATATAGTATCAAAACATATTGGTATTAGCTATATATATAAAATATATAAACAAAAACAAAATCATAAATATGCATAATTATATCTAAATATTATTAAGAATCACTTGATTGAGATATCTCTCAGATTCCAAAAAAATATAGTTTATTATATAAATTTAACTTATAATTAAATTTTTATAATTATTTTTCTTATATAACATTGTAATAACTGCAATAAATAATGCAGATAAAAGTAAAAAGTAAAAATAAAACATAATAATATGCATTTAGGGAAACTGGATCTATGGAACAACATGCAGAGGCTTTGGTTTCATTGTTGGAGTCTTGTCTTAATCATAATCTAAAACCATCTCAGAAGGAAGAGGATCCACCACATGCTAAAATATCTTCAGATATAATATCATGCATGTTTCTCGTTAGTATATAATTTATTCATACTTTTTAATCTATAAAAATAGTTCATGAAAATTAAAATTAATGTCATATAATATTATATCATTTTTTTATTGTGAACTATTAATTATTACACATGATTTTCATACTGATTTATATCATATTTGCATGTAGTTACAGTTTAATATTTAATAATGTATAGTATATATATCCAATAATTAACCAGCAATTAATATGGCAATCAACAAAAAAAAAAATCTCCCAAGACTATTATCATTAATGAGTTATGTTAGGCTAGTTTTTTTAGTAATTATATTAAAATTATACTATTATTTATATAAAATTAGGTACCTAATTATAATAATTAATACATATTACATATATATGTATAATTAAACATTTAATTAATACTAAAGAAGAATATGATAATACAAGTGGAATCAAATAATTCAAATTTCTAGTTTATAATAGTGTTAGACTACCAACTAAAAAAATGAAGAACTGATACTCCTGCCGTAGGGATACTGGTGTGCAAATCATAGTGTTTATTTTAATTAGAATTTGAATGCAATGATAAACCATTGCATTTGAAAATGATTCTGAGTGAAGTTTAGTCAGATAATGTAGGTTTTGATTAAAATTTTGACATTTTTTATTAAATATTTAAAACGCAAAATTATATCACACATATAGGGACCATATAGGTACATATTATAGGCATATTATATTAGTTACATAAATAAATTTTCTATACAATTTTCAAATCTCTTCTAATGTTCAATATATATGCTAATAAAATCTCTTGTCTCCTAAATGCCCATATCTGACAGAACTTCGTGCAAAATACTTTTTTACTTTTTTTATTTTTTATTTTTTTTATATATATAGTTTAAACAGATATAAAAAAAAAAAAAATCATAAATGCAATAATTCACAACTAATTGGAACTGAGTTAAGTAAAATGTACATTTGTCAAGTTTATTTAAAATTATTCTAAAATATTGTAATATAATAAGAAAAATCCATATAAATACTTTAGGTATTGATTTTACTGAAATTTCAACTTAAAATACCTATAAAAAGAAATGGAGTCTTGTGATTTTCCAAATTTTTTGGCTTTTTATTTTTATTTTAAAAGTATATCACATATAAATAGTGTCTATGTGAACATTTAATAAAAAATTTTAGTCTCTAACTTTAAAATTGCCTAAGTTATCTTGAAATATTGAAATTGACTTCGTCGAAATTTCAGTTTCGTAAAAAATGTCATTTTTTCGTCATTTTTATTAGTTTTTTCTATCGCATAGGGTCAATTTTGAGAAATTCGTCAAATGACCTAAAAAAAGTACCATCAACATCCACTTTCCAACCAGAAACATATGCTATTTCTGAAAATCAGAGCAGTATTTCGGGTAGTTATATTTGTCGCTTCACTCAGAATCTAAAATATTACAGTATATCATTAATTACTTTATATTTATTATTTAATATACAGAGTGTTGTAGATTTATTCTAGTGAATTTATTCATGTTCATATAAATATTTAAAATAATAATAATTCCTTATCAAAAATCACTGTTTCCCACTATTAAACAATTAGAAATTTAATTCATATTTAAAAAAAAAAAAAAATTAGTTCTAATATAAAATGCGGTCTACCTAGTACATTTCTAATAATAAAAATAACATATTATATTATACTTTTTTAATTTTTATTTAACTTTATAAATTTACAGAAAAATCTTTAAAAATGTTAAAATTAATTTCAAATTTCGACTTGTAGTTACTATTATATTGGTAATAATCAACAAATATTGTGTGTACTGTCATCTAGAATTTTAAAATTATAATAAAAATTCCAGGTAAGTTTGCTTAAGCAAATGCAATAATTATGTTACAATTAGATTGTCCAGACAAGGTAGACCGCATTCTATATTAGCATCAAAAGATCTACATATAAATGTGAGAATAAAAAATAATGATTCAAATTTAATAATAAAATTGTTTTAAATAAAATTAATAGATTGTTTATTTTTAGAATTATAGCAAGAAAGAAGTTATGAAAAGAGTTTTACCCGTGGCTGTAAAATTTTTACATAAAGGAAATAGAATATTATCAAGAAACATGGCATCATATTTATCACTTGCAGCAATTGATAATTCTCCATTATTATCAAATCATATACAATTAATAATAGATTCAATAATTTCAGGTAAATTGTTTAACAATCAAATTACTTTAAAACTGTTCATAATTTAATTAATAATATTGTAATAGGTAATTATCCATTATGTCGAGTTCTTCCACAAATCTATGAAGTAACAAGAGATCCTATTCATGATCATGCAATGGCTTTAGTTTCCTTATTACCATTATGTGAACTAACTGAAAAATTGGCTCTATTGCAACTTTGCTCACTTATAGCCAATAGTAAACCAACTGTTAGTATAGTGTAATAGTAATCAATTATTACAAACAATTACATACATATGTTATTTCATATTTTGTAGTTATTAGAAGCTAGTTTACCACAATTATGTGAATACTTATGTATAACACAAACAGTTATTGCTACGTTGCAAGTTTTTCTTAATTTAGCAAAAAATCAACCACAACTTTTATCAGATTATATATTAAAAATTAAAAAAGCTGCAGAGTGTAATCCTAATGCTCTATGTATTGCTGCTCAAGTCTTATCAGCTGTTGGCAAAATTAATAAGGTTTTATTATTATGCTTAAATTTCCTACTTAAATATATGTATATTTTTATTTATTTTTTTTATTTTAGTCAAAAGCACAAGCAGCATTAAATTTTATAATGGATCATTTACCTAAAGTAGATCGAGGAAGTCAAAGTCTATTAGTACGTGAAGCAACATTTCTATGCACTTGTTTTCCAGCGTTATTTACTGATAAAATATTAGAAGGAGTTTTACAAATTAGCAGAAATACTAAGTAATAATAAATAATAATATTTTAAATTTTAATTTAAATTTAAATTTAAAATATCAATCATTATTATTTAATTAGTTCTCATGTAAATCAAATGTCTGGTGGAGTGACAATAGTTAAAGTTGGTGGTAATCAATCACCAACTAACTCAAACATTACTAGAACAACTCAAACAGATATTAATGGAAAAAATTTAAGGTATAATCATAATAATTTAATTTAATTGTATTTAAAAATATTTATATTTTAGGGATAGTACAAATTTTTTAAATAGAATTGTTATAACTCCAAGACCCAGAATAATGGCAGATAGTCGCAGTACTGGGAGATTACAATCTTCAAATGCTCACCGTAGTATGACACGCTTAAATGCAGGTTAGAAAAAAATCTAGTATTAATATAGTCTTTATATGCATATATGATACATTGTGATGTATATATAAAATACATATTATCTAAGATAATATAAATGAAAAATATATTAGAATTAGTTATAAAATTATAGACAGAAGATACACAAATAATTAATTAAAATTTAGAATATATCTTTATTCAATAATTTTAACTAAGTTATTTTATATGCTTATCAGATTAATACAAAAAAAATAATAATAAATATATTTCTTATTGCATCCTTGTCTCTTACCAGTTCTATTGGGGAATCGCTGTAAATTATTTTTATTTTTGCAATTATGTATATCACAACATCATAATGATATACATATATATGTGTGTGTGCGTGTGTAATTTTTACATGAAGAATTTATTCAACATTTATTTTTTATTACATACAGATTATTCAAAAACTCATGTTACTAAATTGGTAAGATTGAATAATAATCATATTTTTCCCCGCAATTTTTTATTTTTTTCTATGCCTAGTCTATATAATAAAACAATGAATGCAATTATCAAAACACCATTTTAAGATTCTAATTAGAAACAAAATAAGGTTTATATAGTAATGTGTGCATTTTTATTATTATTATTATAAAATCATTTAATTTGATAAAAAAAAAAAAAAAAATAATATCTACTAATAAGGAAGGTTTTTGGTAAAGAATTATATCATAATTTATGCATGTAAACTTTAATGTTTTCACATGGATAACTCATAATAAAAAGCAATGTTCCTTTTTTTCTCAAATCTTTCCAGGAATTATTTAACCTAACCTCAAACATTAAGTCATGTGATAGTAAACCCTATCAGTCATCCTTGTCGGATTAACTAAACATATATTATGCGTACATAATACTATTAATGTAATATGTACCTAAACGCGGAATCGACGTTCACATATTATTATCATATGAAAATATCCTATTTTGCAATAATAATTAATATTATGTAATGTTAGACTGCCATAATTTTATTTTTATATAATTTACAATTTTCATAATTTAAATATACTGCTTTATATAATTTGGAGACCCATTTTATATGTATATGAATATAATACAAATTATTTATTTTTAGCATCTGGTAGTAGAGTTGGTTCAGTTGGAGGCTTACATAAAAGTATGACTAAATTAAGTTCCAATCAAGTTTCCATTACTAATACATCAAACCGTAATAAACTATCCACAACTAAAATAACAAGTGGTGGAGTAACAGTTACTACACCTTTGTAAGTTTTAATTAATTATAATTATATTATTTATATAAACATATTATTAAAAATTAATATTTTAGAGGCACTGAAAATTTATTAAATACGAATTTTCATTATAGTACTAACTCTAAAGATTCATTAGCTAATTCAGCTAGTCAAACTTTGGCTGGACGTGTACAGAACTCGATATCTCGGCCTCTAAGTACTGCTGGAAGTTCACCATTAAATCAGAGTCTTACATCTCAAGGTCCTATCCAATCAAGTGGTCCCAGTCTTAATGTTGATCCTGTTGGAATCAATACAGGCATTTATTCTACTGTTACTCCAAGACGAAATCATAATACGAGTGTTACATTAATTAATTCTAGTATTTCTCAAGTAATTACACCATTATTATTAATATTAATATAACAGTAACAAATTAATTTTTATAAATAAAATTATATTTCAGAGAATAAGTGTATTTGAACCATATCCAATGCGGGATACTATGCAACATTTCTGTGAAAAACATTTAGATAAAATTAAAGCCTATATGGAAAAAGTTTCAGTTAGAATTCCACCTCCTGCAAAATGTACAATTGAAGGTTTGTATTATAAAGAGCGGATTTTTAGGTTCTTCAAAATATGATTCTAATATACTCTAAAAAAAAAACCATAAAATATTCTTTTAATATTACTTAAACTTATAGAAATTGTATACATTGAATGACTCTACATAAATACCCAATTGATGTACACTATTTCTTTGACAATGAAATGAAATGTATAGTAATTTTTAAAGAAATTTATTATAAAATAATTACATGGATATTTAGTAAAATTAACGAAACGGTTCCAAAATTTTACCGCACATAAATATTACCTATTTGAACACCTAATAAAATTTTCAAATCTCTAACTTTAAAATTGCCTGAGTTTTCGTGAAATATTGAAATTGAATTCATCTAAATTTCAGTTTTTGTGAAAATGTCATTTTTACTATCGCATAGGGTCAATTTTGAGAAATTCAAAAAATGACCTATATAAAGTACTATATATACTACATCCACTTTCCAACCGGAAACATAATATGCTATTCGTGAAAATCAGAGCATTATTTCGGGTAGTAAAAGTGTAATCAGACATAAAACAAAAAAAGACACATCATTGTAAAACCAATGCATTATTTGCTTCGCTCAAAATATAATATTACCATCTAATTACTAATAATAGGGTACAGTCGGTGTTAAATAGATTGATGCGGTAGTGACTACGTGATGGAAAACCATAGGTTATTGATATTTATTTTTATAAATGTATAAAATTATTAATTATAGAATAAATAACGTGGTGTGCTGCACTGAGCGGCCCAAATCCGTAACGCATACAACAACTATATAGTTTGAAATACATTAATAAAATATTACTGAAAAGCGCTGCCACCAATTTATCGGACACTGACTGAAATTAAATATTTAAATTATTTTTATTATTTTTAAATCAAATTAATTTTTTCCCCAATAAAAAAAATCACAATTCGAGAAATTAACAAATATATGATTATTTTATGAACAATAATAGCATATATCCTAAAATATGAAAAATAGGCTAAATAGGCTAAATATTCTCCAATCTCCAAAATATGCTATAATATGCAAAATAATTTTTTTTCTACAAACTCTGTGAAAGATACAATTGTCCACATTTTTCATCCTCAATGTGCTGCATAAATCTAATAATAATATGTAAAACCTTAAAAATCTGCTCTAGTAATAAATAAATATTAATAGAAATTACATTTTTTTACTTTTGGTATCATAAATTATTTACATATACTTAGAAAGGAGAGCAAAAAAATCAGCCAAACTTCATTTTGCCTGTGAAGGTCGAGGTGAACATTGCCTTTATAACCGAGCTTTATTTACTGTACGTACAAGACATCCTCGTGCCTGGATTCATCTTATGTTTCTTGCACTTCAGGCAAAATCATCTTCAGCACTCAGCTCACGTCATCCTTCAGTCAGTGCCTTAAAAAACTGTTGGGATATTCTCAAATGTGAAACTAGATCATTTCTGACATTAGTAACATCAGCTTTTCCATGTGCAAAAGATCAAGATGCAGTTTTAAATGAACTGCGTAATAGTGGTTATTCTGATATATTTGAACATTGTAATGTAAATGGTGGTGGATGGGGTTGTTTTTTATGTAATCACCCAGAACGAGCAGTTGGTTTTTTACAAGATAGCCAACCAGTAATTGAAGGTCAATTAAAAGAAAAAAAAGGAAGGTGGAAATTATTTAGAAGATGGCGAACCCGATATTTTACATTATCTGGAGCACATTTATCTTACAGGGGCTCAGTGAGTTAATTTTTCACCACAAATTATGATAATATTGGATAAAATTAAAAAATATAAATGCCAAATAATTATGTTTGGTAAATACTTATTTACATGTTAAATTTAATTTGAAAATTATATCATATTTATTAAGACACTTTTTTTTATAGAAAAATACCAAAAGTTTTTTATTATTAATTTTCATTTTTCCCATATAAATCCACATTATAAACCATTCACACATAATATATTCATAATATAATTTATCTTCTCTAATATTCAACATATTTTGAATCTTAAACATGGGACAACCATAACTAAATAATCTGAACAATCTCTGGTAATAACTAATTCTTAATACATGAGAATATTTGTGTTCTAAACATGAACATAAGATGTTTGTCTTTAAACAAAAAAATTCTCGTGCATTAAAAATTAGTTATTACCCAGGTTAGTTTAGGTTAGGTTTGGCACCATTAACTATATTCAAACATATATCAAGTTACTATTACTTTGAAATTTGATTATTAACTCTAACGTTACGCTGGCTTTCTAATTTAGTTTTTTCAAATGATGTTATTTTTATTTGTTCTTATTTATTTGACTATTGTACTTTTTTTTCTCTCTCTCTCTAAACACATTAATTGTTGCCATGAACCTGTCAAATCACCCAATTAAGAATCACTACTACATACTATCATACTACTTCTAATATTGACTAATTAATGAAACAGAATAATTTTGATTTTCTAATGTAATCATATACATAATTGCTGAATATTTTCTATAATTATAACATGTTATATTGTAGTAGAATTATAAATATTATATTTTTTTTTTCATTCTAGAAAAATGACAAAGAAGGGACTCCAATTAATATTCATCAGATTCGTAGTGTAAAAGTAAGTCGCGGTGCTCGTAATATACCAAAAGCATTTGAAATATTTACAGGAGAAGAATCTCTTATACTAAAACCTAAAGGTGGTAAAAATGCAGAAGAATGGGTCCAGTGTTTATCTGTTGTTGTGGCTCATTCACATTCAAAAGATACTACAAATTCGAGAAATTCAAGTTTAATTAGAACAACTATATGAACTTATTTTTTATTATTTATTATTTATAACAACATTTGTAAAGTTTATATAAAAATTATTAATTTTATGGTACTTATTGGTTTTCGCGACCACCTATATACGTTACATTGCGGTTTATTACCATAATATTTTAATTCAATATATTCAAGTATTGGAAATTGGTTTATTGGCACCTGTATTTTCATTGGTCTATTAAAGCTATACTGTTCTAAAAGTAAAGCATCTTAGTAAGATACATCTAACTTAATTTAATATTTTATAACACAATTGTTTTATATGTATAAAGCCACAAAACATATAAATTATACATACAATAAACTGCAATGTACCACATATCGGTAGTCATGATAACCGATAAACACCAATTTTATTTATTAACAAATACATTTTATATTTTTATATTGCTCAGATATTTATATTATTAATATTATTTATAAATGTTAAATATAATTAATATATTTTTATCAAATTAGTTTATATTTTAAATTAATCACATTTACTATATAAGACTACTTATGACTGTTTGACCATATCTATATGTTATAATCGTAATAGTGATTTTATCTATAAAAGTAATAAAAAAATTTATTTTTTGAAAAAAAATATTTCTTCTTTAATAATCCAAAACCTTAACCTTAAACAGCCAGGATAATTATATACTCAAGACTTTTAAAATAAATATATATATTTATATACTAATTGAGTTCCAAAATATTGTGTAAATTAAAAGTCCTTATTTATTTTTATATCTGTTTAAATATATTTTTAGTGAAATTATATTTATGTGGCTTCTTATTTTTTCTTAATTCCTTAATAAAATTAGTAATTTTGGGTTTTAACCTTTGAAATTTCAATTGAAGCATTACATATATTGCTAACCTTAATTTCAAAATATGTATAATGCAATCACCATTTTTTATATTTATATAATTGTTTAAAATATAAAATTGGAAGAAAGAAAAGTTGATACGATTTAACAGAGGTTAGTGTGTTGTATTTTGATTTAAATATTTTAAATTTGATTGTAATGATAAATCATCCCGTTCGAAAAAAAACAATTCTAAGTAAAGTTTAGTCGAATATGGGCATTTGGGGATTCATTTAGGGATTTAATGGGCAATTATTTGATAAGTAATGAACATTAACAACAAATAATGAACAAGTCAATAGTAAGGGACAAGTAAATTAGTTAACTAAAATTAAAAAAAATTGTTAATAAAAAGAATAAATTAGGTACCAAAAAATTATTATAACATAATTGTTTTTCTAATGCAATTATAAATCATTCATTATTCATTAGTCAACGCATTCAAATTTTAATCAAAAATTAAAAATACTAGGTACATTATAATCTCCACATCTGTATCTTATATGGGTACATTCTTACCCACACCAGTTTGTATGAGCAATCACCAATCAGCTAGTATTTTAGATTCTAAGCGTACAGAAGAATGTATTGGTTTTACAATGATGTATGACTTTTTTTTCTTTTTTTATGTCTGAAGGAAGTTCAGTCAGATCTCGGATAATAATATATGTATTGATTAAAATATTTACATTTTTATTTTTTATTACAAATTTATGATACTCATTTACATTTCAACGTAAGAGATTCAAAATTGTATCACATATATTAAGTAGTTAATTAAATACACAGGTATATGAACACCCAATAAAATTTTTCAAAGTTTATCAATATCAGAAAAAAATATAATTCAAAACATTGAATGTTATTTATTTGCTATTTAAACAGCTATAGAAAAAAAATTGCAATTATGATATTTACATTAATTTGGAACTGAGTTAATGTTGGTATTTGAACTTCAATAAAATTTTCAAATTTTTGTCAATTTTAATTAACATTTTTGTAAAGTATTAAGAAATAATAAGAATACTATAACAATAACTATCGATTTTACTACAATTTCAATTTTAAACACCTATAAAAAAATTGAGAATATAAATTTTTCTAATATTTTGGAATATTTTAAAAATATGCTAATATACCTGAGTAAAACCCAAAATTGCCAATTTTATCAAACATTATAGAAAAAAATGAGAATTTTAGGAAATATTCAAGTTCTATATTTTCTCAAAGAATTAACATAACCGTTCAAAAATTTTATCACGTATAAAGTACCTATGTGAACAACCAATAAAAATATCAAGTTCAATATCGCACTAGTTATCGTAAAATATTAAAAATATATTTTTCGAAATTTCAGATTTCATGAAAAATGCCGTATATTTTGTCATTTTTTGGTAGTTTTTCATATCACATAGAGTCAATTTAAAGAAATTAAAAAAAGAACTAAATAAAGTACCTACAACCTACAGAATAACATATTATTCTGGATGCATCCACTATCTCGTCGGAAACATGTGCTATTCGTGAAAATTAAGGAGCATTTTATTGGATCGGAAAACAAACATAAAATAAAAAGATAGGTACATCATTATAAAAACCAATACATTTTTCGCTTCGCTCAGAATCTAAAAAAACTAAGATGTTTTAATTTTATTAATAGTATAAAACGAAATTACGAAATCATTTAGTAAGACGTAATTACAACCTAACCTACTATGTAGGTACTTAATATACAACATAGGTACCGTCTAACCAAGTAGGTAGTAACAGAAAACAGACTGATTTATAACTTATTCTTATTTATAAGAGATGAGATAGTTACAAAATACAAATTTTTCCAAAGAATCTCAAGAGATATTATCTAAATTCTGGCAATTGACAATCAACATTTTTATATTTCAACACGGATGTACCTACATTAATTATAAATAAGAATTAATAATTAAATATTGTGTAATAAAAGTGTCTTCAGAAATAAAAACAAAAACTAAAAAGAGCTGATACTCCTGTCGCATGAGATACAGATGTGTGAATCATAGCATTCATAGCGTTTAATTTTAATTAGAATTTGAATGCAATGATAAACCATTGCATTCGAAAAACGATTCTGAACGAAGTTCAGTCAGCCTAATTTTCGTTTGAACTAAAAATATCAACTTTAAACAGCCATAAAAAAAAAAATTGAGACTAGGGGGATTTTTCTTATATTTTAGTATGATGTTAAGTAATATGTAAGTATACTTCAGTAAAATTTTCAGACCTTAATACCAAAAATTGCCAATTTTATCAAACATTATATAGGTACCTACGTAAAAACGAGAATTTTACGAAATATTAAGTCCTAGATTATATTTTGTAGAAAAATTAACGTAACGGTTCCAAAATTTTACCACATACATATAATAGCTATGTGCATGGGCGTATTTAGAGTTACAATACAGGGGGGCTAAAGCCCGAAAAAAATTTTTTTTACTATAACTTTTAATAATAATAATATTGTATAATGTATAAAAAAATTTCAAATAATAAAATAATTATAGATAGGTACAATAAAAAAATTAATTATAAATATAATATGGTATAATTAATCCACAGTTTTCAAATCAAAAACTAAATTACATTGTAATTGAAAATATAAAACATTTATATAGAATCACATTTATTTTGACGAAGGGGGCTTAAACAACACACTGGTGGGGGCTAAGCCCCCCTAGCCCACCCTTAAATACGCCCATGGCTATGTGAACACCCAAAAAAATTTCAAGTCTCTAACTTAAAAATTGTTGGAGTTATCGTGAAATATTTAAATCGAATAATTCGTCGAAATTTCAGTTTTCTAACCTAACCTAACCGTTTTTTTTACCGCATAGGATTAATTTTGAGAAATTCGAAGAATGACCTAAATAAAGTACCAATAACATCCACTTTCCTACCGGAAACATATGCTATTCATGAAAATCGGACCATTATTTCGGGTAGTAAAGTAAAAGTGTCTTCATACTTAAAAAAAAAAAAAAAAAAAAAAAAAGACACACATCATTGTAAAACCATTAAACCAATACATTCTTCGCTATGCTCAGAATCTAAAACTATAAACCAATACAATCTTCGCTTCGCTCAGAATCTAAAACAGACAAATTTATCAAATTAAATTTACAAACATGTATTTCTCAACTTTCAAATATGTATCGCATTGAATTTTAAATTTAAATTAATTATTTTATAAGACAGACAACAGTGGAATAGTATGTAATATGTACATGCATGTCAATATTTCATATTATTGTTGCGAGCAAAGGAATTGTAACTTTGTTAAGATTTAAGTATATATTATAAAAGAGATAAGTATTTATAAATACAATATTCGAGTGAATTTTCTTCAATGTTTATGATTAAATTTTTTATGTTTATTCTAAAATGTAAAAATATATGAAACATATTTATTAGACATTTACTATTTAGAACATTAAATTCACACACGAAATTCTTTTTCTATTTTTCTGTAATTTATAAACGATTATAGGACATTTCTTCACATTTTTCACAAATAATAATGTTTTCTAACATCACAGAATAAATGTAATTAGTAATTACTAATTTCATTTATTCTGTGCTAATATTTTATATTATACATTATAATATTATGAAAAAAAGTTAACTGTTAATTATTTTTACAATAGTACAATACTACAATGTGAGGTGGTCAACTTAATCTACACATATGCATGAAATTTAGGTGTAATACTGTAATGGGAACCCCTAACATTTTGTAAAAGAAACTTGTCCAGCATAGTTATAAATATCTTCATATTAAAGATTAAACCCATCTATCGTTCATGTGATTAATAAAATAATAACGATGAACGTGTTGCAAACTTATTGCAATACCTAATGATAATTATTATTATTCACCTGATAATAATATAATGCTCGTCGATAACGTAATGTGAAGAATAAATAATTATATTTTACTGTTTAATACATTTCAAAAGGTACATAATAACGAACAACGTCAAATAAAGAGATTAGGTATAGAAATCATTAATATTTCATTATTATGGACATTTTGCTTATCTCGCATTTGTCACCTAGGTACGTTCGTGGAGGGGTATCCTGCATGATTGCCGATTTCCAGTTTTGATCGTTCACTCTTGTTGTTCGAGGATCGAAGAGGACGGAAATTTTTCATTTAGTACAAAAATAGTTATCGTTCAACAGTTCCGTCTTCACTCCATACTCAATTAACACGTTCTATTATACTTATACTATAACAGTTGCATAATATTATACAAATATAAGTTTAAAGTTTAATTATTATTGTTGTTAATTTGTTATTTATATATAATTATATATATTTATATTAACATTTAAATATACGAACGTCGTGACTTTCTTCGAAAACTAGGTAAGTCACACTTCAGATTACATCATAACGTTTAAGACTGGTGTCCAGTGTCCGCGGGTTTTTTTTTCGAAATACTTTTAAAAATCGTGCGCTAAATATTAATACAAATAACTACAACACTGTAACATAATAATATTATAATAAACAAATTAAGTTAAAATTACCCGTACATGCGTTTCTAATATTTCAACAAGTGTATAATACTTTAATTTCATAATATTAATGCTCACGATACTATGCAAATAATAAATGTGTTTTGATTATCAACATGAAAAGTATGCAGTCATTATTTGCTATTAATTTTAATTTTTTTCAATATTTTAATACAATGTTTCTCTCTACCACGCATAACTATTGCCAATGATACCCATATTTAAATAATATTATGTTTTTATAATACTACAACGCGTGTTATTACCAGTGTATTTTTAAGTGACTAAAATAGTGAAATACTGAAATATGCCATATTTAATAAGTAAAACTAATAACGCTAGACGAGTATTAAAAATAATTAATTATAATTTAATTTATAAACATTCATTACGTAACTATCTGTTCTGTTTATAAGAAAAAAAATGCCCGTTAAACGTTAAAAATTGCAATTATAAAATTTACCGTTAAATATTGTTATCTATGCACATATCTATAATAATATAGAATGAGGCTTACCTATATACAAAAAAATTAATTACCCAATATTTACAATAATATCTATATTATATTTATTAATTAATAAATATATTATAACTATAAATATATATTAACTATAAAACTTAATTCATTATGAGTAATTTTCAAATAATTTATCAGTTATAAAATTATAAATAAATGTATTATATATTTTTAATTTAAACATTTTGTAGCAATTACCATAGTACCTAGTTTGAAGTTTTGAACTCTGCAATAAGTAATAACGTTAAATAAGTTCAAGTTTAATGATAAAAATTAATTTTAAATAAGCACTTTGGCTACTATTATTTAAATGTACCAGTACATAGTAATTATACGAGTACATTCAATCTTCTGTTAGTTTAGTAATATTATAAAAAGAAGTTTGAACATATTTTGAGAAGTTACAAATTATAAATTGTCTTCTGTACCAAAGCAATTCATCAGATATTGTCAATAGATAAGTATCGAAATTTAGTTTTTCGTTCCGATATCGCGATTTGTGATAACTGGAGTTTGGGCCATTGATTTTATACGTCAATTTTTGATTGATATATATTTTGCCATTTTGATATTTTACAAGGTAAAAATACAAAAGATTCGGTATAGTAATTTTATAGGAACAAATTACTTATAATATTTCTATATCTTAATATCTACTTAATATCGTTACAAAAATACATTTAATTAATCCCAACAACCAACAGGAAAAACCAAATTTTATTAATTTAAAAATTAGAAAATTTATCTCTTGATATTTCATTGGGTACTAGTTTGATTAATGATTCATGATTATTTATGACTTATCTAATCTTAAAATGATTTGGTGATTTTTGCACGTTGCCATTGTTGGAATAATTATTGTGTTAAAGGTTAAACTAGTGTGCAATTATTTTATTACTAAATACTAACTAATTTGTTTAATATGTAATGTACTAATATGTATTACATTTACATACCCATACACATGACACACACATCGATAAATATATTTTTTCAGATAATGTAATGTTTTATAATAAAATAACCAATATGGGATATGATTTTATAATACTAATAATAATATATTATTAATTTACAGTTTAAAATTAAAATTTATGCTTGCAGTTATTGTATCTCATATATGATTCATATTTATAATGCGTTTTAAACCATACCACTTTAAGTATTTAACATTATCCCTATTAATTTTTCAGAACTTAATACATAAATACATTTCTCTGTTCACACACTTTTATTAGTTATTTTCATAAAATATAAAAGTGCATTACTAGTTTTAGCTATTGCATTGGCAATTATTTTTCAAATAATTAATATATTATTATTATACATTTAAATTCAATATAATGACAAATAATCGTACCGCACACATCAATACTCGCAGATCCACGAGAAATACCCAATATAGGTACAGTGCCGGCCCTATGCATTTTGGGGCACAGTGCAGATTTTTGCGGGGCCCCATATAATTTTACAAGCTTTATAGTCATATAATAGAAAGCCAATTTTTTTATATTTAATATGTTTAATTTTACAAAGTCCGAAACCGGAATAATGGTTTTTATAGGTATTAACATTGATTTTATAATTAATAATAATAATTTAAGATTAACTTTGGTTTTTCATGAAATTTTATTACCTATGGCCATAATGGACGCTATTAAATCACGTATAAAATATATATTTATATTTCGTAATAATGCCTTTTTTCGTGATATTATTTGCTGGTATAGGTACTTAAAGGCTGCATGGACCCGCTATTGTGGGGCCCGGTGCGGTCGCACCGCACGTCCCCCCCCCCATAGGTATATGTTTTAGTTTTATGAAATATTGTCGCAATATACCTACTAATATCTATTATGATTTTTTAATAATTAACAATTAAAATATATTTCTCATAATGTGTTTCCCGCAGGATATAAAATGAGTGACCATAGTAGATTTAGATTCAACAGCCAGTACCAGAACCGTTGTTCGGTGTGCTTGACAGAGGACGACAGGAACTCACAGAACACTACGATTGTCTGTCAACACAATGCCAGCGTAGAATCGGCGTTACATTATTTACGAAACTACGGTGCTCCGATAAGTCCGTTACCGTATCATGCGCAACAGGATTTGACGACAAACACGTTGTCGTCCTTTGGTGGTAGTGGTGGTGGTGCTTGTTCACCGCCCGTTTACCCAAACTATTACACACTAACTGAAATTTTGTTACGCATGAATCGCATTCAACAAGAGAACGCAAGCCAACAGTTCCGCCCTCCACCATTGTCATCAAGACCACATAAGCCGAAATCCGAGATGGGGTGTCTTCGCGAATGTGCTTTCTGTAAGAGCAACGGTGAAACAGCAGAGTTCTACAAATCGCACTTTCTTAAGGATCCTGTTGGTCGAGTCAGATGTCCGATACTACAACGGTATGACAATATAATAGTTAATAAAAAACTTATCATTATAAATTGTAATACATTTTAATTTTAAATGTAATAAATATTCCATTTATATTCATATTTGGTAAAAATAAATGGCAATAATATTCAAGAGATAAAGTTACTTTCAATGATAAATATTGTGAGTTAGTGGTTACTGAAATATTTATAGATAGTATTATAAGGGGTATTATACATTTATATTATATAATATATTACAATTTTTAGTTTTTACTTACAATTATAATTTAATAATTGACTAATATATGGTCTAATATATTCTTTAAAAAAAAATTCTGCAATTCATTACTAATTCGTCAAATTATTATTTTTAATACCTATTTATGAAATGTTATGTACTGGAATTGTCGTAGAACATGTATCTTAAGTAAATTTCATTCATTGATATATAAATAAACTATACAAATTGTGTTTATTTTATTTAGTATTTAGTTTTTAGTAGTAAATACATAGTAATGAATAATTGTTAGTTATAAAATATACCTATATATATTTATTTAAAGAAAATGAGAATATATTTATTTTTAACAAGAACTAATAAGAAAAATAAGAAATATATATTACACATTAAATATATACATATATATATTTATATACCTATATAAGGATATAAGAATTTCTAATTAAAAATAATTTTAGATGTTTTCATTATTCCAATAATTATTGAAAACAAAACAAAATTAAATATTATATTTATTATTTTTAAGGTATCAGTGTCCTTTCTGTTATGCAACTGGAGAGAACGCACATACAAGACGTTATTGTCCAAAAAATCCTAACAAAATGTGTTTTGTCAAAGGTGAACAGTTTGTTGTTAAACAAAATTTACAGTAAAAGAAAATCATTGATTTATATGTTTAATAAATATATTATAAATTCTTTTAAAATCAATAATTATAGTAATTATTAAAATAAAAAATGTAATAAAATTTTATGAATAGATAACTACAATTATATTTTATTTTATTTAACATGATATTTTCAGTATAAATTTGAGTTTTATTTTCTGATCGCTTGTAAACAAACTGTATATTATTATTAAATTTTGTTAATTTGTTTATTTGCATGAATGAAAATATTTCAAATATAAAAAATTATTAATCATAACATTTTACATTATCGCTTATTATGATATATATAATAAATATTCAAATATAAATTGTGTTTTAATTCAATAAATTTAAATAATTATAATTGTTAGTTAGAAATAATTGATTTATTATATTTTCTAAATATGTACGACTTATATACTTTCTAACTAAATTGTACTTCAAAAATATAATTAAATATTATAAAATATGTATTTTTAAGAATTATTAATTTTATTTCCAAATTAGTACATGATTATGTTATAGTAGAAATAAAAGTTGTATTTTATTTTCCTGCATAACTATCCTTCACTAGTCAAATCATATTTCAAACAACAAAATATTTAATTATATCATAATAAATATCTTCATTATTGAAATTTAATTTAATTTTAAATACTAAATTATTTCTATCCCAACCTAAGTGTCAATGTCTACTTATTATGGTTTAAATAAAAACACATCAACTTTTAGCCTTAATTATCCCTGTCATTTGTCTTATATTATTTATAAGTCATTTTTACATTATTTATACATTTTTTATATACTCCTTAACCATATGTTTATATATTTATTTATTTAAATTATTTGTATACAATATTAAAGTTAAATAATAGATATAATTATTACACTTGTTCTATTCACCAGGAACTATCCAATGCATTTCTTTTCCACGTTTATATAGTTCTTCGAGTTTTGTAGATAATGTTCCATCAGCTTCAAGTATTTTGTAGCATTTATACAACTGTAAAGCAGCACGAGCATCTTCTACTGAATCGTGAGTTTGTGATTGAATTTTATTACCCAAAAAATGCCAAGCTAAAAATCGTAATGATACATTCCGTTGATGGGGAAGTCGAAATAAAGCAACGGTATCTATTATTTGTTCTGATGGAACCATTAAATTAATCATTCTGTGGAAAAATAAATAATGAAGATATATATATATATATTTATAAATATTATTGTAATAATTACAATTATTAAGATGGTTAAATTATACTAATATAACTATTATAGACATATGTGCCTAGATGGATCATTTAGTTTTAGTATGATAACACATTAACACGTGGAAATAGGTAAAATTTGTTTCAAAAGTTGGTGGTTATTTATTTTTATTACATAGGTTTAAAAAACATAAAAACTTTAAAATTAAACTAATTATTTTGATTTGTTCTCAGAATAAGACTAATTTTTCCATTATGATAATATGCAATCTTTCTTTCTTAATTTTACTAACAACCACACCACCTATTCATTGGGGGGAAATGTTTTATTTATCTGTATACATCTTTGGATAAAGCCCTTAAAACAAGACTTTATTACATACATAGTTTATTCTCTAAAAATATGTCTAACCTAAAATCGTTGTATAATCCATGACCAATAAATTTTATTCCGTTGTCCACTAAGTATCGTAATTTCATATAAGTAGATTTAAGAGTAGTTAGATTTTTAGAACTTTTACTGATATCTAAATCACCAGGATTGATACCAGAAAATTTTGTAAGGTAATCAACAACTTGTTCTTGAGTTGAAATATAATCATCTATAAAAGGCTTGCCTTCATGTGGACCTTCCCTGTTAAAATAAAATATAAAATAATTGATTGATTGACTTATTATTTAGAAACTAAATATTATATACCCTCGTATGCATGATATTCTTGCAACAGCCATTTGTACAGGTTTTATAGTGGCCATTCGACCATCACTTCTTAACTCAGATTTTTCTTGATTAAGAGTAACAAATTCTGCATCAATAGCTACTAGTTCACCTAAAAATAGTTTTAAAATTTAAATATGCAATTTATAAAGTATATTTATTATGTTTACCAGGTTTAGGAATTTCTCCGTCTAAAATAAATTCATTACTATTCGATGGAGAATTTAAATAAACACTTTCTGTAAAAACTTTAGGAGTAATTACTGGATTATTAGCATTTTCAATATCAAAAGGGATTTTATTATTTTTTAAAACCCAATATAATACACATGGAATTTTCCAATCTAAACTAAACCAAACAGCTTCTTGTCCAATTACTGGTGATACACTAATATCATTGAATATATACCACTGAGGTAATGGATTATTAGATGATACATGTTCATGATAATTTTGACCTACATTCACAATAGATACAAGATTTTTACGATCATCTTGTATATAGCATACAACAGCATGTAATTCATAAATATTGCCAGATTGACAATCTACTTCTTCATCACATTTAAATAGTATTAATTCTCCATTAGACTGAAGTTCAGCTCGAATACATAATGGTAGCCATGAATGTGTATAATATAATTGAGATAAGGTCATGGAATTATTTGATTCTGGTGCTTAAATAAAAATAATTTTAAACAATATTTTTAATTTTTGAGATTGTTTAATTTACACATTATTTAAATTCAAAAATAATTACCAGAAACTGTTTGTCCAGGATGCATAAATCTACAACTATGTCTGGTACAATTAGTTCCATACCGACAAGGTTTATTAAATGATGTCGGAGTACTTGGTGCTGTTTTTTGGTCTCCAGATCTTGTGACAGCTTGTTTTACCATTAGGTCCATTTGTTGTTGCCAAAAATCTTTATTCTTTCATGTATAAAGTAATAATTAAACATAAATATAAATTTTTATTTTTATTAGTTACTAATTAATAGGTAATTATTGATTAATTAATAATAATACTCCTTAGTAAATAATACTTCCTATATATATACTATATTTTATTTTTAGTTACTACTATAAACAATATTCAATTAATAAAATGTTATCGGAAATAATATTTTAAACATATTTTAACAATGAAACTTTAGAAATATTAATGTAATAAATTGAGTAATATTTTTTAAAGTAAACTAATGTTTAATCTCAATAACTCTTAATTATTACTCACAAATGTCTCACTATGATTCTATGATTGTATTTATCTATAACTTATTCATAAATAAATCATATTTTTCATTAGGTATTTTTTGAGTATTAAAAATTAATATTTCATATTAATTAAAATTTTAAGATAAATAATTAATACTTTTGATTTATCAAAAATTATAAAATGTAATTGAAAAAAAATAGTATAGTCCAAAATGTAATCTTAAGTTAAAGTCTTAAGATTTTTTAAAGGGGAGATATGTATTTGAAAATATTAAATTACCTAAAACGGAATATAATTAGTTAAAAAACAATTTTATTTATCAAAAAATATAACTTGAAAAAAGGCCAAAGGGAATTTATCCCCTATATCCCCCTCTATGAACACAGCACAGAGTTCAATTTCCAAAATTAATTGTTTATCAATGTATTAGCAAACAGTTAACAAATGTTGCATTTTGGGGGTAACTGCTCGTAATTAATGAGGAAGTATTTGATTAATTAAATATTATATTATCATTTATATATTTAATTAATAAATATATAATATGTAAACAAAATATAATATAGTTATTATTAAAAAAAAAAGTGAAAGCCACAAGTTTTCACTGAATATACTGAACTGATAATAAAATATATAATAAATATTATATAATATATATATATATATATTTTAATTTTTAAAAATTAATAACCAAGCAATAAAATACTTTATAGAAATTAATAATTCAATTACTAAAATTTTCAGTAAAATTAAAATTTTTAACTATTTTAAATTTAATTTTGATTTTAAGTGTATAAGTACACCATGGCTTGAGTCTTTACATGTTCTTTTTGGTAATGGATGAAGTTAAAAAGTATATACAAGATGAGATACCGTGGTGTATGTTGTTTGCTGATGTAATGTTAATCGAAGAAAATCTGATATAAGTAAACAGTAGATTGGACGAGTGGAGAAAAACACTTGAGAATAAAGGACTGAGGATTAACAGAAGTAAAATGGAATATATTGAGTTTAATTTTAATTTTAGCAAGGGAGTACAAAGAACAGGTACAGATATTAATCTAATAAGTGATAAGTGGTGAAAAAGTTGGCTAGGTAGACAGAATGAAGTATTTAGGATCTGTGTTAAAAAAGAATGGTGACATTGAGGAAGAGAAAAAACACAGATTTACATGTGAAGGGAAGCATCAGGTTTTTTGAGTGATAAGAGAGTTCTATTCATAAGGATAAAAGGTATAATTTTATAAGGCAGTTGTTAGGTCGGCAATAATGTATGGATCAGAATGTTGGCAATAGATGGGAAAAATGGAGCAAAAAATAAGTGTTGCAGAGATGAGAATGTTGAGGTGGATGAGTCAAATTACTAGAGAAGACAGAATAAGAAATGAATATATGAGGTAGTATAGAAGTGGAACTTAGACTTATAAAAAAAACTGAGACTTGAGATTTTACTAATATTTTGGAAATACGTTAAAATGTATCAGTATAATTCGATACAATTTTTTATTAATATTTATTTTAAAAGTATGTATTGAAAAATAATAAGATGGATTTTAAGATTTTCGATTAAACTAAAAATATCAACTTTAAACAGCTATAAAAAAAAAAAAATGTTATATACATATGTAAATATACTTCAGTAAAATTTTCAGACCTTGATGCAAAAAATTTCCAATTTTATCAATTATTTATACATAAAAACGAGAATTTTACGAAATATTCAAAGTCCTATATTTTTTATATTTTCTAACCTATGTGAACACAAAATAAAAGTTACAAGTCTCTAACATCAAAATTGCCCGAGTTGTCGTAAAATATTGAAATCGAATTCGTCGAAATTTCCAGTTTTCATGAAAAATGCAGTTTTTTCTATCACATAGGGTCAATATTGAGAAATTCGAAAAATGACCTAAATAAAGTACCAACTATATCCACTTTCCAACCGGAAACATATGCTATTCGTGCAAATCGGAGCATTCTTTCGGGTAGTAAAAGTGTTTTCAGACATAAAAAAAAAGGAAAAAAAGACACACATCATTGTAAAACCAATACATTCTTTGCTTTGCTCAGAATCTAAAAAGACGAGCTGATACTTCTGCGCAGGGATATAGGTATGCAAATCATAGTGTTTTATTTTAATTAGAATTTGAATGCAATGATAAACCATTGCAAAAAAACGATTCTGAGTGAAGTTCAGTCAAATAATGTAGGTATTGATTAATATATTAGCATTTTTTGTCGTTTTTTCTAACTCATATGGTCAATTTTGAGAAATTCGAAAAAAATGACCTAAATAAAGCACCTACTACATCCACTTTCCAATGGGAAACATATGCTATTTGTGCAAATTGTAGCATTTCAGGGTAGTAAAATTGATTTTATACTTAAAAAAATATAAATAAATAAATAACACATCATTGTAAAACCAATTCATTCTTTGCTTCGCTCAGAATCTAAAAATAAGTTAACTATTAGCTATTTTTCCAAAATACTGTTATTTTAATAAAATTAAAGATATACAATAGAAAATTTTTAATTAATTAAAACTTACTTGTTTACTTTCAATTGCACAGTTTACAGTTAATATTACAGGTAATGATTTTAAGGTCCTAGCTTGTAATGTCTGTTGGAAACTTTCACAATGTTCACACCAAGTCCTTGTGGTTTGTTTTGGACAAATGCTTTGCTGAAGTAAATCACAAAATGGTATAAATTTTTCTACAATGTAGAAATATTTTAATTTATTTTATATAATAATTAATCTTTAATAAATTTGTTTTTAAATTATACCATCATTTGTTTCTGGATATGTCAAATTGCACACCATTAAATTAGATTGTTTGCTGAACTCGTAATTGCATTTTAAACATTTATTTGTGTGCAATTGTTTAAAACCAAATAACTTAGTTATTTCTGTTTCATTATAATCCTCTTCTTTATTTTTAATTTTTTTTCGAACTTGTTGCCCTCCAATACTTGGAAAATCTGTATCTTTGAAAATAAATTTTGTTTGTTCTTCAGTATGACTTTTTTTTGACTTTAAAAGCTCCAAATGAATTTGATGTAAAATAAATCTATTCCAGTTCTATATATATATATTACAAATTGAAAGAAAACTATAAATATTTTGTAGATAATATACTACATTCAGTTATAAGTTTTAATATACTTACTATTAAAAAATAAATATAGTAATAATAAACAATATTTTTTTCTAATTTTTTATGTTTTATAAAACATGTCTTACAAAACAATGTTTTATTTCTTTTAATTAATGTATTAACATGCAAAATTATAATTAAATTTAACTATACTTGAATTAAAATGCTTATATTTATTTTGTTTTTCATTTCAGAATTGTTATGTTCAGGTAGTATAAGTCCTAAGGCTGTAGCGTCATGGGCATTACGAAGAGCTCTTAAAAAATTTCCAGAATGACAAGGTATTCCTTTTGATTTATTCATCATATAAAATAGAAATGACAATTCACAACTTAAACAAAATTCCTCTTGACATACATGTGATATTATAATCTTTCGCAAGGGTTCCAAAAAATATAAGACCTAATTATTAGATAATAAAAATATAATATTAATTATAATTCATTTGTTATGAATCTTATAAAATTATTAAAATCAAATTAAAAAAAAAATATAGTTCCCATGAATTTTGCAGATTATCCCTACCATAGAATAAAATTAATGGGAAATTAGAAAATTAACGTAATATCAACTAGATAAAATTCTCTAGCAAATACATAACATATTTGTATTGACCGATTCGTTATTACTTCTCAAAAATCTATCTTTAATTAACATATTGATGGTTAAAATATTTTACTTATAAAGAATATATCAAAATCAAAATTATTATGTTATAATTTGCAGCTATTTAATAATATCACATTTCTTAAATTTCATTAAAAATTCTAAATTCAAAGAATTATTATTTAAAAAAAAAATTATGAAATATTTTATGCCAGTATGAAGTTCTAAATAGTTACTCTTTGATTCAATTTTTAAGCTATAAAACCTAACAATGAAAATTTTAATAAACATTATTAAAAAAAGAATTACAATTTGGAAGATTTTAAGTTTTATATTCAGACCAAAAATAAAAGTAACATTTCTATAATCATATATGTGAAATATTCATATGAATATTTATTGTTGAAGTATTGACTTGTGGATAATTTATTTAAATACATATGAATATATAAAAAAATAAAAATGCAAGGTCTTATGTTTTATATTTCCTTATTTATATTTATAATAAAACAGGAAAAATCAATTTTTCCAAAATTATTTTTCGTGAATTTTACAGTTTTCTGCCACTTTTAAAGATCTCTTTATCAAAAGAAATCCAAAAAATAGGTTATAAAGTACTAACTAGATGCAATTATGAATTATCTATCGATAGCACATCCCATTTGTAGTAACTGGAACAATATTTCTATCAAAAAAAAGTATCTTCATACATAATAAAAAAAAAGCACACATCATTGTTATATCAATAATTCATTTTCTCAGAATCTAAAATAGTTTTAATCAGCCAATGTACATAAAACATTATATATAATAAATAATTTACCTGAATCATAGGATTGCAATAAGAATTTGGGACATTAGATTCTAACCCACTAAATCCTGTTTTATTATACTGTTCATAATCAAAATCTTCACTTTTAAATTTAAAATCAATTTTTCTGTATCTTCTAGGTATTGCTATAAATGTTGGAGATTCACATTCATCATCATTTGATTGATCATAATTATTACAATTATTATTTTGTGATTCAGATACACTGTTAAAATATGCTACCTAAAATATTTAATAAACATTAATATATATATATAAAATTTGTAATAAATAAGTATCAAATATCAAAAACTTTTAATTATAAATAAAATAGCGGTCCCCAACAGCCAACAATGGTGATTTCTTACATGCTTATCATAAACAAACAAATGTACCATATTATAATTATTAATTAGTTTTATATATTTAATAAAATATACTTACAGGTGCAATATTTACAGTTTTTATACTATTTATTATTATATAGAGAAACAAATTCAACTATTTATTATATACAGCTAGTAGCCTACCTAAGTATAGTTTAATCTATGTAAAATATAATATGGTACTGCATCCTGGTAATTAAATAGGCTCAATACATTTCAAAATATGTGTATATGTTAATCATCAATATTAGAATGATACTCGGACAAAAACTAGAAACAAAGCCACGCCCTTACGCAGAAGTCTGCCTCTTGAGTTCTTCCTTATTTTGAATAGAGTATAGTTTAATTTATTTAAAAAATATCACTACAATCATACATTATACCTAATATAACTAATTACTTGATTTCGTTTCCGAATATTTGGATTTGGAGCATAACCAACAGTTCCCTTCATTTTCATTGTAGAAAGTATATCAGCATCTATTGCTGGTGTTTTCCTATAAAAAAAAAAAACAAAATAATTATATTATTTTATAAACTGTATTTATAATAAACTACATATTAAGTAATAACTTCAATATCTATTAAATATCTAATACCTATAAATGTTAACGAGAAATTTTTCAGGCAATTCTGATGCTAAGGGTCCATCACAAGGTGGTAATGGTATACTAGAATAATCAGCTAATTCATCTGTTACATCAATTGGATCATAAAGAAGTGGTTCCATTGGTTGTGAAAATATTGTATCTCTTGCTAAAGTATTAAATTGTGTAGATGCAGTGGTAAATAAATGTAATGTGCTTACATTATCGCCAATTATAATAGCTTGACTTGAAGGAGATACATCCATAGAAAGGGCAATTGCTCCTTCTTCAATTCCAGTCATCTAATTACAAATTTAACATTATTAGAAATTATTATATTAATAATAATAATAATGTAATATTAAATTAATATTTATTAAACCTGATAAAGATTCATATCTTGTTCTGATAAAGCAACAGTGTCTACGAGTTGACACTGTCCTATAGTAGATACAACTGCAATACGTGATGAATAAGAAGTCATAAATCTTAATAAAAATGGTTCAATTATCATTGGAATTGAAGTAACTGATCTCATCATTCTTAAATCATGTACAACTAAAAACTGATCGATTTCCATTGACCCATGTGGCCTAATAAAATACAGTAAAACAATATTATATTATATCAGTAAAACAAAAATTATTTTTTTCTTACGTGTTTGAAAAACCACAGCTAACTAATAAATTATCATGAACATCAAAATCTGATAGAGATCCTGTATGTGTTTCAACAGTATAAATAATTTTTGAAACATTCCTAGGATCTCGAAGTTTAATTACTCCAGTAGGATCTCCACAGCATATAGTTCTATTAGCATTTTGACGCAATATAGCACAGCCATTTTTTCCAGCATCTATAATACTTGTTTCTTTACATAAATTCAAATTAAACTCTATTAGTTTATCTTGATGACCACCCATTAATATAGTTTCTTGTGAACGGCCCAACTGAATTATGCATTGCATCTCATTTAAGTATTCTGAACTAAAACCAAATGAAATCAAATATTTGTTTCATTTATCATGAGTTTACACAATTTTTTAATTAACTACCTTGATTTATAAAATAAAAAATACAAGTTTTCATTTATTGATATTGGTATATAAATAATGAAATATAATAAATTTCAAATTTAATTTACTACCTATAAGTAAAAATTGGTAAACCTCTACGCATTTGACATCGAAGTGTGGTTGGTGTAAGAACTAATAAAGTAGAGTCAGTAGTCAGTAGAGAACGAACTTCTTCAACAGAATGAACCCTGAACATTGTATATTTTTGCATATCTGCACTATAATATGATGTTACATAGCCCTGAATAAAATATATTTTTTATAGTAATATTTTGTAGAGTAAATTACTTTATTATTTAATAATGCATATTTACTTACCAACTGATTTCCAACCCAAAGTAAATTTTCATAAGTGTCAAAGCATGTAGCTGTAATACCATACTGACTACAATTATCCATCAATATTGTTTGGGTTTCCTCATATTCAGATCTTATTAATTGATCTGTATATAGGCTAGTATCAATTACTTCAGAATATTCTTCATCGACATAGTTATTATACACTAAAATAGCAATAAAATTATAATTATAAGTATTCTGTTCATTAAAATATTTATCATAAATTACTAAATATTGTCAATGGAATATTTTGAACATTTATTTAATGTTTGGAAAAAACAATATATATATGTATATTATATTATAGATTCAATATCCAAAAAGAAATATATAATTGTAGGTAAGTAATAACACATTATTAAATAAAATTTATTTACTTATCATATCTGAAGATTCAAATGTATTTATTACTGTGTTTCTAGTAAACTCCATTTTCTGTTGCCAAAATTTTTTTTATACAACAAAAAACTAAAAGTTAAATTGTAGTAGAAATTAAAATATACATATTAAAATTATAAAACTGCAATCTACTTACTTTTGTATTGATATTAGTGTTTTTATTTACATTTGTAAAATTTATATTTTCTGACCACTATAAATCGTAATTTTATTCTTTTTCTATATTCAATTTATTTAATTAATCATCTATATATTAAACTATATTGTAAAATAACAAAATATTTTTACACATTAAAACTGTATAAAAATAAAAAAAATCTAAAAAAAGTTAATTGGACTTAATATTAAAATTTTACTAATATTACAATATTTCTCAATTTAAAATATTACAATTTACAATACCTATAAATAACCTATCATCAGGCTATTTAGTATTATATTTTCACTAGTAATATACTATCTGGTATTTTGGTAATATATTGATATATGGACTAAACTTCTGGACTATTGGAATACTATTTAATATTTCTTGCAACATAACAAAATATTGTTATGTACTCATATATATAATTACAAAAAAATAGAGAATATTATTTTATTTTATATTAATTATTATTTCAAATTTGAGACTAAATCACTAATTCTTGATCAAATTTTTATTAATTAGAAGATTTTACTAAGTAGTAAGTACTAACTTAGTAACTTACTAAGTAGTAACAGTAAGTTATATTAGTTCTAAATCTATAAATTCTATAATCAATAATCATGCTATGATAGATCAGATATCTTACGTTATCACAATTAACAGTAAACACTGTAACCAGAATGGACACTGATAAGAAATAATACGGTAAGTATAGGTCACAGACGGGAGAATGGTAGTTGCCAGAAAAATGATAAGAATATTGTTGCAATAATTCTGAAAGTTGTAGTGTTGCCAACCCATAAAAAAAATTAATTGATGTTACCATAATTTAATGTTTAAGATACGTAAACGCTTTTAAAATACATTTTAAAAGTAATACATTTCAAATACATTTTAATTAAAAATTTCACATGGCAATTGAATAGTACTGAATACTATAAATGATATTTATATAATGACATTTGACAAACATAAGTTTTTAATTATATTATAAAGATTGTACTTAAATACTATTGTGAAGTTATAAAGAACATTGTATTAGTTTAGTGGATTGGATACTTTCGTGGATAATGGTAATACCTATTTTAAGTAATTAAATATTTTATTATTATAATAAAAATAAAAATGTGCATTGTAAAACCAATAAATTCGTCGTTTAACTTAGAACTAAAACATGACATAATACTATGCATCACATAATGTTATCCCTATATAATATATTATACTCTATAGATACGTATTTATGATACGTAGTTTATGTTTTTAGATCTCTATTTAAAATGCAAAGAGCAATATAGCATGGTGCATCTACTTGACTACTTCGAGTGAAGTATTATAATATAAATATTTAAAATATATCGGATACATTTTAAATAAATTCTGATACCAATTCATTAATAACATTTATACGTTTAATTTTGGTTATTTATTCTGACATTTAGTTTCTCAACGTTGGTATTACTGCGTGCTCTGTTAGAAAATATTTTCTTATCATTTTTCTGGCAACTACCCTATACCCGACACAGACTTCTATAATACACTATTATAGAAGTCTGTGACGACGGCAGAAATCAGTTGGCCATTTGATTTTAGGCCGTTTTTATCAAATGTATATTGTGTTAAGTTAAATAATATTGTTTATTTGTTTAACAAGTAAAAAATTGATTACAAAATTACAATATAAATTTGATAAAAAATTAAAAACGGCCTAAAATAAAATAAGAGTCTGTGTAGTAAACGCTCATTGTTATCTTAAAAAAGTTGATTTATTTTAATTTTTAAATTCATAGCCAGCGATTTATCACAGATAACTAACTTATTCTGTGGTTTTATACACGTTTTATAATCAAGTTGTATTTTTATCAATATTTGTTTTTTCTTGTCTCTGATTGGTTAACGCTTAAACGCTAAAAACTGAAGTGTGAACCGCCTTTAGAGTATACAATTTAAATTTAAGCTTTTAGGCTAGAAGACTCCTAGAATCTGATGTCCTCACAAATATATATTTAACTTGTTAATGTAAAACCATAGAATAGAAATAGATGAAATTTCATTTATTCTGTGTTATAGATATCTGTGAGTTTCCGTAATTCGTAAAAACAAGTACAATTGTCAATTATATATTTATATAGATATTAGATACTGAAAACTGTAGAAGCAAAGAGAGAACCAGCGAATACGCAATAATTAGCAACTTGGTTACTGGTCTCAAACACAACTCTCAAATGTTTTGCTATAGGCAGTTTGCACACAAATCTAACATCTATTTTATGTCATCGAAATCCTATATAAAATAAAATTGGCAGTAAATAATGTTTATGTTTTTTATTTTATTTTATAATTAATAAATACTACAAACAGGACGGTATTATTTTTAGCTTACTAAACAAAAAAATATTCTTCTTCTTTCGTATTCAACCCTTAGGTTGGTTTTACAACATTCTACTTTCCCTACTCCCTCCACTCTTCCCTATTATTGGCCATTCTCTTCAGTTCTCTGTAAGTTCTCAGTCCGGCATCTTTAATGACTTTATTTATTATTGTTGTTCCAAATCACTAATTTATAATTTAGTAAATCAATGATAGAGATAACCACATTACAATTTGTTAAATCAATAAAGATAAGAAAGTATTTATAATAAATTGAGATTTTTAAATAATTGTATAAAGAATAAAATTTAACAAATGGCAACTATTATATTTCAAATAAGTTAAAATTAATTATTACAAACTAATAATTATAAATGTTCAATACATTTTTTATAATTATAATTTTTTATTAAAATAATACAATTTATTAATTTGATAACTTTATTATTGATTACTTCTTTGGCTGGCCTATTAAATTATAAATTAGTAAGATGTTCTTTTTTTTTTATATTATAATATTAAAATAACTCATATTTGTTTAAGACTTGTAAATTGTAAATTTTTAAATTGAATGTTTACTAATATTACTATATTACAAATTATTTATCTACCACAAGTAGAAGATATTTTATACAACTACTTATACTACATTATAGTTTTAGTTAATTATACTATAGATTATAATTATTATAAATAATAATGGCCACAGCGTACAACTGCAAAATAAGTTTTTTTTAACTATTTGACGTTTTGACTAATGTACAACAGGCATTTAGCCAAATGACAAGGCAAATAGTAAATTTGTATTAGACCTATATTTTTTACTATTTGCCTAGTCATTTAATTATATGCCTATGGTATATACATCATGTTACTTCAAATTAATAATATTCATACAATATAAAATATAAAATGGCATATTCTAATGCAGCTGAATGGAAAAAGGAAAAGTATAAATACAAATTGTAGAGAAAATTAATTAAAATATACCATTAATATTAATTATGTAATTAGAAATAATATATGCATGTCACAAAATTAAAAATAACAGTATTGAGAATAAATCATAAAGAGAACCTTTACACTGATTTAATATTTTTTGTATTTTTATTAGAACCCAGAATATAGAACAATTCTTAACTAAACAGTTGTTCTGTAGCTCGTTCCAAATCCCAATTATAAGTGGACAATGCTCCACGTGCTTGGTCACATTCTATTCCCATGTCTTTGAGGCGCTGAATTTTCACATCAAAGTCTGTATTTTTATTTGGACCTTAAACAATTAATGGACCAATTAATATATATATGTTACGGGCAAAGTAAGAAATTCGGGCTTTATATACAATAAGCGAACATTTTGGACAAAGTAGGAAATATATTTTAAAACTACTTAGGTTAAGTATTTAAATGATTAAATTTGTGTTTTTCAAAAAACCTAAGTTTTATAGTTTTTATAGTTTTCAAGTGTAAGAAATAGCTCGCTTCACTTACTTCCTCAAGTGTTGCTTCGTTACTTTTGACTACGGTATACCTACCCCATAAACCTGATACTAGTATGGATAGGCTGTGGTTTTATATGACCTAAAACCTCATTTCACGAGACTGTTAACAATGTCATAGATTAATTTAATGGTCATTGTCTACATTTAAAATTTTATACAATGCCAATTTCTTACTTAGGTCAAATATTTATATATATATACATGGCTAATTAAAACAAAATATTGCATAGGAAAAATCTATAGTAATAATCTCAAGTAGATCTCAAAGCACAAACTACAAATAGTAATTAGTAAAATATAATAAATATAAATATGAAGGTTATATTTATAAATTGTGTTTTATGTCAATATTTTAAAGAGAAGAAGATATATAAAGTAAAGATAAGGTCATTTAATTGATAGACATCACAGTCCTAACACAAAAATAAATAAATATAGCATATTTGAAAAAATATAAAACTAATTTCAATTACTTAATATGTTTATATTATTATAGTTAGAATCCATTGGTCATTTTATAAGTTAAATACTATTGAAATATTCATGTTAATATGCACAAAAAAATATTTTATATATTATTTATAAATAAGAAAATATGAGATTTGCAAAATAAATTAAAACATTTAATTTTATGTTAATAATAAGTTACATTTTTTTAATCTATTGTATAATATTAAAAACATAATACCTCCAGCATAAACATTAGTCCAATGACTAGCAGTTTTAGCAAATATTTCAGGATATTCTTTATACTGTTTTGCAACTACTGCATCTTGTGGGTCATCTGGTTCCGCAGCAGCCATGAGCGCTTGAAGCGATAATAGTACAGTGCGTAAGGTCATAGCTGCAGCCCTATACGAATTATAAAATAAAATAATTATTTTATACTATATATTAATATAATATTAAATTAATAGTAATATTATATTATAATACATAGGTCAACATATGTTTATGTGTGATAGGAGGATATTATGGGGATTATAAATAGTACAAAAAACTTCAGACTGAAATCTTAAAATACAATTTATATTTGACATTTTTGCTGAGTTCAAAAGATTCATACATGATACATCAAAATAGGTCTAATCAGTATTTAATACAAAAATAATTTTATGTAATGAATACAAAATGTGTAGCTTAAAATGATCAGAAGTTAACCATCAACAAAGATAAAGTAAATTATTAAGTGATATCAATCTACTTTTTGTATGAGGTAATTAAGTAAATCGGTGATCGGTTTGGATACCAATATTTTACACATTATATATTTCTTTTTAAACAACACTTTATAAGTTTATTATTATTAATTTATTTTAAATTTATATTAAAACTTTTGTTCTAAAATTATTTTTTTAAATAATAATTTTAATAATAATAAAATATAAATATATGAGTTATTCAATCTAATTTAATGTATGTTGTTCAATGTGTATGGTTAATGTATATAGTAAATGTAATGTAAACTGTTGGTTAATGTAATTATATTGAAAAAGTATTTTCAGCTAATGGCCATTGTTGACAAAGCTTATTTATTAATAAATAATAATAAAAAAAAAAAAAAAACAATAATAAAATTATTTGACTTTCTATATTTTTATACATAATTAATAATTTAGTTTAACTCACCATTGATCTTTTAAAATGTCTAAACAAATAGCTCCAGTGACAGATGATATATTTGGATGCCATATTTTAGTCATAAAACGAACCTAAAAGTATTTTTATATAATTAGTTGTGTATAATTAAATAATTTTCATATAAATCTACTTACTTTTGGTGGATTGAAAGGATAAGTTTCTGGCACTTTAATTTCCAAAAAGAATGTCCCACCTTCATAAGGTGTATCAGGTGGTCCAGCAATTTCACCTTTTAATTCAGTGTAGCTATCACCGATCAAATCCACTTTAATTGAACATTTAGCAAGCTGTATAAAATATATATATATACTGAATTTAACTGAATATTAATAAAATGTTTATTAAAAAAAGTATATACCTATTTATATATTATATATAAGTATGTAGATATACTAAAATTATAGATAATTAAAAGTTATAATTATAAATCTATGATCAATTAATAAAATAAAATTCATATTAAATTAATTTTTGAAAAGTAATAGTCATTTTTAATTAAACTTTAAAATAAAATAGGTATATATATTATTTCAAATTCTAAATTACAATGTATGTATACCTATCTCATTTTTTTTAAACAAATGAAATTGCAAGTAAAATAAGCAATATTTTTTATTAATAATTTATTAGATAAATAAAATTAGGTAATATATATATATATATATAAATACACACACACGCGCATATTTAAAAGCAAAATATTTATCTTACATAACTTAAACAAATTATTACCTCTTCACTTTTAATAACTTCTTTAAATTCCCTTTTGATTCTCTGCGTTGCAATGTTGTTCATTATTTTAATGTTATATTTATTTTTTTACAATTTAAGGAGAACAAAATAAAGAAAATAAATTACAGTTTATAATAACCAACGATATTGTAATGATACACTATTTTCACGGATGCACGTTAATCTATACTTTACAGCAATTATACGAAAATAAAATGTCTGTTAAAATTAATTTGTAATTTAGTGATAAATTTATATTCTTATTTGCCATATATGTAAATATCGTTGGATTAAACAAGAATACAAGATGAGTCGAGAGACTAGTCCCATCAGTGAAAAATATGATGAAAAATTGAAATATAGTATATACCCTTAACTGATAACACAGCATAACATGGTAAATTTATTAATTGATAAAAAATAATAAACAAAGCTTCATAAACAACAAAATAATTTCAAATAAAATCTGTAAAAATTAATTATCTATTTTCAACAAAATAAAAATTATACCTATTAAAAAGTTGAATTTATATTAATATAAGAAAATGTATCATATTATAAATTTATAGTAAAAATTAATTAATCCTACTATCCTAGATAGGTAATAAAGGATAACCACCATAGAAATGAGATAACCACTCATGAACGGGTAGGAAAACTTAAATTTGCCGCCCTTTAATTCTTATTTAACTAATTTTTATTTTTTTGATATATTATACAAATATTTACGTAAAAATAAAATGAAAACAGTATTACGTTTTTATTATACATATAGGTAATTAATATTATACAAAAGTTATAATTGGTAGACACTACTACACTAGATACAAATACTGAAATACATATAATAAGTGATAACTAATTATAGACAAAAAAAAAACAATATACAAAAATAAACATATTAAAATATAAACATTTAAAAATTGACTTTTCGCGCTTTTATAGAAGCAAAGTCTTTTATAAGCTCGTCAATATCTAAATCATTGCATATTCCCTTTTCAATTGAATTCATAGGAAAGACCTACCAAATCGTGCTTGGGATATTTGGAACATTAGGTAATATTATTGACAAGTTTAATTTAATTTTGAGAAGCTTCTCTCCGTGGAAGCTGCTGTTACAGGAAGTGTTAATAAAATTCGAATTACAATGAAAACGTTGGGGATGGGGAATAATTCAACTAGTTTGTTTTTACAAATGTATTCCAATGTATATTGTGGGTTAGTACTTAGTACCCTTAGTCTTAGTGTCGAATCGTCTTTCTAAATTGCGTTATTCGTTGTCAATTTGACAAAAAGTGTGATTTTCCTGCAAATTAGTTTATATCAAAAAACATAAAAAGAGCTGATACTTCTGCGGCATGGGATACAGGTGTGCAAATCATAGTGTTTAATTTTAAATTTAAATTAGAATTTGAATGCAAAGATGAAAGATAAACCATTGCATTCGAAAAAACGATTCTGAGCGAAGTTCAGTCAGATTATAATGTAGGTATTTTTTAAAATATTGATATTTTTATTAAATATTTAAAACGCAAAATATTATCACACATATAGTACATAGATGAACACTCTATATAATTTTTATATAATTAAATTTTCAAAATTTTAAAAAAATATTTGTTAATTTTATTTAACATTATTGTAAAATATTGTAATATAATAAGAAAAATCCATATAAATAATTTAAATATTGATTTTACTGAAATTTCAACTTAAAACAGCTATGACAAAAAATTGAGAATATTGTTTTTTCTAAAATTAGTGTTAAGTAATATGTATATGTATTTCAGTAAAATTTTCAGACCTTAATATTATAAATTGCCAATTTTATCAAACATTATATACATAAAAACGATAATTTATGAAATATTCAACGTCCTATATTTTGTAGAAAAATTAATGTAACGGTTCCAAAATTTTACCACATATATATAATCGCTATATGAAATTCAAAAAAAAATTTCAAGTCTCTATCTACAAAATTGCCTGAGTTATCGTGAAATATTGAAATCGAAGTCATTGAAATTTCATTTTTCGTGAAAAATGCCGTTTTTTCGTCGTTTTTCTACCGCTTAGGGTCAATTAGGTTAGGTTTTGGTAGTATAAAAAATGATTAGAAATTATTACTTATTATGTTATACAATAAATATTGTACATTTTGTCATCCTGTTTTTCACTTAATGCAAAACGAACTTCACTGATATGATGACCACAGAGGCACAAATCATAGTCATAGAAAATATATTCTCAATGAACTATGCACCAGATATTATAATACGGTGTGTGTATGTGTATAATGTATTGTATTATATTATCTTTATTGTTTATTTTATGTGATGACTGATGATGAGGATGATACTCTGATTACCGCATAGTTCTTAATGTTCTTATTTTCTTAGTTCTTACCATAGAGGCATAGCGCATAAAGTAATAATACAACTTACGATTTTAGTTTCTTACTGCTTACTGGCTACTGCATATTGCATAGTTTATTTGTAATTTGCAATTTGTATTGAGCATTCAACAATTTGCTCAGTTCTCCAGCCTGACTGCTATCCGTGATCTTAAAAAAATCAGGTTTTGAAAATTTGATTTGAATTCTTTAATATTTGTGTCTGAATAAAAAAACTATTAGAAATATTTGTTATAGGTCATTAATTTATTAAATTTTAGTTTAAACTTAAAATAATCCCTATATTTTCTTTAAAATCAATTTAGTGTTATGGAGTATAATTTAGGTGATAATCCAGTTACTTCACATTCCTGGAATGCTAATAGAACTCGTAAGTTTAATGTAATTTAATAACAAAAACTGTAAACTAATATTATTTTTTATAATCGTATACTTATTTATCAAATGATATAGAAATAGCACTGATACCAAATAATAATGAGGTTCATATATACAAATATGAGCCAAATTTAAGTGATTGGACATTATTGGACAATTTAGATCAACACGGACTGTTAATTACTGGAATTGATTGGGCACCTAATACAAATCGAATTGTTACATGCTCTGCTGTAAGTTTTTTATTTAATCTATATTTTACTGGAATATAATATTGCATACAATTACTTCACAGGATCGTAATGCATATGTATGGACAATTGATGATAAGGGAAAATGGAAACCTACTCTTGTACTTTTAAGAATAAGTAGAGCAGCAACTTGTGTTAAATGGTCACCCAATGGTAATTATGAAATAAAATAGAATATATTTAAATAAGGTACATGTTTTAATAATAGTATTCATTTATTTTATCTTTAAATTAAAAATTTAAATTATTAAATTCATCTTAATTGTAAATGTATTATGAAGTAAATATAGAAAATAAAATTGATTTTTAAATTTAAAAAATGAAAGTGAACTGGTGTGGATGGGATACAGGTGTAAAGAGGTGTTGTAGTTTGATTACAATTTGAATGCAATGATAAATCATTACATTCGAAAAACAATTCTGAGTGAAGTTTATCAGATATATACGCACCGATTAAAATTTTTTACATTTATCAGTCTTTATGTTTAATCATAGGCTTACGCACGGAGGCAGTATATGCAGCAAATGCTGCCCTGAATAATTTTTTTTGGACTGCTAATTTTAAATTGCATCATTGATAAATTACATTTTCATACCTAAATTACATTAGATTTGTAAAAAATTTGTTTTAACAATGAAATATTTTTTAGATAATACACAATTAAATATAATTGTGATGCTTAAAATTAACTATAAAATAAATGAAATTATGGGCCGGATTTCTTCAAAAAATGAGCTAAATTTATTTTCTGCTGCCTCTGAATTAGAAATCTGCACATGCCTATGTGTTCAATATCAATAATTTATCATAAAACCCCAAAATGAGTTACATAAATATCCATATCTGACAGTACTTCGTTCAGAATCATTTTTCAAATATAATGATTCATCATTGTATTCAAATATTAATCAAAATTTAACACTATCTTCTTTACACCTGTAACCCTTCCACACCAGTATCCCATCTTTGCTTTTTATACTTTAAACAGCTAAAAAAAAACTGTAAATTTAATAATTCACAATTAATTAAAATATAATGTTATGTAAAATGTATTTAAGCTTCAATAAAACTTTACAAATTTTTTGTCAATTTTATTTAACATTGTAAAAATTGTAATATAATAAGAAAAATGTATATAATTACATTAAATATTGATTTTACTAAAATTTCAACTTTAAACACCTATAAAAAAAATTGAGTTTTGATATTTTCCTAATATTTTGGAAATAAGTTAAGTTATATATCAGAAAGCTACAATTTTTTCGTTTAAACTAAAAATAATAATTGTAAGTAGCTACAAAAAAAAATTGAATCTTGAAATTTTCTAATATTTTGATATCGTGTTACGTAATATGTAAGCATACTTCAGTAAAATTTTCAGACTGGAAAGCCCAAAATTGCCAAACATATACAAAAAAAAAACCAGAATTTTATGAAATATTCAAAGTCCTATATTTTGTAGAAAAATTAATGTAACGGTTCAAAAATTTTACCACATATATGTATATATATTAATACTGAAAATTTTTTTTCGAGGCTCTAACTTTAAAATTGCCTAAGTTATCGTGAAATATGGAAATTGAATTTGTCGAAATTTCAGTTTTCGTGAAAAATGCCATTTTTCGTCATATTTTCTATCGCATAGGGACCATAGGGTCAATTTTAATAAATTTAAAAAATTACCTAAATAAAGTACCATCTACATCCACTTTTCAACCGAAACATATGTTATGCGTGATAATCGGAGCATTATTTCAGATAGTAAAAGTGTCTTCTGATATAAAAAAAAAGACACACATCATTATAAAACCAATACATTTTTCGTTTCACTGAGAAACTAAAATACATAATATTTATTAATAATTTTTTTTTTATCAAAGTTTTATGTAATTTAATATGCATCTATTTACTAATTTACCCAAGTTATAACTATTAAAATGTAAAAATATAAAACCTAATTTAATTTACCTATAAGTAAACATTTTATATAACATATTTTATTTGCTATAATTCAATTTTTATTTAATTTTTAGAAAAAAAATTTGCAGTTGGTTCAGGAGCTCAATTAATATCTGTATGTTATTTTGAGGTTGAAAATGATTGGTGGGTATCAAAACATATAAAAAAACCTATTCGATCCACTGTAACTGCATTGGATTGGCATCCAAATAACATGGTATTAGCTACTGGTACAGCTGATTTTCGTGTTAGATTATTTAATGTACACATGAAAGAAGTTGACCAATGTCAGAAAGTCAAAACTGCATGGGATACTAATGATACCACCGTGCCAAATTTAGTTGCTGAATTTACTAATTCATCAAGAGGAGGTTATTATAATTAATCAATTACTTTATTATATAAATGCTTAAACAAATTAATATCACTATATTTAAATAGCTCCATTTAAAATATGTACATGTATAATATAATATATATATTTGGAATTTAACTTAAGTATTTTACTATAAAGAAATTTAATTACAATATTTCATACATTCTAAATGTAACCCTACTATTTACAATTTTGTAAAGTCATACTCTAAATATAATTTTTTACAAACAGTAAATTAAATATGTTTTTATATACAGGGTGTCCCACCAAATCCGAATGCATGGTTGTGAGGGGTGAAAATAAGATATTTTAACGGTTTTAAGTCTGGGAACCTTAATGTATTCTACTGAAGTTTTATTTAAGTATAAAATAAAATTTTTCCATTAGTCCAATTTGCGCATGCGCAATGCAACTTTTTAAATTAAATAGCAACTCCCACTTTTTTTAGAAATTAATTTTAATTGTATTTTTTTAACCATTTTTTACTAAGGTTTTTTATTCTACTCCCAAAATTCGCCAAGTTATATAGTGTGTTTAATTTCTAATATAATGACAGAAACGAATAATAGATAAAATTAAAATTTTTTTTTATTAATACCTTAATACTACAAATAAATATTTAATAAAATAATTTTATTATTAATAATTAAAACTTTCATTCATAAAGTTGAATTATTGAATATTTATTTATAGTATTGAGGTTTTAATACGAAAAAAAAAAACTTAAAATTATATGGACCGATGGAAAAAATACTAAAATAAAATTTCAGTAGAGTACATTAAGGTTCCCAGACTTAAAACCGTCAAAATATCTTATTTTCATTTTGCACAACCTTGTAACAGATTTGGCAAGACATCCTATATATAAAAAATAAAATAAATTATATGCAATACCATTATATTTTTACAGTTAATTAAAAATAGGATTTCATATTATCTAATTAATAAACCATATTTTAAGGTGGATGGATTCATGGATTAGCATTTAATAAAACTGGTAACAGATTATGTTGGATTGCTCATGATTCATCAATTACTGTAGCCGATGTGTCTAAAGGAAGCATTATTGTAAACAAATTAAAAACAAATGAATTACCTTTCATTAGTTGCATATGGATTTCTGATAGTGCAATTGTTGCTGCAGTAAGTCATAAATTAAAGTAAATATTATAATTTAAAACTGGTAAATTAAAGTTGGTAATATTATTATTAATATTAGAATAATATATTTAAATGTTTTAAATAGGGCCATGGTTGTTGCCCAATGTTGTATTACATTGATTCTAACAACAAAGTGCAATTTGGTTCTAAAATAGATAGTTCCCAAAAAAAAGAAGCTGCTGGTTTAAGGTAATTAAGTTATTTATTATGAACTCCAATACATTTTTATATATTTATAATGTAATTTTCTAGTGCAATGAAAAAGTTTCAAAGTTTAGATCGGCAAGCACGAATCAATAGCGATTATGAACTTGATACTAAACATCAAAATACATTAACATGTTTGCGCATACATACTGAAATAAATGATACTGTAACAAAGTTTTCTAGTAGTGGACTGGATGGAAAAATAATATTATGGGAACTTAATGTAAGCACTATTGTATCAATGTATACAATATATAATTTTATATATTAAATTATAAACAAATTATAACAATAAAATATCTACTATAAATTGAAATATATGTAATAACACTTAATTTTTTATTTCAGAGTATAGACAAATTACTACAAGGATTAAAAATATAACCATAATGAAATAATTAAGTGTACATAATTCAATTTGATTTCAATATTATGCTGTTACTAATTATTTGTTATTTCTTACATTATTTAATATTTATTATAATTGAATTATTAAAAATATTTTAATAAATACATTATGTAATATAAATATATAACAAATTTAATTTATATATTTTAATGTAATTTAAATAAATAAGAACAAAATAAATAATAAACTTAAATTATTTCTTTAACTATAAGTGTGTTGATATTTTATATTAATAAATATGGATTTTAAGTTATAAAATAAATTTGAATTTTGAACAATTTAAGTTGGTTATAAAACAATATTTAAAATTGTTTTAATAATAAATATATTCAATATGTTTAAATTCTTAAAATCTGTATTTGAAAACTTTATTGCCTATAGCATGAAATCAAAAATATATTAATATACATTTTTAGATAACTGCAAGCGTAGCGTATTATCTTATTTAATTTTATTACTATATTCTTTTTATTATATATATATGTATATTTTTTTATATAATTATTTGACAATAACGCAGTTTTTTGTGTAATTTAAGTTTGATTAAAAATTATTTCTTTACTCTTTCAAAATAAATTTATAATCAACCTTACATTATTACACATGATGTGTATAGTAAGTTTTAATTACTGGTAAAAACTAAATCATTGTTTGAGTGAGGGAATATAATTTTTTTTTTTTATCATATAATTTTTATATTTTACATATATATAACAAATTCAGGCCATCCTCTCGCCTACTACGGTAATGTTAACACAACTTAAAATAATAGTAGCTTAGCAAAAAATCATATGACTAACTACTTGAGATCTGCACACTATAAGTGATATTTTGACAACTAAAATTACTAGTTGCAAACGGACGAATAGGAACATATCAGGCGATCGACAGAACTATATATATAAAAAAAAAATAGTCTGCTAAAAACTATTATTTATTAATCCACGTTTCAAAAAACAAACAATAATCGCGCGATATTTTTTAATTACCATCGCGGTTGCATTGAGAACTACCTTAATGTCGAACAGTTACCATATCTCGACACTACAGTAAAAAAATTTTAAATAATATAATGGCAATTTTATTAATGTTTGTGTAAAATTAGATTCACTTTAAATAGCTGGTGTAGTGGTGTTTGATGAATATGACAAAAAACATGATCAACTGATTAAGACATGACGGTAGCTTTCATAGTAATATTAGCGATACATATATTTCGCCATTAGAAATAAATGAGATGAAAACATACAAAAGAATGTTACTTGTAAAAAAAATAATTGTAAAGTTTTAATAAATAAAACAGTAAATATCGTACTTTAAAGTAAATTTGATTATATATCTTTAAATTCTTAAAAATGTATTAATCAATGGTAGTAAATCTAGAAAAGTTAATTTTTTTGTATATTCAAATTGATAAAAAGTTCTTCCTTATTTCATATAATTTCCAATTGGTAAAAATGATCGTCATTCATCACACTATTATTGATTACCTACCTACCTAATAATCTATTCTGGCAAAAATAATGTTACTTTTTATATTCATATTTTATATTGTATTTGTTTTTGTAATATTTATTGTTGAAACACTTGTTAGGAGTATCTAGTTATATTAAATAAAAACCCAAATCCTCAAAAATAAAAGTAAATTTTTGTGGATTTAGGTTTTTATTTAATATAAAAATATATTATGCATACTCCTGCCGCAGTGGGTTACAGGTGCCACTGTGCAAGTGGAATACTGGTGAGTGTGAAAAGCCTTTCCGCTAACCTAACCTGGTGGTGGGGGGACGAAATTTTTTCCGCTACCATAGTCATGGTTCGGTTGGAGAAATCATTTCTTCTGGTACATTGAGCCCGACAGAAGTAGAATTTTATGGAATAACGATTAAAACGTTTATCCGCCTTTGACGGATTGATGGGCGTTCGCAATCTAGTGGTCCTATTTACACTCTTTTCGGGTGAACAGTTCTTGAATGATCACGGTGGACCCTATGCGGAGTACGCCTTCGGCGCACTCCCTTAACATTTTTGTTAAATCTGATCTGGTGCAAAATAATTGATTAACTAAACAATAAATTCAAATCTTGACACTCACGTGTCAGGGTCTATCAAAACACCTAAGTACGCAATTTAAAGTTAGCTGCCAGTGGAATACTGCTGCATGTGAAAGCTAGGTGCTGATACTCCTGCCGCAGTGGGATACAGGTGCCAGCGGAATACTGGTGCCAGTGGTAACTGGTGCGTGTGAAAAGCTTTTTCGTTACCATAACTGATGGAGTTGAAAAGCTTTTTCGTTACCATAGCTGGTTCGTATAATACTGTTGGAGGTGAGAAGTTATTCCGCTCCCATGGTTGGTGGCTGGTGGTAAAATACTGGTAAAGAGAGAGGCTAAAAGTTTAAAAGTTTCTCCTCTACCATAGGAGAATCTATCTTCTGGTAGGTACATTAAGTCCGACGGAAGTAGGTTTTTATGGGATAACGGTTAAAATCGTATCGCTGAGATCGTATATAAGTTAAGGAAATGACGAAAAGGCGTTTTAAAAAAAGGTTTCGCGTAAAATATTCAGGAACGCGTTTCAATAGAAAGATGGCGAAAAGTTCCGCGAAATGGGGCATTTTCGAAGACGTACGACGCGCGGTAGAATTTATAAAAAAAAAAAAATAAGGAAAAAAGCAAAGATGCGATAAGTTAGCGTTTTATATATATAGAAGATAGATTTTTGTAATCTTAAAATAATGTAAAAAGTATATAAATAAAATAAATTTATTCATTGAAGTTTCCATTTAAAAATAATCAAATAATGGAAAAAAATTACCCCGTGTGCGTAAATGAGTCTATAAAAGTAGTGCGCGTTACAACCGGTTAACAAATAGTTTTTTGATTTATTATTTACTACTTTATATTTCTACTTTATCCATAGCTTAGAGGTTAATCTGTACTTGATTGTCTATGAAGTAAACTTTATTTCTTTATTCAATAATTATGGATATTGGATAGTGTGCACATTAGCTGAATAATGTACACATTAATAACATATATATATAATAATATATATGTATAAGTCCTTCAATTTTAAATATAAATATTATTGTATGTACATAATGTAGTACTCAATACTCATATAATTATAACAATTAATTATACCAAAATATTAATTTAGACTTATCTAAATTTTGGTTATCTTCCAAATTATATCAACATAATACTAAAAAAAAAAAAAAAACCCAATAATAAAATACTACTGTAGTAATAACAACTTATGTTAAGATTACAATTTTTTGAATGGTTATTTTTATTATTCTAAAGTATTTGTTGGTCAGAAAAAAATATACTCTATTTTACTATTAAATTGAATATATAATACATTAAAATATCGAAAATTGTAATAGTTAAAAAAAAGTATTTTGACATATGCATTTCTTGTGGTCTATTTAATAACTGATTAATATTTAATAAACAAAAAAAGATCATACTTGCATATAACAAATACTAACACAAAAGGAAAATTGTTTATTCGTGTACCAGTTATATAATCAATCAATATATAATAATATATAATTCAATTAAACCGTTCCAAATAACATATTACCAAAATATAAAATAATAATATACGTGTTACCAATGTTAATTTAAAATAACAAGAATAAAATATATTAATTATTAATAAAATAAATTACATCACTATTTTACTATATTTAAAAGAGTACATAAATTATTTAGTAGGTAGTGATATAACAAAACAGGTAAATAAAGCAATACAACATTTAAATACTAATCATTTTTTTTTTTTTTTTAATTAATAAATAAGTTAAATTAGATCAATCAAATAAAATTATTGAAATTATGTAATCAAAATATCATTAAATATTTTGTTAAAATTTTCATAATTTATATAATAGCAAATATCTTAAATGATAAACTAAAACTTAACAATACTTTATAGCAGCGGTTCCCAAACTTTTTTTTAATCAAGACTCCCTAATAGAAAAATCTCTTACACCTCCCAGAATGAATAATAAATAAAATATGTTAATAATTATTAAATATTTAATACTTTATTATTATAAAATTTAATATTTATATAATAATAAAAGTAATTAAATCCTGTCATATAATGTTCCCTGAAAAGTTTTTCAAAAAATATTACATAAATAAGCTAATTTTATTATAAAATCACTATCAACTAACATGTTACTATTATTATGACCGCCTTCAAATTAATAATAGAATTGTCTAAAAAAAACTATAAACATACAAAATTCACTCTAATCCTCTCCCATAGGTGGCGCACCGCACAGTTTGGGAACTGCTACTTTATAGTACCACATAATAAGTTAATTCAACTTATTCTGTGATAGTACTATACTTTCTCGGTTCACATTAAGAAGAAATCTCTATTGACTTTTTCACAATGAGTAGGTAGCTTTAATATTCACACAGATTAACATAACGTTACCGAATAAATCACAGGTGCAACATTAATTTCAAATCAATGTTTAACATGTACACAAAATTTAAAATACATTGTTCCTAAGCTTGAGCGACACAGCCATATGTGTAAGCATACACGAAAACGGTAAAGTGGGATCTGACATCATAGGCGCAATTAGGTTAAAAATTCTGGGGGGGCTAAAGTCCCAAACAATATTATATTTATAATATATTAACAAATACACCTATTAAACTATCCAAGTTTAATTAAAAAAAAAATTTGGGGGGGGGGCTTTAATGATTTTTGAGGGTGCTAAACTACAATGAAAGCCCCCTCCCCAATTTGCGCCTATGTGACCACTATTGAGGATTCTTCTTAATGTGAATTGAGTATAGAATATAATAAATTTAACTACTTATAACTCAGAAATTGTGAAAATTTAAATACTTAAGATTTATTAGTTAATACTTAATAATAATTAATAATAGATTAAGTAACACAAGGATGGATTTAATAGTAAATTTTTGGTATAAGTTTTTTCATGTATAGGATATTATATTATATAATAGTTATATATGTTTAAATTAATATTCATTATACTTTTGATATAATAATCATAACTTCCTTTCAAACATTTTGTAATAACAATAAGTAGGTATTTAATTATTAGTAATTTATTTGGAATATGATATTTAAGTATAATAATGTAAATTTAAGTTTATAATTCATACAATTTTCCAATTAACAAATTATAATTTTTGTCATAAGAGTTGATAGAAAATACTTGTTACTAGTTAGTATACGAATGTAAATAAAAAATACATTTTTCGCTTTGGTCAAAATCTAATATTAAATAAAACAAATTATAATTATTATTTAAATGCTCTGTAACTTATAAAATTAATGATTAAATTATATTTGTTGAACCTTGAAAATAGTCAATTATGGTAACTTAATGAAGAGCAAAATAAACATAAATTAAATATTAATTTGATTGAATACTAAAAGCTATAAATTAAAGTAAATTAATGTAGATATTTAGTATTTATCAGTGACAGTTTTTAAATTGCTTTATGTGTTTGGTAGTCTTAACTTTATATTATATAGTAAAAACAAAAAATGTTTAAATAAAAAATAATAATTTTAAGTATTTGAAAATCTAGACTTGTATAAAATATTAATACCTACTATTGGTATTTCATATTAAGTTTGTATTTGTTATTTAGGAACAATTAAAATTAAAAAGGAATCATAGTTAACCAAAAAAATTATTAATTATTTTGATTAAATTTTTTTAGTAATATTTTTATATATATAAGTTAACCAATATTACGTAAACTACTTACTTTTTGTTATTTATAAAATTAGTATGTAACGAATATTTTATTCCTACCTCAACAATAGATTTATTGCTATATTTTTCCATAGCTTTAAAAAAAGATTACTTCCATTGCTCTAAAAACTGTAAATGAAAATTTTTGAAGTTTTCCAACATATTTCTTAGTTTATCTGGTTGAGGTAGAATTGTAGTTCTGTAAGTATTAATTTAACATTAAAATAATATAAATACAGTAGAAACCGTTTATAATGACGTTCAAGGGATTAAAGAAAATAGGTCATAATAACCAGTTGTCATTATAACCAAAATTACTAAAAAAAATTGTAACATCAATACATATTACATATTATTAATTATTTATGCAATGTATAACATAGATAAAAGTAAAGATAAAAATATTTAATTATGTATGTAAAATTAATTCAAGTAGTATTTTAAAAAAAATCTGTTATTTTATATTAACCTTTGTTTGTATAAAAATCACGTTCAATTTTTTTTCTAGTTCTCCAAAATTTATCTTTGGACTTATATTATTCAAAGCCATATAATTTGTGATAAAATATTTTTCCAATTCAACCAAAAATAAATAACCGTCATAACATCCATATAGTCATTATATCATAATAATCGATACAAATTAGTACGTACAATATAGGAATTTTACCGGGACCTCTAATCTAAGGTCATTACATCCAATATGTCACTACAACTAGTGTCATTATAAACAGTTCTACTGTATATATTAATCATAATTCATAATCATATGTCAAAGTTTTAAATTATGGTATATTTTTATTACCTAAAATTACACATAATAATAATTACCTGAAGTGATAGGTTCCTTCAACTTGTCCAAATCCAGATCCAGGTATAATACAAATACCAGTATTTTCTAAAAGCTGAAATGCATAAAATGCATCAGGTTCAATACCTTGATTTTTAGCTTCTTTAATTGCTTTTTCAGGTAATTTAAACTATAAATTATAAAAAAAATTAATATATATTTTAGGATTAAAAATAATTGCAGTATAACTATAAAAAAAAATAATTAAAATTACATACTTGAGGAAAAGCATACATAGCTCCTTGAACTGGGTTGCAAGACATCCCTGGAATACTGTTAAATGTATCAGCCACCAATTTAGCTCGTTCGGCTAACGATTTCAATACATTTGATTTTTCTTCTTGAAAACTTTTGTATGAAGGTTCATTTGGTTTTGGAGGATTTACAACACAATCCATTACAATCTATTTTAAAATAAATAAATGTTTAAAATAATAAAAATTAAATAAACTGTAACTAACTTGGCCAAGAACTGTAGGACATAACATAGCTGATATAGATTTGAGTAACATAGCCTTAACATCAGGATCTAAATTAATCACTTCAGTATAACCTCCTCTTAAACCACATTCTCCCATGTAGCCTAAAATAATTGGTTTTATTTTCCTATAATATAACTTTTAGGAAGCATTATTTTAGTAACAAAAACAAACAACAATACCTTTAGAGCAAGACATAAATGATGCCAGTTCCATTTCACTATAAGGAGATCCTAATTCAGTTAATATTTTTTTAAATGAATAAAATTTACTTTCTTCAGCATACACATTGTCTTGGTATACCTGAATTTACAAAATAATAAATTAATAAATATTAATTATAAAAAAAAATTACATTGAAAATTATGATTATTATAAATAAATGTAAATAAATGTAATGTAATACACTATTTCACATAATTTATTAATATATGTTTGTATAAATCTTACCTCATCTGCAAGTAAAAATAGTTTTTCTCTGTATGCAAATTTAATAACATCAATCACATTTTCTTTCGTTAATACTTGACCTAAATAAATAAATATTATAAAAACATAAAATATGGTTTTAATGCCAACAATAGAGTATTATTATAATTATTTATAGATACAATTACAATGAATATAACTAATCCAACTAAGAAATAATGGATTAAATTAAAGAATTTAAAATAGTATGCACTAAATATAACTAATAAATGACCGGAGAGTTGAAATAACATAGGTTTCAGTTAGTAAGTATCATAAGCTATGCATTAATTACAATTCTATAGGTAGAGTAATTGATTGACAAATACAATAATATAAAAATGTATATAATTTTAATATTAATATTAATTATCAAATATCAGTATATTTGACATATCAAATAATTTTAAATAGAAATAAGTAATTGATAAAAGCTTTCATGGATTAGAATATTGTTGCGGTTTTCGTAAATACCCATGTTTTGATTATTGTATTTTTGGTTTTTATCCAAAACATGAATATTTCTGCAAACAGCAACAATAGAAATAAGCAAATTAAAGAGAATTGTATAATTATTATAATAGCAATATATAGGATGTAAATTATTAGTATTAAAAAATAGTTATAGTTACATAACATGATTATAATGATTATTATTTAAAGATATTTGATACTATACTATGTACAAATTAAGATCACAATTGGAGGAAAACTTTATTATAGTAATATAATAAAATGCATGCTAATCTAGAATACCATTAACAACAATTGACCAATACATTACATAAGTGAATTATTGAAATAGGTATAAACACACAATTTAAATCTTATTGAAAACATTATAACTAACAATGTAAAACAATTGTTTAATTGTAGTTAGGGTCTATTTTATAGTATATAATAACATCAAAATTTCATAGTTTTAAATAATAAAAAAAACATTGACCAATTATTTTACCTGTAATATATTAAACTGAATTTAATTTATTCGTATTATCAAATTTTATTTAAAAAAATTAAAATTTCAAACCACTAATGTTTAAATAACTGTTAGGTAATAACAAACCAGTTGGATTTCCAGGATTAATAACCACAATAGCTCTAGGATTACAATGTTTTCGTGCTTCTGTTATGGATCGCTCTAATTCATTCACATCCAAACCCCAATTTTTAGACTCATCTAAATAGTAACCAACCTAATAAAATTAAAAAATAACTTATTTTTAAGATATTATTATTGTTGAAATATTAACTTATGGATAATATATTTAAATAAATACTAATTATAAATTAAAATTTGAAAAAAATATTAAGATCAATAAATATCTAAAAAGTCATTGTATATTTATTTAATTTTAAACAAAATAATAATGTGTATATATAAATTTAATGGTTTTATGATTAAGAATCTTAATGAACTCTTATTTAACAATAAAAAAAATCCTGACCCAATTCATGCACAACACAACAGTAAAATTTTAAATGAAAATATTTATATTAGATATTAATTTTTATCATATTATAGATAAAAATGCGAAAAATGTATTAGATTTACAATAATGTGTCTTTTTTCTGTTTTTATGTCTGAAGACAATTTTACTACTAGAAATAATGTTCCGATATTCAGGAATAGCATATGTTTCCAGTTGGAAAGTGGATGTAGTTGGTACTTTATTTAGGTAATTTTTCGAATTTCTTAAAATTAAAAAAAAAAAACGATGAAAAAATCACGAAAACTGATATTTCGATGAATTCGATTTCAATATTTGATGATAACTCGAACAATTTTGAAATTAGAGACTAGAAAATTTTATATGGTGTTTATTTATGTAATATATATGTGTACCACTATTTGTGTACCTATATGGTTTATATATGTGTGATAAAATTGTGTGTTTTAAATATTTCATAAAAAATGTTAAAATTTTAATCAATTGCTTCATTATCTGGTTGAACTTCAGTCAGAATCGTTTTTTGAATGCAATGATTAGGGCCCTGATTTCAATGCAAAGTGCATATTTTTTTGGTTGATCTTACATAATGCTTTCTAAGTACATAATGTTTCATGAAACGAGGATTTTAAAGCTACAAATTTTATTTTACATTTTTTTGCATATTTTGACAATTTATTCATTTTTATAACATTTTTAGCATTATTGGGTCATTTTATTGGTTTTTAATGCATTTGTGTTAATATATGATAAAATTTAGCCTATATTCAAAATATTATCTAACGATAAATTATTATTGTTCAATGCAATAGGCTTACTTAAAATTTTAATGTATATTTTGTTTAGAATGAATAATATTCCTCTAAAACGGCCAGAAATCTATAATATATGCATGTTATCATTTAAAATTTTTATTTTATTTTTCAATAAAATAATTAATAATAATTATATCTTATTTATAAATTACAAATCGAATACAATATATCCAGCATTTTAAGGTCATTTTTTTCATTTTTAAAGTCATTTTTGTGGTAAAATGCATTTTTAGCTAGTTTTTAGAGCATATTTGTATGGTTTTAAGTGCATTTAAATCCGTAATGATTTATCATTGCATTCAAATTTGAACCAAAATTCAACACTATTCTTTTTACACCTGTATCCCTTTCCTTGCGTTTTTTAAATGTTTTATTATTATTATTGTACTTATTAAAGTCTCTTTGTTTTACATAGAAGTTTAAAATTTCAAATAAAGTGTATATGTATGAATATATATGAACATAAATGAAGGATTTTTTTTTTATTTATAATATTATACCTATATTTTATTAAAAACCCAAATCACATACTTAATTATTGTATACGTATTTCAACAATAATATTGTCATCTTCAGCACATACTTAGCACTATACACAGAAATATGTATGTATATGATATTTAAGTATAAATTTTATGATTTGGATTTTTAATAAAACATTATAAAACTAATTAATCACATGTACTCAATTTTATTTTAAATTTTATCATAACCTATTTTTTTAAATATTATATTAAGTTATTAAACAATACAATATACATTAGGTATATGCAATAGATTACATAATAAATTATTCATTATACAAACCTGCGTCATGTTAAATTCTGCTAATGTTGCAGAATACAATGGATATTGTGGGATAGGAATCATAACACCAGGTTTTTTCCCATCAACATCAGCAACTAATAATCGTAAAATGGACTAAAAAAAAAAAATATTAATAAAAATAGTTTAATCTATTTTATTCTATAAAACTCTATTTTAATTTAATCAAGTTTTTATGTCAAGTACATATAGCCAGTGGCGTGGCGAATTATGAATTTTCTAGACGCAAGCGACAAATTTCTTATAAAATAGGTGATTTTTTATGTAAATTTAGTATAGATTATTTTTATGATTAAAAATATTAACATTATACTATCATATTCTTCATTTTAACTTACCAAATTACAACTTAAAACCAGGGACCCACCCACCACCCCAAAAAATTCAGAAGCAATTGCCTCTTAAACACCCTATTCGCCACACCACTACATATAGCTCAATATAAAATATAAAATACAATAATTATCTATTACAATTAAAATTTAATTTAATATAAAAATAATTTAAATATTTTTTTTTAACTTTTATAATTATTTATAATAAATAAATCTAAGATTTACCATTATGTTTAGTGTTTACTATTTTGTTTATAAAATTATGATTAAAATATAATATTAATTATATTTTCTTTATAATTTTGAATAAAAATTACATTATAAAACAACCGATATCAATTTACAAATGTTGAACTCATCATTAAAATAATATATTTAAATATGAGAACAAACTTTTATTCCATCTGATGCACCAGAACATAGAATCACATTTAAATAGTCAGAAGGGATACCATCACGATTTTCAATAAATTCAGCAACATGTTTCCTTATTATTTCTATTCCTGAAGAATCTGCATAAGATCCTATAAAAAATATACCAAATGTGTAATTAAAAATAATAAAATAGTATATTATATATTTTTAAAAGCTTTCATAATTAACAAATTTTGTTTTATGATGTAGCACCCACTAAGAAAGAATTATTTTTAATTCATCCATATAAAGAGGTAAAAAAGGGATGTAGAATTTGTTATATCAACCAACACACAGACCAAACCACTGGGTCTAAATTTAAAAAGACAAACAAATAATACTGATTGTGATAAATCATTGGCGCAGTAGCACTTCTATGTATTTTAGTATAAAATGTCTAGAGTTAGAACCACGATTTAGTGGCCCAATATTTTGCATTGTTTTTATTTTATTATTACTGATTACTACCTGTACTATTGTTTATAAATGGGTATTACAATGAATAAAATATATAAATTTAAATGTGTTTTTATATAACGTAATAATTACTTATTACAGCCAATGCCAGGTCAAGACATCCTATATAACACCTATAAATTACTGTAATATAAAAACTATTAAAAAGAGTTACGGGCAAAGTCAGGTTATTCAGCTAGTTTATTATAAATTAACAAACTACACCCCATTTATTACACATAAGAATTTTACATATTTTACAATTCCAAATTAGCTATATACAGCAAAAATTATTATTAAATAATATATATAAAGTATTAATTTTTATAATAATGGGTCCAAAATTGGTTATTAAACGACTTATAGGCACATTTAACAAGTAATTGGTAGACAGTAGAGTGTAAAAAAGTACACAAGATCTAGTAAGTATTTATAATTAATTAAGGAAAGAAAAGTATGGGAATTAACTTTATCAGAAAGTAAACTATAAAGAAATTTTAAGTTTATTTAATATCCACAATCAACCAATTATTTTAGCCCAAGTTTAAGAGATACAGGATTACAATCATGAAGACCTAATATTCATATATCTATATACCTATTACCTAATCTAAAAATCTATGATATACAGGTTCAATCTACATTGAATCTTCAACAATCAGTAGTTCTCAAATAACAAAACGACCATATTCTAGAATCGGACATACTAAAACATAATAAAGTATGTATCTTTAGCAAAGAATTTGATTTAAAATGCTTTACAACAAATTACTTCAATGTGAGGCTTTGGATAAAGAAAACTATTTAGCTTAAAACAAAGATCTACTATACATTCATTACTCCGTAGGATAATATTTACAGATATTTTACAAGTAAAATTAAATGGAAAATGAATTCTAAAGAAAGTCATAATATGGCACTTAGTGATAATCAAAACAAATCCTATTGAATTAGATCAATTAAGAAAACTTGCTAAATTTTTCCGTAGATTCAAGCAGTTTACAATAGATTCAATAGATTTAATTTTTATAAAAATTAAATATTATTCACAAAGCACAGAAGGTGAATATGACACATACATATTGCATGTATTATTATTTATTAGTAAACAGAGAGAATATAAAAGATAATAAATGTCCTCGTTGAGAAGAAGCCAATTTTATATTAGATTTTATACTATATAATTTAACCTACTAACACCAGCAATCAAGATAGGATTTAAACTGAAAAAAATAGTGGCATCCAAAAATATTAGAAGATTTGAGTATTTTTTTATTAGAATATCATAATTAATAATATCAAAATGCTTTAATAAAATTAGTAAATATAACATCTACTAGTCACTAACTACGAAAAACATCTGAAAATAAATTAGCATTAGAAATAGGGCAAAATCCATGCTGCCATTCCATTAAAATCTGATTTATTAAAGTTTTTGAAATGTGCAACTGAAAGGATACAATGATAAAAATATCTTCGATATTTAAATTTTAAAACTATTTTATATGACACTAAGATTTATATGATTTTTTACATAATTTTAAAGAGTATGAATTTCAATTAAAGTAATAAATATTGACGATTTGTTAGCGCAGAATATGTATAAATTACTTTATAGTGCATATATACCTATAACCTTCATATAGGCTAATGACATATTATATTAGATGAATTTTGTATATTTAAGTATATTTTTTTATAACATTTCAAAAATATATTTTTTATATATATGTAAAATAAATAATAAAAATTAATTTACAAACATATAAAAGTACACGATCTATAAATCTATATAATTGATGAAAAAATTGATGAAATTATACTTTAATTATCATATTAATTAAAAATTGTACTTGTGTTCAACACAGTATAAAAAAATTAATATACAATAATTAATTTAACCTTCAAATAAAAATTACAATTAAGCTTTTTTTTTATTGTTTTTATCCTTTCCATGTATTTTGTATATGTTTGTAAAAATATCTTTATTGGCAGCAATATGAATTTTCAATACCCAATAGTAATTAATAATTACTAATTTATATCAATTTAAAGTATTTCATACTAAATTATAAATGCTTAATTAATTAAACACTTCATGGACATACTAAAATTAGTAAAATTAGTACAAATATAAATTATTAATTATAATAAGTACATAAAACATTTTATGAAATTTACCTAATAATGTAATTATAAATAACTTTATAATTGTACTAAATAATAAATATTATATTATTAATACGAATAACAATTTAATTAAAAAATTAATTTAACAGTTATAATTACCAACACTTCCACCACGACATCCATCCAAAATAGTCTGTGCGCGTTCTTTAACATCTTCTGGATAACTTTTATCAGCTAGTAATTCTGGCTTAGAAACCAAAGCTAAAACCTACAAAAAAGTAGAAAATTAATACAAATATAAATATTGTTTTAAATTCTTCAATCAAACATTTTATATATAGCATATTGACAATAAAAACAGATTGAAGTATAACAGCTTAATATTTATAAAAATTTAATTTACTTTTAACGTTTAATATTAGATTAAGTATAAGTTATTGTTCTATAACACTATTAACACTACCTATTAACTAATAATAATAAACAGTCATTAAAATCCTGTAATTATAAGTATTTATAAACAAAACAATTACTATTAAAATATTATAATAAAATACCTAGAATAAAGTATTAATTATAAATATATATATATATATATATTATATAATATAATATATGTAATACATATATAGAATATTTAATAGGTATGTTGTGTTATAAATGTAATGAAAATGGAAACAATTTTGAATTTCTATAATTATTATTAAGTACCACCATGAAATTTACATTATTTATTCTAAATTGATTTATTTTAATAAGTAATATTTATTTTAATATTATGAATAGGGAAAATTGAATGAATTAAATATTAAGTGTACAATTTTTTCATTATGGCTGTAGGTATATTATACTTAAAAATATACATAATTGTACCTGACGTATGAATGTAATTGGCTTTTGTCCCATAGCATGACAATCACCAATATTTGCTTTAAGTACTTCTTTAAAAGGTTTCTCAACTCCCTAAAATTTTAAATATAATTGAATAAAAAATATATTTAATAGAAAATTAAAATATACATACCTTCTTCAATTCATTCTCTATTTCTGTTGCTCTTATCAATAACGGTCCTCTTACAGCATATTCCATTATTCTTACATTAGGATTCATATTGTCTAAATTTAATACTTTTTGACTAGACGGCATTTTTTGGCTTGTGGAAAATTTCCTTGATTCCACAGAAAACCTCAAAAATGGGGAAAATTCTAAATGTGACTTGACATAACGGCATAAATTGTAGTTTGCCGAAAATCTGACAAATTTATTTAGTCTTTGCAGTGACATATTTAAGTACTTTTTGTTTTGATACGAACACTAGGTATTAATTATAAATAAATAGAGCAAACAAGTAACACCACAATTAAATTACATGTAATGCGGAATATCAATAAATTAAATATATAACAAACAAGTCAATAGACGAATAAACCAATTAAAACAAATATTCATTTATGAAGATTATAACAATTAGGTAGGTATTAATGTATTATTTATTTCGCACGTAATCTATTGACCAACGGCCAAGTGTTATCGAACAAATTTGGACTGACCACAACAGAAGTACAATTGTACAAGTTTGATCGACCTTAATAAGTTTTATCGCTACTCGCTATTTGGTTCAAATTTTACGTAAATATGTCAATTTATATATAATAATATGTACGTTACACAAAAATGTATACATTAAATATATTTTATTTCCTTACCTAGTTACCTATATAAATATAATGTTAATGTATACTGTTATATAAATTCAAATGCGATTTCAAAGTCAAATAACTATATTTGTTAATTATTGTAAATAGTAAATTGTAATTTTTTTTGTTAGCAGTTATTTATACTCTTTATATATTATATTACATATTTTAATATTTATACTTATTATACTTATCTTATACTAGGTATATAGGCTAATAAAATTATATTCATAAAAATATGTAAACCATGAAACAGTATTGCCTAAACATTGGCACTAAAGTACCTCCCTATAAAATACGTAGAAATGTGAAATGTATAGTAAAAGTATAGTATGTGACCGTAACACAAACTCAGTGCGCGCCAATATTTATTCTACAATACAGTGTACAACTGTACACACTGAATAGTGAATAGAATATACTTACTATAGTAAATTAGTAACTACTAATCCGAACTCCGGAATAAGTCCTTGTACCTCTGTACTTCTGTACCTTTTAAGTTTTGACTTTTAAGGATAGTAAAATAATAATATAAAAATCGTAAATTTTATGATTGTTAACAATGGCCTTAATCTATTAACAGTGATTTAACTACTAAACAATAAATACATAAATGAGTAGATAGTAGAGTAGAGACTAATATAGTGACTACAAGATAGAGAATCATACTGTGTCCTGTGTGTCTGTGTATTAAGTATTAACAATCATAAGATTACATTATACATTTCAATATTTCATGTACTCCACATTGAACAAATAACAATTGTCAATTATTATTTATTAGAAGTTGCTACTCACACTCGTATAACCAAACAAGTTATAACTATAATGAATTAAAATTAATTATGATTTATGACGTTTATTTTATGAAACACTACATATTGTAATGAATAATAATCATATACCTAAATTAATCTTGCATAAGTTATATAGTTGTATGTCAATTAACTTGTATAAGGTTTATTATTCATTATTAATCTAGAGGTTAGGTTAGAATTTAGATTGCATAGGTATTAGTTATAGTAGTAATAGTAATATTAATATATTATAGATTATTAAACTATAAAAGTGTTAACTGGTATAATAGTAAATAGGTACCTACTATAATAGTATAATACTATATTATAGGTAGTAGGTACCCATATGGCTATATGTACCTACAATATACCAACTATATTATTTAATATTCAATATCTAGATCTATATGTATAAGTGTATAATAGATTAATAAATAAATATATTAGGTACCTAGGTATATTATTATAATATTGCAAAATATATATATATATATATATATAAATTAGGTATGATTTTTAATAATATTAAGATTATGAATTAATTTAACGATAATAAATTTAATTTATAAATAAAAATAATACGTAAACATATTTTATTTGTACTTACTCACACGTCAGAGATTCAGATGTACCATGTACTTGAGAAACAGATTGCGATTATTATTTAGTTTTAATTCTTGATTAATTAGGCATTTTTAATAATTTAGTAATTTTATTATAATTAGGTATATACCTACACTATTAGATCTTAGACTTAGATTGTAATATTATGAATATTTTTTTTAATAAATAAATTGGTTTATAATTGATATTAAATAATAATAAATTGTAAAATTACTTACAAATATTAGTTAATGAATTAATGCACAAACAATTTAGTGCACGGATCGCTACTATATGTTTTTTAGATTATATTATACAATATAATTTCATCAGAAAAATAATTCTATTAGTAATAATTTAAAGCTTTCCCCCACATTTTCTTAAATTAGTCTAACCTAGTTTTAAATCAACCAGGGCACACATATGTTATACTTGTATTACTGAAAGCTGTAACTACTAAATAAATGTAGGTATTATGTATTGATATTTAATGTAGGTTGTAGGTAAAAGGAAAAAGGTAATAAATTACATGTGAATAGGGATATGACATATTATAAGTGACGAGTGTGAACAGGATTGTACCTAGAAAACAATTATGGTGGACGTTTTGAAAAATAAAAAATATTCTTACTCTTTAAAGCTTGTTCACACGATTCGATTTTTTTACTGAAACGGTTATTTTTACGATTCGGCGTCTTTCGGTTTGACTGTTCAGACGACGTACCGTTTTTTTTTTTACCGTACGCAACCTTACATACTATTTTGTACACTGTTTTTATTTATTCAATCGTGTTCAATCATAGCGTATGCATACCTGGACGTGGCAAAATCGCAAAATGAATGTGAACTATTGATTGATATACCGAATCGTCTGAATGCAACGTATATAAATACGTATACATTGCCATAATAAACTGAATCTGTTTTTTCACCACATAATCGAAACGTTTTTCAGTGACAAAATCAACCGATTCTGTAATTTACCCGCCATACGGTTCAAAACTGTATCGTCTGAATATACTCATATAATTAATATTGCCACTGACTTATACGATAAAATAAGCGATACGGCAAAATGATCGATTCGTGATCGTATGAACGAACTCTTTACGTTTACGGTTTACATATACATACGACATATATATAGTATTACTTAGGTAGGTAGTTTAAAATTTTATCTTAAATATTTTATATTTTAAATATAAAAATTTTGGGGAAGGTTTAAATCACTAAAAGTCTAAAACCGGACGCCATATAAATTTTTTCAGAAGGAGGCAATGGAAAATTTTTAATTGCATAAATCATATTAACTATATAAAATATATTTGTTATATTATATTATTATTAGATACAAGTACAAATGAAAAATACGATAAAAACTGTTTATTATGCTTAATTTGTTATATAAAGATTATACATATTAAAATTAAATTTAAAAATAGGTACATAGTGTTTCCAATACATTATTCTATAAATAAAAATTGTAATTGTAATTTTGTATTTTAGATGCTGAGCGAAGCAACTAATATTGTTTTTGTTTTGTCTGTAAACACTTCTTCTACAAGAAGTAATATTTCGATTTTCATGAAAATAGCATACGTTTTCGGTAGGAAAGTAGATGTATAGGTAGTTTATACTTTTTTAGGTAATTTTTCGAATTTCTCAAAATTGAATTTATGCGATAGAAAAATCTACTAAAAAATGACAAAAATACGACATTTTTTATATTTTAAAATTAAACACTGATTTGCACACTTATCTAAATAATAAGAATATTCGGCTGCAACCGAATTGCGTGCGCGATTTTTTCGATGTAGGACCGAATTACGTGCGCATTAAAACGATGGCATTCATTAGTTCATATACTGTTTACAATTTTATTTTTATTATCATTTAAATTAAAATAACTTTTACACATAAAAATGTCCAAAATGTGTTTCGTACGCGCCCATCTCTGTAAATTATTATTTAAAAACTTTTGAAAGTTAAATGTACATATACCTATCTATTATTATTTAGTTTTTTCACTGTACATTATATTATTTTGTGCAACTATTTTCACTGTTTAAATACAACTGATTGTATTAACGAATTTTGTATAAACTATTATTTTAATCGGTGAATAAAATGTCAAAATGTACATATAATACATTATACATAACTTATAAAATGAGATAAAACAGATATACAAATTAATTTATAGATTTATAAATACGATATACAACATATTAGTATATTGTATATTACACATAATAAATAATACCCGTATGGCTGTATATTAATAAAATCTTAAAGTAAAAAATCCATAATATCAAATATTATTTTCGGTAAATTCAGAACTACATCAGAAAGACCATATACATACACATTACACGGCAGGCACGCAATTCGTATCGAAAAAACCGCGCACGCTATTCTGTCCTACATCGAAAAACCGCACACGCAATTCAATCAGTTTATATACCTGTATTTTCGCATGCAATTCGGATGCACCGGAATATTTGTATGGATTCTAAGATTTTCGTTTAAACTAAAAATATCAAATTTAAACAGCTATAAAAAAAATAATATATAATATAAATATATGTAAGTACAAAGTACTGAATACCTATATTTATATATAATTATTAATATACATAAAATAAAAAAAAATTATTTTATTTTTCAAATAACTTGGTTTTTTTTAAAAAAAGAACGAAAATTAGAACGAGTTCATTTTTTAGAGGGTCTGGAGCGAGTTCCTTTTTTAAATAACGAATGGGGATCTGGAACAAGTTCATATTTTAGGAAAATAATAAGGAATATAGTGAGATCCTTTTAAAAATAAACTTTCTCAACACTGAGATATTTATAATATTAATGCTTTAGGTACCTACATTATATACCTAATATATATATTATTTCATTATATTTTATAAATTGATTATAATTAATTATAATATAGGTAGATATAAAATTGACTATTGTAGCTATCATGGTTAAATAACTTAAATTTAGACTTTCAACCTACATACAGACTAATATATTATACTTTGTTTAATTAGTGAAAATTGTTATTTTATTTGCTTTTGTGTATATCAATGTGACAATGTTACACCCAGTCATAGTAGTGTGACCACAGAATAGAATGTGACGGCGACTGTAAATCATGGTACATTCATATAAACAACCATCCACAAATTTGAGCGTTCTCTCGCTGGACTTAATAGGTATAGATATATTACGCAAGATAAGCCAACATTATTCATTTATTCATATTACCATTGATTATAAATATTATTACCTATATTATATATTATAATCAATGATATTACAAACCTACAAAGGTAGCAATTATTGTCGATTGCATAAGAATATTGTAGGTCATGCCCATTAGTCATTACCTTTATACGGAATACTACTTAATATTACTCAACTATACGGAATCTTTGTAACATAACTTTACAGCCAGTCAATTATAGTACTTACTTTATATTAATATTAGCCATTAGGTAAATTATATATAATATACATACGAAATATGGATAACTACATCAGTATTCAGTGCATTGTATCGTTATTTGTGGATTATACATACTAATAGGTAGGGGGTCTAATACATCATACATTTGACTGACACACAAATTCTAGACACTACATTTGTCCGACACTAATTATTTGTTTAAAAATTCGTTATTATGTATTATTTTTATACTGTAAAAAGATATAAAAAAAAATTGTAAATTTATAGGATTCATAATAATTTAGAATTGAGTTTAGCAATATGTATTTGTGCTTCATAAACTTTTTATATTTTTCAAATTTTTGAAAGTTTTTTTTTTTTAAATATTTTATAAATAACTTTATTTCTCCTTTATCCATTATTAATTCTTCTTTCTCATTTAACAGTATTTTTATATGCGGAATTGGTTACTGTTTTCAAAAAACTTTTTAGGGTTTTTTCTGTTATTTTCATCTTCATATCAATTCTTTTTTCACCTCCTAAGATTTTGTGGGATTCTTTCTCTAATTTTCATACATTGTTTATATTTTCTTTAGATAAGGCTTGTAACATATTATTTCTAAATTCAATATGTTTCTTTACTGCTTCTTGACATTTATCATTAAACCATAGTTTTCATTCCTTTTATTAAAAGAAAAACTTATATAGATATATTATTATTATATTATATTAGGTATATTATTTACTATCTATTAAATATATATATATAGATGTTTATTTTTAATAAATTAGGCAAGTACCTATGAGCTACGACCTACCTATTGATACTTTGAAAATATTTTATTATGTTAACACCTGTATTGATAATATTTTACTTCCATCTTATTCTTCCTGGCGGAAGTATTTTCCTTAGTTTACCATCAAGGCGACAAGTACCTAGTATGTTTTTCAAATCACGGACAAAATCTTCCTTACTTATTAGTAAAATAAATAGGGCAAATATATTCATTATTATAATTCTAAGAATCAACTCTTTTGCACTTTCTACCCCATTCTTTTTGTACAGCTGGATTTTTTGGAAACCTTATAACAACTTATACGTAAGTACTAATTAATTTATATATTGAAATAATAATAAACTTAAAATAGAAGAGCAGATACTCCTGCTGCAGGGATATTTATTTTAAGGATTTGGATGTTTTTTTAGTTATTAATATTATTTAATTTGCATTCAATTTTATGTAGAATTATTTAGTAATATTATTCTTTATATTATCATTAAGATAAAAAAAATTAAATAAAAATAAAAATAATAAAATATTTTATTGAATTATACTATGAATTTAGGTATAAATTATAAAAAAAATAATTGTTCTAGTAATTAGACAATCATTGGTGATTTCCTACGTTTTTTTATATTTCCAAACATTAAACACATATTTTTAAAAAATATTTTATAATCAAAATGGTTTGTTTTTCCCAAAACATTTAAATAAATTCCTAATACTATAAGTAATCCAGCCCAAACATATCTAAAAATAAACAAAAAATGAAAATAGTACACATAATTTCAATAAAGATATAATAATATATTGTCTTACTGAAATGTAAATGGTTTTGAAAACAATAAAAATGATATTATTATTGTTACAGCTTTTCGACATGTAGTTACAGTCACAGCAACTAAAGCACCACAAGTTCTAATCAAAGCAAGTACAGCTTGAACTCCAAGAAATCCAGATAATGAAAACAGCAACATATATACACCAGTCACTGGATTCTACTAAATAATACAGTATGTGTTAAAATACTATTAATTAATAAAATCAATATTTATTTATTTAACCTGAATACAGAATTTTATTCCGTCTTTAAGTTCCCCACTCAGTAACAGCATTAAAAATAAATATAAAAATCCTATAAAATAGGAATATAAAACAATTTCTGCATTTGAAGCATTATGTTTTTTCATCATTTTTTCTTGGAAATTACCAATAAGCGCATCACAAAATAATGCAGAGCAAATCAAAATAATACCTAAAATATTAAATAATTTTGTAAAATAAATAATAAATAGAATTAGCACAATTACCTAATAAATTAAAATCTGGAGAAACTTTATTATCTGCTAAAGTAAACAATATTAATCCAGCACACATACATGTTGCTGCCATTAAATCAATCATTTTATATACTTTTTGTTGAATCAATACACCACCAATCATAACGGGTATAAGTTTACAACATTTAAATATAACTTGTGTAGGATAATTCAAGTAGCCAAGTGAGGCATTGGAAAAGCCCATTGAACCTAATAATATTAATCCCAACAAAAGATATAAAGTCAAAGGTATCCTGAAAAATAATGATGTATTTAATACAATTCTAAAATATTAATAATTCAAATAAGAATTAAAAATATTTATAAATTTTCATATTTTTCTTTATTTTACCAAAATATAATTATTATTTTATATATAAACAAAACAATATATTATAGAAACTTGATTTAATATGATTAGTCATTTATTGGTTTTCTATACAATTAGGAGTAAAATCAGCATAACATAATATTTGGAAATTTAAACTTTACAGTTCAAAGTTCCAGAAAAATATAATTTATACAAGTATACAGATTATTATTTGGCTTGTGACCATTTTTCAATACTTCCACCATTTATGAATTAATTATCTTTTCATCAATATATTTAAAATTATCTATAAATTATAAACTTATTACATTAATTTACACACTTCGACTTTTAATAAAAATTCAATAAACTACCATAATTAAAAGTAATAAAAGAACATATCGAGTAAGATTAGAATATTGCATATAACACTTATTAAGTACATAAGTATATTTTTTCAAATTGTGTGCAAATAAAAAACTAAAATTCAATTTTTTAAATTTAGTTATTATGATATAATAAGGAAGATAATACAATACTATATTCCTTATTATATCATAATAACTAAATTTAAAAAAACTTTCAAATTTCTTGAATCTTATTTATTTATATTTTAGGTGTGGTAGGCATAACATTCGCGGAAAGCTATTTAGGTGTTAAGCACCGTAGCCAATGCATCGATAGCGGAACTACCATCCCCCACCAGACATGGCAGAAACCCAAAGGGTGTCAATTAGAAATTATGCCAAATAGGCGTCCGAACAGACCTCTGGGTCTCTCCCGGACAATATGCCATATGCAATAAAAAAATATATTTTAGGTATATTTAAAAAATTGTATTATGAAAATAGAACATTATTTATTTCAATTACCTTCGTTTTGTATGATTGAACTGACTTTCTATTAATCCAAAAATAGAATAATGAAAAAACTGTACAAGAGTTAAGTACCATCCAAATGGTTTAAAACCTTTAATAGCAAATATTGCTTCCTTAAATACATACATGTACATAAATATCTAGGATGTTTAATAGATAATGTAACAAAATGAAATTACCTGAAGGTATCCATATGGTATAAAGAAAATAAATACAACAAATGTACAAATTAAAAATTGCCATATTTCAGAAAATTGACTTATATCAATCCATAAAAGTTTTCTAGATGTTTCTTCTCTTTTATAATAATTTAATAATTCTTTATTGTCAGAATCATTTATGTAATTTTTGGATTCCATTCAAATGGTACTTTAATTACGATTGTGCGATGGATACAGTAATAATTATTACTCTAGCCTAGGGATGAATAAAATAACAAATATAAATAAACACTATATAATTATTTCATAGTTTACCTATTAATTTTAAATTACATTAAATTGAAAATAGTCAAGTACATTTTATAAATTTTTAATTATTATTGTATTTTATAATATATTAAAAAGAAGATATTTAAGTAATAGCCAATTATATTCAGTTTTATAGTAACTAATAATAAGTTTCTATAGCCGGTTGGGCATCCATACATAATCCATTATATATTTATAATATTTTTTCTTATCATTTTCGGACCCCTTAATCTCTTTCCTATGTCTGCACCCTTAGATCGGCGGGAGCGCGCTAGTCGGAAATTACGGTAAATAGCAGGAGATGCGCGCCGACGGATGTAATACGTAAATTCGTTTATATTTATCTATTCTGTGATATACTGATATTACTATATTCTCTTTTAAAACGAAGTACATATAAACTAAGTGTTTTGTTTGAATTTAGATTTTATGTATATTTTTACATTAATTGTATTTACTAAATTTAAATTGTATATTTAACTATAATCAATTCTTATTTTACTCGTATATTTCTACATAACTTATTTTCAAAATAATTATAGTTCTGTCCTATAATAATAATTTTGTAATTTATAAATTATATAAAGGAATCTAACATGGCTGTTGGCGCTTATCGTGAAGAATTAAAAGTATTTTATTATTTAATTTATAATGTATATATAAATAACTTTTTTATGTTTAGAAAATCCTTAAAGAACCAAATACTACAACAATTACTGTTATTAAACAAATTGTACAAGAAAATAATTATTTTAATCTTAGGTAAGTAAATTAATATAAAATGCTATAGATATATAATTATATGTATTTATAGTATGTATATATTTTGTTTTTATTTATTTAGTGACGCAGATAGACGTTCAATTCTGGATCAAGTATTACGATGTTATGTTTTAGATATAGTGTTATTAAAGCCACCAAATTTATATAGTGTTTGTAAAATGTGGACATTATTTACAATTGAACTTGTTCGACATGAAATGTGTACAGCTATAATGCCAGTAGTTATATTATCAGACATGTTTGATGTGACTACAATGGACATTTGTGAAAAAATGTTTGATCATGTGGAATCTAATGTAAATGTTCTTAAAGAACCTCAATTTTTTATGGCTTGCAAGAACAATTTACTACGAATGTGCAATGGTAAATATTAATATATGGTTCATAGTTTATTTAGTTAATAAATTACAAACTATTTCTCAAATCACTTTGGTCTTTTTGTATATAAATATTGAAGTCTACAAAAAAAAAAAAAAAAAAAAAAAAAAATCATACTTCCATTTTATTACTCATGACCTCTACTACATTAAAACCAATTCATATACTCTGATTTGAACAAACCATGCTGTAAGTAAGATGGTAAATTGTTTATATTACCATACTTCATTCCACAATCACTTCAATCTTATAAATGTAAACTATGGTACAAAAATCATGCATAAAAACCTGCATTGTCGCATTAAACGAAGTTAGTGCTGCAAACTTTTAATTTTAAAAATATATAATAAATACCCATTGAAGTGTTGCTTTCATGTAATTTCTATTTTGTATTTTAGCTAACTATATATACATGTACCTATGTATAAAATTTTAATTTTATTCTATAAAATATAAATTAAAATTTGTTACTAGTTCTATAGATTGTTGATAATAAAATATTAGACCCAGGAAAAATATTCTTTTGTTGTATATAATAATAAATTTTGAATATTAAAATTATTTTTATTGAAAATAAATATATAGGTACTTAGTAAAACAATTTTATATAAGTGAGATATATAAATAAATAACATTTTCTTAACACTATTAAAAGAAAACTAATAAATACAACAATGAAAATTTTTTTTTAAAAAAAAGTTTAAATGGTTGAAGTTATTTAAATTAAATAATAAATATTACTATTGATTTATTTTTAGATCTTTTACGTCGTTTATCGAGGTCACGGAATACAGTATTTTGTGGTCGTATTTTATTGTTTTTAGCAAAGTTTTTTCCTTTTTCTGAACGTTCTGGTTAGTAAATATATAATATAACATTAATTATAATTATTGAATAAAAATAAAAATTATATTGTCATAATATGTTAGGTTTAAATATTGTAAGTGAATTTAATTTAGAAAATGTGACTGAATACCTTAATGAAAATAATTTTGATGAAATTGACGATTTACATGATTCCATTACTGAAGAAGAAGCAAAACCTGATATTATTATTGAAAGGTACTTATGAATATATTTCATAATATATATGTATATAAATTAAATTATAATGAAATATACTGAAGTATGCATTTTTCTTATAAATACTCAATTGGATGTATAATAATATATTTTATTAAATATTTGTGAATAAAAAATAATTTATATACAAATAACTTATATTAATATATAATTTACAGGGTAAATGTCGATAAAAACCTTTATTTAAAGTTTTGGTCATTGCAGGATTATTTTAGAAATCCTAATCAATGTTACAAAATGGAACACTGGAAATTGTTTGTGTCTGTAAGTGTTAAAATGTATTTAATTATTTTATTATATATAATGATTATACCTATTATTTATGTTTTAGCATACTGAATTCATATTTTCAACTTTTCAAAGTCACAAATTAGAACACGTTAATAGAATAGACAATGAAAGTTCAGATCAAAATATACATTATTTTCCAAAATACTTGACCAATCATAAATTATTAGAATTGCAATTAAGTGATGTCAATTTTAGACGTTATATTCTTATTCAATTTTTATTGCTTTTCCAGTACTTGGATGCTCCTGTTAAATTTAAACTGTTAGTAAATATATATATATATATATATATATATATATATATATGGTGTATGTGTATTATTTATTTATAATTTTTAATTTTAGTGATAATTTTAAAATAAAACCAGATCAACAAGAATGGATTAAAAGTTCAATTAATACTATATACGAATTAATTAATAATACACCACCTGATGGTATCAGATTTTCTGAAGTTGTAAAAAATATATTAAAGGTACATTTTTAATTTATATATATTTAAATATATAGGATAGCTATAATCTATAAGGTCTGAACAAAAATTTATACATCTTTTCTATTTTTAAGTATAAATGTTTTTTTTTTTACTTTTAAAAGACTTGTGTACAAATATAGATCAAGTCAGTCACAATATCCCAAACCACTTATCGTTAGCTAGATTAACTAACTTTAATAATCTAGTTAATAGTAGATAATACCAATCAGGTAGCATGTTGTTATATTAGGAAATTAGAGGATATATCTTTATTTCTAAATGTTTTAAAATTTAATAATTTCATATTATAATTTATTTTAGAGAGAAGAACAATGGAATAAATGGAAAAATGAAGGTTGTCCAGAAGTAACTAAAAGATTACCTACAAGTGATCTTAGTGATATGCCAGCACTAAAACAAAGACCCCGAAGAAATTTAGGAGATGTTATAAAAAATATGTCTATGAATAACAAAGTTTTTCTTGGAGAGTATGTTTTCAAATTAAATTATTAAAATATAATAGGTATCACTTTAATTTTAATTGTATTTTTATTTTTAGCCCAGAACTAACTAAGCTATGGAATTTTAAGCCAGATAATTTAGAAGCTTGTAAAGGACCTGAAAGAGACTTTTTACCATCATTTGATTCATTTTTCCAGGAGGCATTTGAACAATTGGATCCAGAATTGTGTATTGAAAATCAATATAAGTAATTATATTATAACAATAATATGTAATTATAACAATAATTATTTTAAATTCAATAATTGTTTTTAAATTTAACTGTTATATAATATGTTTTTAATAGAAAAGTAAACGATGGAAATTTTGGATGGCGTGCTTTAAGACTTTTAGCACGTAAAAGTCCACATTTCTTTGCTCAAAGTAATAATCCAATTCATAAATTATCTGAGTATTTAGAAAATATGATTAAAAAAACAATGAATAAAGAAAAAATAGTAAGTATATTAATTAATAAATATATATTATATATAGAATAATTTTTACATTGTAAATGTTTTGCAAAATGTTTAACAATGTAAAAATTATAATTATTTTAATCATTCATATGTATTAAATAAAAACAAATAAATTACACCACTATTTTTCTTGCAAATTTTTCATACAAACCTATGAATCGTCTCATTTTTTATTCTGGCGACATCAAGCATCATGAGTGTCAAAAACACGAGACATCTGCAAAAATGATGACATATCTCGATTTGTATACTAATGATACAAGATATATTAGAGTAGTTATTTTTACATTTAAAATAATATTTTAACTTTATATCGATAAAACCCAAATTTTGGAGATGGATAAAATTGTCAAAAATAACATTTGGATTAACATAATGAATATGCATTTATATTATATATATATTTATTATATTTATTTATTTATATTTATATATATATATATATATTATGTATAATATTATCAATATCCTTTATATTTTGCTTTCATTATTCACCAAATTTCTATAATTTATTTATCCCATACCCAATATTTTACTCTTTATAATAGAAAAATAAAAATTTTTAAATTTTTTATGCTGAGTTGCACTAAATATTTACAAAGAGTTTAACTCATTAAACTGGAGTTAAAATAAATTCTGTTGCATAAACCATATTTTAAATTTTACTTTATCACAAATTAAAATAGTGGGTCATTTATTACCATGTAAAAATTTATGTTTAGTTAAATTTTGTTATATTTTATTAATGTTTTACATTATTGTGGTGATAATTAAAATACACGTTATATTATGATTATTATTTAACAATACTTGTGAATTTCATACACTTTAACAAAAGTTGTTTAACAGACAATAATTTAACAAGATTGAATAAATATTAAATAATTTACCAATAAATAACGCCAAGTTTGGTGCAACTTATCATTAAAATTCAATTTGTATTTATTATGTTTTCTTTAGTCTACTAACCATAATTCAGATAAACGTACATCACCAAATAAAGAATTTAAAAAAGACTCTGCAATTGAAACAGAAGAAGTTGAAATTTCTGAAGGTATTCAAGATGATAACGAAAATGAAAATAATGTAGATATAGAAGATAAAAATAAAATTTCTAAACAAATTATTGATCGAGTAGCAGCTGTAATAGGTGGAAAATGGAATATACTTGCTGAAAAACTTGGTTATCAACCAGATGAGGTAATACATTATATATTTTAATTTTAATATTATTTCATAATAATAGAATAATAAGTAGTTATGAGCTAAAATAAAAATATGTGATTATTAAGTTGAAACAATTTTGCTGAAATTAAAATTAAATATGTATTTCTTTTTGTCATTTTAGACAAAATGGAATATTTATATAAAAGAAAAATAAGTAAAATCTAATTTGTAATACAATCTAAACGAATTAAGTTACAAATGTTTTGAAGAATAATGGTTTTAAACAAATTAATATTACATAATGAATATTTGATAAATTTTATTTTTCTATGTGTCAATCATTTACATCTAGATTAGAAAAAATTGCATTAGACTTTCATTAAACTATTAAACATTGGTATAATTTTGATAATTTTAATTAATGTATTAGTTTTATAATGTTCCAAAATATTGCGTAAATTAAATTATAATAATTATTAAATCAATAATATATATATAGGAGTTTGAAAATTGATATTTTTATTGAAATCGATAAACTATGATATTTACACAACTACTTATTTATTTCTTAAATCTTTAATAAAATTGGTAATTTTGGGTTTTAAGAATTGACACTTTTTTTTGAAGCTTAACTATATATTTCATAACTTAATTATAAATTTTGTGTATACTGAAATTACTTTTTTTTTCTTTTTTTTTTTTTATAGTGGTATTAAATGTAAAAAGATAGGATGATACTGCTGTAAGTGGGATATAATTATAGAGTGGATTATAAATTAATGCTGTATTTTAAATTAAATATGAATGCAGTGATATCACATTAAAAAAAAAAAAGATTTTAAATGAAGTTCTGTGTATTATGGCCATTTATTGATTCATAGGTGATGTACAAAAACGATGAATATCTACTGAATGAGTCAGTATTACAGCTCGTTCACACGATTTGATTTTTTTACCGAAACAGTTATTTTTACGATTCAGGGTCTTTTGGTTTGACTGTTCAGACGTTATATGGTTTTTTTACCGTACACAACTTTACATACTATTTTGTACACTGTTTTTATTTATTCAATTGTGTTCAGTCATAGCGTATGCATATCTAGACGTGTCAAAATGGATGTGAACTATCGATTGATATACCGAATCATCTGAATGCAACGTATATAAATACATTACCATAATAAACTGAATCTGTTTTTTCACCATATAATCTAAACGTTTTTCAGTGACAAAACCGAACGACAAATTCAACTGATTCAGTAATTTACCCGCATACGGTTCAAAACTGTATCGTCTGAATATACTCATATAATTAATATTGCCACTGACTTACACGATAAAATAAGCGATTCGGCAAAATGATCAATTCGCGATCGTGTGAACGAGCTCTTAGCATACAAGTTACTCTAACTATGATTAATCTATTATTAAATATTTTAAGATAATTTAGGAATTATTGAACTTAGAAAATGTAAATATTTTATTGAGTATTCTTATGTGTAATTTATATACATCTTTATATTTTGGACCTTTTACGTCGATATCAATATTTTAATGATAATATAATAATACCTATATTATCTGACTGAACTTCGCTCAGAATATTTTTTTTTTCGAATGCAATATCATTGCATTGAAATTTCAATAAAAATACAGCACTATCCATTCTACACTTACAGCAGCATCGCTTGTCTTTTAGATTATGAACGAAGCGAAGAATGTATTGATTTTATAATAGTGTGTATATTTTTTTTTCTTGTTTCTACCCCAAAATAATGCTCCAATTTTCACAAATAGCATTTGTTTCTGGTTGGAAAGTGCATGTATTTGTTACTATTTATTATTTAGTTCATTTTCGAATATCTCGAAAAATATATAGAAAAAAAAATGAAAAAATGGCATTCTTCACGAAAACTGAAATTTTGACGAATTAGATTTCAATATTTCACGATAATTTATGGCAATATTCAAGTTAGAGACTTGAAAATTTTATCGGGTCTTCACATAGGTACTATATATGTGTGGTAAAATTTTGGAACCGTTACATTAATTTTTCTACAAAATAGACTAAATAATAGAAAATAGAAAAAAGGTCTTTGAATATTTCGAAAATTCTCATTTTTATGTAAATAATATTTCAAAAATAGAAAAATCCCAAGTCTCAATTTTTTTTTTTATAGTTGTTTAAAGTTGATATATTTTTAGTTTAAACGAAAATCATAGAACCCGTACGAATATTCTTCTTACTATTTCTCAATAATACTTTTACAATACAAATTAATTGAAAAACTAAAAAAAAATGTTAAATGTTTTTTTATAGGTGTTTAAAGTTAAAATTTCAATAAAATCAATATTTAAAGTATTTATATGGATTCTTCTTATATTTCAATATTTTACAATAATATTTAATAAAATTGACAAAAAATTTTATTGAAGCTTAATTACATTTTACTTAACTCAGTCCAATTAATTGTGAATTATTACATTTACGTTTTTTTTTTGTATATCTGTTTAAAGTATAAAAAATAAAAGCTGATACTCCTATCGCAGGGATACAGTTATGCAAATCATAGTGTTTAATTATAATTATAATTTGAATTCAATGATAAACTATTGCATTTGAAAAAAGTATTTTGAGCGAAGTTATGTCAGATATGTGTATTTAGTTGACAAGGAATTTTATGATTATTTGTATTGAACTTAGAGATGGAAAATTTTAAGGGATGCTCATTTATGTATTATATGTGTTCCTATGGGTGATAAAATTTTGTGTTTTAAATATTTAATAAATAATGTCAAAATTTTAATCAATACCTACATTATCTGATTGAACTTCACTCAGAATCATTTTTTGGAATGCAATCATTTATCATTTCATTCAAATTCTAATTAAAATTAAACATAATGATTTGCACACCTATGTCCCTGCGGCAGGAGAATCTCTTTCTATTGCTTTTTATTAATTTCTATTGTAAAAGTATTGAGAAATAATAAGAAATTTGTATGGATTCTAAGTTTTTCGTTTAAACTAAAAATATCAAACTTAAACAGCTATAAAAAAAAATTGAGACCTCGGATTTTTCTAATATTTTGATATGATATTAAGTAATATGTAAGTATACTTCAATAAAATTTTCAGACCTTAATGTCTAAAATTTCCAATTTTATCAAGCGTTTATATGCATAAAAACGAGAATTTATGAAATATTCAGTCCTATATTTTGTAGAAAAATGTAACGCTTCCAAAATTTTACCACACATAAATTTATATAGTACCTATGTGAACACCCAATTCAATTCTCTAATTTTAAAATTGCCCGAATTATCGTGAAATATTGAAATTGAATTTGTCAATACTTCAATTTTCGTGAAAAATGCTGTTTTTTCGCCATTTTTCCTATCGCATAGTCAATTTTGATAAATTCCAACAAATTACTCTAGTACAGTACCAACTATATCCACTTTCCAACCAGAAAATTATGGTATTTGTGAAAATCTTAGCATTATTTGGGCATTACTAGTGTCTTCAGACGTAAAAAAAAAAAACACATATCATTGTAAAACCAATACATTTCAAACTTTAATCAAAATCTAAAATAAATATTTAAATAATATTATTATAAATCTTAATATTAAAATAATACGTAATACGAGTATACCTTTATGTTATACTTTACACTTGTGTCCATTATCTATCTCATTCATCATGGCATTTTATTATATATTTAATACTACATAAAATAGAAATTCAATTTTATGATTCATTGTACAAACTATTGTGCAGATTGAATTTGTAAAAACAATTAAAACTACAGCATTAGAACAAGCGACATATTTATTAGAAGTGTGGATTGAAGATGCAGAAAATCCTAAGCCTGAAAACCTTATTTATATTTTAGAAGAAATTCAATTGATCGAAGCTGCAAATATTCTCAAGACATAAATCATAATATATAATAAATAATTTGTTTTTGTGATATGTATTTATAAAATCAATAAAATAATTTATATTTATATATAAATTATTTTTAATTTCATAACAACTGCATAAGTATAAATATCAAAATACATGTCTTTTTTTTTATATATAAAATAAATAAATGTAATTATTGATAAAATGATAACTGTGTTTTAATTTTAAACAGAATGAAATGTATTTTTCCTAGTATTATTAATTAGCAATTAAAATAAAATTATCATATTTATATTTATAACATTTATAATATTAAGAATATTTACTATATTAGTTAGTACTTGTATAGTTGCAAATATACAATAATATTATTTGTTTCTATATATGTTTATTAGTTAATTATTTTGGATTCTAATTGAAGGAAAGAATCTGTTTTTTAGTCATTTGTTTGGTAGATATATTTATCTGATTATCCCAAATAAAGTACGCTTTTGGTATATAATTGCATAAATACATCCACAAAATATTTTGTAAATTGATAATACCAATTTTCTTCATAATCTAAAAAAATTAAATTTCTAATGATATTTAAGAAATAAAAAACTTATAAGAATCTTTATTGTATTTTTGCAACTTATATTAAATAAAGATTTTGATTTTAATTATGCTAAGCTGAATATTAGATATATTTCATGACGTAGGTACCTATTTTAAATCACAGGTAATTAAAATTTGTTAACATTTAATAGGTTCATTTTTTTACTCTACTTTAAAGTTAAATATTTAACAATAATGTGTGATACTTTTTTACTTTTTTACTTTTAAAGCAGAAATGACTAAATAAATAATAATGATAAATGAGTTTTCAATTTTGATAGTTTTCGAGTAGATAAATTATTTTGTTACTGTATAATATGCCAATATGGTACGTATGATGTACTTGTGATCTGCATCAATATTGTTTGTTTTAAAACTTAATTGTATATACCCATTTTATTTTCGTATTTTAAAAATATAAAAAAGCAAGGGAAGGGATACTGGACTGGTGTGGAAGGGATACAGGTTTAAAGAGGATAGTGTTGAGATTTAATTAACATTTGAATGCAAAGATAAATCATTACATTCGTGAAAACAATTTTGAGCGAAGTTCATCAGATAATGTATGTACCGATTAAAGTTTTTACATTTATCAGTCTCTACGTTCAATATAAATAATTTATCATAAAACCCCTAAATGAGTCATCTAAATACCCAAATCTTCACAGTACTTCACTCAGAATCGTTTTTCGAATATATTGATTTATCAAAATTCAACACTATCCTCTTTACACCTGTATCCTTTCACTTGTTTTTTATACTTTAAACAGCTATAAAAAAAAAAAAAAGAAAAATCGTAAATGTAATAAAAGAATTTACAATTAATTGGAATTGAATTAAAATATATTTTTTGTTAATTTTATATAACATTAAAAAATATTGAGAAATAATAAGAATCCGCAAATGAATACCATAAATATCGAATTTAACTAACTTAAAACATAAAAAAAAAAATTGAGACTTGAGATTTTTCTAATGTTTTAGAAATAGGTACGTTAATATATGTTATGGGCAAATTAGGAAATGGGGCATTGTATACAATGCCCAATTTTCGTGTTCAATGTAGAAATAAATATACATTGACCGGACATTGTGTACAATGACCAAATGATAATATGCAAAGTAGACATGCAATTTTTTAATAAATAAACTAAAATATCGTAGTATAATATAATAATATTATTATTGTAGTATCTTACGCGAATCACACTCTGTGACAAACTAAAACCCATGACAAAATATTTTATATATTTTGTCATGCTAAAAGCACAGATTAGATTAAACTAAAAGCTAAATAGATGTAAAATATATTAAATTTACTGTGAAATCATTATCAGTATTTTAAAATGTATAGGCACAGTATAAAGAATATTATTACTAGGGCAGAGGACTTATAGCATTTGCATATTTGTTTTGCGCAGCCGTAAAAAAAGGCCAACTATATAGAAAAATGTTTCATGTTACGACAAAGCCAAATCTGTAATTTTATGGTGCATATTTTTGCATATTTAGATATTTTTCGGTTTTTGAGACATATTTAACTTATATATGGTTTTTGAGGAAATATTTTGAACAATTTATAAAAATAAATATAATAATATGTAAAATGAAAATTTGAAAAAATATTTAGTTATTCAATGCAATTTTCAAGGTGAAAATATTATTTACTTCGTTCGTAGGTTTTTTTAAAAAAAATTCTAACATATTGGTAATTTTTTTAGGGTCATAAGAATGAATTAATAACACGTAATTTATATACATACATTTCAATAAAATTAAGTTAAAAAATTTTGAAAGTCTCATTAAGATTAAGTTTTTATTCATGTGTTATTGGTTGTGGACTAATAGTATAGCAAATAAAATGTATAGGTAATTAAATTTAGTTAGTATTTGTAATGTTTCTTATTTTAAATATTTTTGATAATTAATCTATATAATAAAATTTTAATAGCATAAAAAAAGTGCATATTTTAGAGTTTTTAAGTGCATATTTTAGAGGTTTTAAGTGCATATTTTAGAGTTTTTAAGTGCATAAGTGCTTGCATATTTAGCCTTTTTTTAGAGCTACAAGTCCTCTGCCCTAATTATTACTAATACTGGTAACTGGTATACTGGTGGTTGACTACAAATTTATAATGTATCTACATAAAATTTTATAATACGTTCCATAAAATACACATTGCCCAAAATGTTCGAACATTGTGCACAATGCCCGTAACATATATATATATGTAATATATATGCTTAAATAAAATTTTCAAAAAATTTTGCCTATTTCATTTATTATTATTGTAAAAATATTGAGAAATAATAAGAATACTTGTATGGATTTTTGATTAAACTTTAAACTAAAAATATCAATTTTAAACAGCTATACTTCAGTAAAATTTTCAGACCTTAATTCCCAAAATTGCCAATTTTATCAAACGTTATATACCTACATAAAAACGAGAATTTTACGAAATATAGAATATAGTAAAATAAATTTATTTATTTTAGTAAATTAAATAAATAATTAATAAATTTATTTATTTTACTATATGGAATATGTATGAGAATAAATATGTAGATATTTCTTGTTGGCATGGTAGATAAAGATAATTATCTACCTTGCACCTTGCTGTAATGTTGTTGAGTGTTGGGCAACAAACTACCAATTCGACGTGGTTTTGTGCAACAAATCGAGGGATTCTTTCGATTTGCGAAGGGACGAATATAACCACTCACAATACTTGCCTATGAAAATGTTAATTATTCACATTCTATGGTTACATTATGAATTTATGATTATACAATCTACATAATTATACATTTTTCATAAGATCATAAACTCCTCATAATTCATAACTCATAAGCATAACCAATTAACATAGAGTCAGTTAAATATCGGATAATTTGTAATTTGGAAAATAATACTAGCAAACTAGCAACCCTGTAACTAATTAATGATAAGAAAAGTTATACTTTGATACATAGAGTAAGATCACGGTCTTAGAATAAGAGTAAGATAGAGTAAGATAGAGATGGCGTTCCGTCAAAATTTTGACGCCGGGAAGGGTCTTGAAATCCAGTGTCACCATTTTATGTAACAAAAATACCGTAAAATAAATCACAGAAAATAATAAGTAAAAACAATTTATAAAATACCCTATTATTATAGATTTATTATATTAGACTATAGAGTTAAAGACTGTGTTAGTGTGTTATAGTTATTACTATATTTGTTTATTACCATTATTGAGTTTTTAATAAATAAATATCATATGTAGGTATATTGTATTGTATAATTGTGTTTTATTAATTATTATATCAATAATATATATTGTACACCACGATTTAAGATATATCTTAAAATCGTGAATCGTGAATCGTGATGATCATCAGTGGCGTATTTAGGATTTTGTCAAGGGAGGGATATTTATTTGGCGTTCTGCTACATATAACGCAACTAGGCATAATGGTAATAACTTAATAAATTTAAAATAACTTATAAATATATAAATATAATATAAACTATATATATTTATATAATATAAAATTATAATTTTAAATATTAAAAAAATATTTAAAAATTAAATAAAATACTAATAAAATTTAAATATTAAAAAATAAAATTTTTATTTAATTGAATGAGTACTGATAAGTTGATAATATGAGATAAATAAATAATTTATCACTGATAACATAAAACTGTCAAATTGTTATACAATTTATTTTACGGTATTTTTGTTATATAAAATGACGACACTGGATTTCAAGACCCTTTCACGATTCAAGCGTCTTGTATGGCTGGAATATATAACGCCGCCTCTATCTTACTCTATGCTTTGATAGCATTCAATATTAATTTCATTGTTTAACCACAGATTAGATTTAACGTTATTAGGTTTAACGTTCATTCTCTATTATATTTTATATTGTTTTTATTTAATATTTACATACTTCAGTAAAGTAAGAATATGATTTAATAATATTTATAATTAAAAAAAATGGAGAAGTTTTTTGCTTACCAAAAAGATAGTAGAACACCATGTAAATTTGGTAGAAAATGCTATCAAACAAATGAAGAGCATATAAATAAATACAAACATCCACCAACAAAGGTAAAATTTAATTTAAATTAATTTAGACATTTGTGTATATTTATAATAGGTATATGTTATTTTTATAGGATGATGTTAAAATAGACGTTAAGAAAAAAACAAGAAAGAGGGATGCAAAAGGAAAAATTAAATCTAACGATACTAATGGAGAGTCATCTAATATTAATAATATTAATTATTTAAATGAAGAAAATCAAATTAGTCTTGGTATGAATGATTTATAATAGTTTAAATACCTAATTGATTTAAAATCTGATCATGTATTAGGTATATATTTATTATTAAAATAACAATTAATTAAAACTCAATCATATTCCTTTACTAATTGTAGTGAATGATTTAGTTATTTTACATATTAAAAATTTAAAAATAATATTGAATTATTTATATTTAAAGAAAAATTTGTTTAATTTTTTATAATACATTTATTTAAATATTAACCTTAAATTAAAATAAATTGATTAATACTGCAATTTATAATATTGTTGATCACCTTGAGTTACATTCACTTTAGGGTTGCCATGTGTACCAGAAAACCATGACTGTCACTTGTTGTTGATTTGGGGTACCCTTGTCCCAAAGATAAATGTGGGACGCTTATATTAGCTTATATTCAAACTCTTTTTATTATAGTATTAAACTCATATACCTAAATAAATATTTTAAATATAATGGGTTTAACTTTTAACTTATAAATGCTAGAAATCATAAAAACTTTAATAATTTTAGGTAGTGATATAATAAGAAATCTTTCGGTTTTTATCAGCTGTCATGAACGATCTACCAATAGTTTTCTAATGTAATGTCATAAGTGATCAATTGGTAATTCTACCATTTTATTTGTTAAGTTAAATTAATTGACGTTATTACAAAATAAAATATGTTTGCTAACTAAACCAATAATTATATTAATTATCATTGTTTAATTTTTATAATGAAGTGTAATTTTATATTATTTATAGGGAGGTAGATAATCATTTATTATTATTATAAAATTAAATCATTGTAAATTTGTTTTGTGTAATATGTATTATATGTACAGAAACAAATGATATAGCGGTGCCTGAACAAACAAATAATATTAATGCTATTAATAGTGAAGCTGATAGTATTATGTCTAACAATCAACAACATTCTACTGGATATGTAATTCCACAGATACAAATACAGCGTTCTGAACAGCAACAGTTATTATTGGTAAAACAATTTTTTATTAAATAAATTAAATTATGTTACTATAAATTAATATGATACTTAATAAACAATAAATTGGATGGATATTAGAAATATACCTATTTATTTATTTTTTCACTCATGTGTAAATTGGTGTTTAATTGAAACTATATTATAAATTATTAAAAAATAAAGCATTCTAATATTCTTTAAAATTTTACATACCATACATTTTATATTCTGAGCAAAGCGAAGAATGTATTGTTTTTACAATGATGTGTGATTTTTTCTTTTTTCTTCCTTTTTATGTCTGAATACTACTCGAAATAATGTTCCGATTTTCAGATTTTCATGAATAGCATATGTTTCCGATGGAAAGTGGATGTAGTTGGTCTAGGTAGTTATACTTTATTTAGGTCATTTTTTAAATTTCTTTAAATTGACCCTATGCGATAGAAAAAATGACTAAAACCGGCATTTTTCACGAAAACTGAAAGTTTGACGAATTCGATTTCAATATTTCACGATAACTTAGACAATTTTGAAGTTGTATACTTGAAAATTGTATTGGATGTTTTATTTAGGTACTATATATTATGTGGTAAAATTTTGGAACCGCTATACTTACATATTACTTAACATCATATCAAAATATTAAAAAAATCCCTAGTCTCAATTTTTTTTTTATAGCTGTTCAAAGTTGATATTTTTAGTACAACGAAAATCTTAGAATTCATATAAGATACAAATATTTCTTATTATTTCTCAATACTTTTACAATAAAAAATGTAAAAAAAAGTAAAATTGTATTAAAGAATACTGACATTTATCAATGAATTTCCAAAATATTAGGAAAATCTCAACACTCAGTTTTTTTTATAGTTGTTTAAAGTTGTAATTTCAGTAAAATTAATTTTTAATGTATTTATATGGATTCTTCCTATTATATTTCAATATTTTACAATAATGATAAATAAAATTGACAAAATTTTGCATTTAAGTAACAATAGATTTTATGAGCAATTATATTTAACTTAGAGACTTGAAAATTTTATAGGTTGTTCATTTATGTACTATATGGTCCCTATATGTATGATAAAATTTTGTGTTTTAAATATTTAATAAAAAAATGTCAAAATTTTAATCTATACCTACATTATCTGAGTGAACTTCGCTCAGTATCTTTTTTTCGAATGCAATGGTTTATCATTGCATTCAAATTCTAATTAAAATTAAAAACTATGATTTGCACACCTGTATCCCTGCGGCAGGAGTATCAGCTATTCAGCTCATTTTTTTAATTACACACAGGATTATAGGTAATAATATATTTAAAAAAAATGTTATTTGTTTTTTGGTAAATATTGAATGATAAGAATATTATTGTTTTACAGAAATATCCATATTTTTTATTGTCGTTGACGTATTGAAATCAGTTTCGAGTGTGTAGTGCACATCTTGCCATCATGATTACACATTCCGAAGATAGAACACGCTATGGTTCCAAAACGTCAGATGACAATAAAAACATGAATGTTTCTATAAAACATAATAGTGGTTTAATTCAAAAAGTTTTAATAAACTCAAAACAATCAGAATTTATTAAAATGTCAATTGCATAAAAATAAATTATTATGAAATTTGTGTTAGGTTTGCTTTAATTTATCTTTCTAATTTAATCAATATGCATGCATATAAATTATTATTTTTTAAATATATTATCTGTAGAAAGAATAATATTTATTAATTTTAGACAAATACTTCATTAGAAGATTGTAGTGGTGATGATGGTATTGTACCCTGTACTCCAACACTATTTACACCCAGGAGATTGGATGGCGAGACTGTTAGTTCACCTCATGTACCATCTAGTAATCAAGTACAGCAATTTACATTTGTTGGTGAATCTCAAGTATCTCAAAATTCTGGTAGTATAAAATTATAATTTTTATTTTAATTTAAAATAGTAAATTATTTGATTTTTATATCTAATAATACTATTGAAAATAATTTTTTTAGATTTAAATGATGGAGTACCATCAGGATCTTATTATTATATCCGAATGTATTGGAATACAGAAATTACTAATCTATTCCTTATCGGTGATATGCCAAAAGATTTTTATGATCTTTGGTATTTTTGTAAAAGTCAATGTCCTACTCATCCCGAAGGTTTCATAATTAAATAATAATTGTATTAATAGTAAATATAGTACAATTAATAGTATTTATATTATACATTTGATTTAGATGCACTATTATCAGTTGGATTAAAACTAGTTGGACCTTATGATTTATTAGCTAGACGTGTAAATGAGTTTGATGCTAATGATGTCGAAAAGAATGTATTACATTGGCGTTATTATTATGATCCTCCAGAATTTCAAGTATGTAAAACAAGACTTTTTTACTTGTTCTATTAATAATCATAAGGTTTTTAACAAATTGAGGAATATAGTGAATTTAAAATGTTTTGTGATTTTTTTAATGCACATTTTTGGATAGTAAAAGTAGTCCACTACAAATGGAGTATGCATTTAATAGAAAATTGCATGTAGTTTCACTATGAGCAATTACCATAAACGGTTTACTAAACCTAACCCTTTTTCCTTCCATATAATTTAGTTATTTTTTATGTTTTATAATTTAGTCTTATTAGTCATAATATTGTAAGTAATTAGCAAAAGAAAGGAAATGATTAACCAAGTGAGTTTTTGATAAAATTATAAATCATTGCATTCAAAAAAACAATTCTGAGTGAAGTTCAGTCAGATTAAATAGGTATTGATTAAAATTTTGATATTTTTTATTAAATATTTAAAACGCAAAATTTTATCACACATATAGGGATCATATAGGTACACATATAAAACATAAATAAACACCCTATACAATTTTCAAGTTTCTAAGTTCAATATAAATGCTCATAAAATACCTTGTCGCCTAAATGCCCATATAAATTTTTTCGTCAATTTTATTATCATTATTGTAAAATATTAAAATATAATAGGAAGAATCCATATAAATACTTAAAATATTAATTTTACTGAAATTTCAACTTAAAACACATATAAAAAAAACAAATTGAATATTGAGATTGAGATATTGAAATATGTTTTACAGGTACATACACGTTAAGCATTTTTATGAAATATTTATAAATATATAAATATATAAATAATGTATAAACGAATTTCTGATTGCCTTTTATGCATTTATATACGGAAGCTGGACCAATTGCAACAAAATTTGGTACAGAGATATATTAGGCTTATGGGAAGAAGATCTGTTAAGTTAAAAAGTAATGGGCCCAACACCGGGAGGTGCTTAAACAAGTATTATGAGATTTACGATAGAAAATTTTGTTTATAGATGGCTGCTATTAATTTCAATAATAATTATATTATCACTATGGTTACTATTATAAATGTGTATTTATGTGACTATGTAATTGATGACATAGCGAGTGATTCCTATATAGTTTAACCAAAAAAATGACTAAAGAAATGTAAAACATATGAACTAGAAATTTTATTGTGCATTACATAGGTATATTACAAAAGTGACAAAATTTTGGAACTATTACATTGATTTCTAAATCTAAATAAGGCTTTTCTTATTAAATGAAATTTAATTTATTTTGACTTGATTAAACTATCATGTGTGAAATTATATTAAAATGTTAAGTTTAATATTATTTTTTATATTTTGGGGAAATATCTATGTTAGATTCTGAGCGAAGCGAAGAATGTATTGGTTTTACAATGATGTGTGATTTTTTTTTTTTTTTTTATGTCTGTGTACAAAAATACTACCCAAAATAATACTTCGATTTTCACGAATAGGGTATGTTTCCGGTAGCAAAGTGGATGTACTTGGTACTTTACATAGGTCATTTTTTGAATTTCTCAAAATTGACGCTATGCGGTAGAAAAAATGACGAAAGAATTGCATTTTTCGCGAAAAATGAAATTTCGACGAATTCGATTTCTATATTTTACGATAAATCAGACAATTTTTATGATAGAGACTTGAAAATTTTTTTGGGTGTTCACATAGATATTATATATATGCGGTAAAATTTTTTTACTAAATATAGGACTTCGAATATTTCGTAAATTTCTCGTTTTTACGTATATGTTTGATAAAATTAGCAATTTTTGGTATTAGGGTCTGAAAATTTTACTGAAGTATACTTACATATTACTTAACATCATACTAAAATATTAGAAAAATCCCTAATCTCAATTTTTTTTTATAGCTGTTTTAAGTTGATATTTTTAGTTCAAACGAAAAATATAATCTGACTGAACTTCGCTCAGAATCGTTTTTTCGAATGCAATGGTTTATCATTGCATTCAAATTCTAAGTAAAATTAAACGCTATGATTCGCACACCTGTATCCTGTGCGGCAGGAGTATCAGCTCATCTTTTTTTTTATTGTGTTTGGATGGTTCAGAAGTCAGAATCATTGAATATTCCATCTTCAATGTCTATAGTGCACATCTGATGGTTATCACCATACGGCATACATTGTCAAACTCATCATTTATTTATTTATTTATTTATTATAAATTTACGGGCTGAGCCCTTTATACATTTTATATTAGGGTAACAAATAATATTATTAAGAATCTAAGTTTAACTATACACTTATATATAAAACAAAACAAAATATAAGAAAAATATAACATGATTAAATTATAACCTTAGTTCTAAATAATTTACTAATATAAAACAATAGAATATATAAATTAAACACATTTAACTAGTTAACAGATTGTTAAAGGAAGGATCCACATTAGCAATAGACATTAAACGCCTTAAAGGTTCATTGGCCATATAGTTGGTGGTGGCATGCGGAGCATAAAAGGGGGCAAAGGAACGAGTAGAACGAGATGGAATTTTGAAATTAATGAGAGAAAGCAGGGCAGGTGAATCAATGTTATTGTTTATCAACCCTGCAAGGAAATTTATACCAGCAATACGTCGACGCTCAGCTAAAGATAATAAATCAAGATGAGTAGCGATCGGTGTATAGTTATGAGGTGTACAGGGGATTTTTAATATAAAGCTAGCAAAACGAAAAAATCTACGTTGAACACTCTCAAGTTGTCTGGAATTAATAATAGTATGAGGGTCCCACACTACAGCACCATACTCCAAAATGGGGCGCACAAGTGCACAATAAAGTGTTTTTATTGATGCATCTAAACGAAAGTCTTTTGATAAACGCATGACAAAACCAAGAGTTTTAAAAGCTTTACAACAAATGTATTCGATGTGAGAACTCGGGTCAAGATTATAGCTAAGTTTGAAACCAAGGTCCATGACACAATCAACAGCGCGTAGAATAGCATTGCCATTAAGGAAGTATTGGGATATAATTGGTGCACGGGATCTAGTGAAAGTCATAATTTTACATTTAGAGAAGTTAAATGTTAAATCTAATGAAATACACCAATCAGAAAAATAATACAAATCAGATTGTATTTTAATGCAATCATCAGGTGTAAATACACGTAAATATATTTTGATATCGTCGGCAAAACAGAGAAAGTGGCAGTGATGTAAAACATGATGGAGATTGTTAATAAAAAGAGAGAACAGAATAGGCGAAAGATGACTACCTTGAGGAACACCTGAAGATGCCAAAAACAAATTAGACAAAACAAATTATCATTAATTTATTATTAGTATATTTAATTAAACTTCACTCGGAATATTTTTTTTTGAAAGTATTCGTTTATTCAAATCTAAATTTTAATATAATACTATCCTTTTTTCACCATTATCCTTTCCATATCTGTTTATTTTCTTTTTATAAATATTTTTATACTTCAAAAGATTAAATATCTTATAAACTTGCTTAAATTAAAAAGTTATTGAAAATTTATAAAAATATTTAAAAAATAATAGATGCAATATAATAATTCTTGAATAGAATAATATAGGTATTAAAATGTGACTAAATTATAATATATAAATATAGAGTATATATATTATTAAAAATATTGGTGTAATTGTAACTTAATTAAAAAAATTATATATACATTATTATTTTAGACAATTATAGCAAGTACGGAATCACAACTTCATATCGGTTATTATAGAGATCAACCATTAGAAATGCCAGTATTTATTGCTTCTAATGATCCTGATAAAAACTGCATAATTAAAAAATTAGGCAAGAATATATTTCAAGCATTAAGGTAGTTTTTAATTTAAGTTTATTACTATAAAATATTAAAAAATTAATTTAATATCATTCAACTTTATTATTTAGAAACCATCTTGAAAATATAAAAAATGAAGTGTCACGTGTTTTTCAAAAAAAATTACTTGCTTATGAAAAACAAAAAAATGTAAAGATTTTAGAAGGTAGAAAAGTCCTTCCGGTTACAAAAACATTTCACAAGGCTGGAATTGTTGTTCCATATGATAAAAAAACAGATGTTGGTTATAGGCCTTTATCAGAATCTGAAAGTATATTATAACGAAAATGTATTTAACATTAAAATAAATTAAAATTATATTCATTTAGAAACGCTACATAAAATTTTAAAATGTTATTGTGAAGCAAGTGATAGTAAAAAAATTGAAGCCATGGATAAACTACAACCAATTATAAATTATGCCAATATAGCATGTGATGAATGTGATTTTGGCACAGGACTTGAATTGGGTATTGATATTTTTTGTGATGGGAATCCTGAACTCCATCGTATTTGTAAACAACTCTTGGTGACAGTTTACAATTTACTTAGAAGACCTCAATTTGGAATTATCATTAAGGTGAGTTATACTAGTTAATTAATTTATGGATTAATATTTTTGTATTAATTATAAATATGTAAAATTATTTAAATTCAGTAATAAATGAAATAAAATTATTTCCAGGCTCATCTCAATAATAGGAGGAAAAATAATCTAAACATGAGTATATTATAAAATTTATTTTACTACTAAGTATTATTTATTTATACACTTAATTTTTTGATACAAATAATATCTACGATTGATTGCATTGTATATGTAATAAATATGTAATATTGATATATGTAATAAATACAATTAAAATATACATTTTTCATATATATTGTAATATACTTTGTTTAATTTCATCAAAACTAAAATTAAAATACATTTATTTTTTGATTTATAACTATTACTTATTAATAAATATTAATTGAATGTATACAAGATATTTTAATATATATTTTTGTTCAATGAATTAATCATTAAGGCATCAATTTCTAACATTATTTAGCCAGAAATTTATTTACAAATTTAGAATCCATTGACATCAAATTGGTATATTTTATTTTTTTATATAATCATGGTATTTACAAATCAATAGTCTACTTATGAGTACTCATGCCTTCCTGCTTTAATAAGGCCCTGTGTGTAGTAATGACAAATGATCAATTGTAAACAATATTTTTATTACCTATAAAAATCACCAAATTTTTCTTTTTTACTTTAATATTCAACTAAAAACTATTAAATTATTTAAGACTAGTAATTTAATAAATGTAATGAATCTTTTAACTATCCAACTTTAATTTTAAATTGATAGTTTAATAATATATGGATGGTAAAATAAATTAACTTATAATTTAGTTTTAGTTTATTATTATTTATTAAAATGTTTAATAATTGAAAATTAAATAAATATATTATACCCGTTTTGGCTATTTGTTTATGCATTGAAACGATGGTAAAAAACAAATTTTTGGTATTGTGAAAAAAAGAAATTTTGCTAAAATGTCCTAGAATATAAAATAAATTTAATTGATATACTATGAACAAATTTAATTAATTTTCTATAATAAATAATGATGATAAATTATATTTTAATTGGTATTTAAACTATTCATTATTTGAATTTATTGTATTTTAGAATTTGAACGAAGCAAAAAATTATTGGTTTTACAATATGTGTGTCTTTTTTTTTTTATAACTAAAGACACTTTTACTACCTGAAATAATGCTCTGATTTTCACATACAGCATGTGTTTCTGGTTGGAAAGTGGATGTAGTTGGTACTTAATAGTTAATTTTGATTAACATTTGAATGCAATGATAAATCATTTCATTCGAAAACGGTTTCTGATTTAAGTACTGTCAGATTTGGGTATGTAAGTGATTTATTTAGGTGTTTTATAATATATTATTTATATTGAACGTAAAGACTGAAATGTAAAAATTTTAATCAATGCATATATTATCTGATGAACTTAATTATTAATTATTATTACTAGGTAGGTATATATTATAAAATATTAAATTGGTACTTACATTTTTTTAATATGAATATACTAATATTATGTCTTTTATTAAGTATTGACTTGTGGATAATATATTTAAATAAATAAAAACCCAAATCCACAAAAAATTTACTTTTATTTTAAGCTAATACGTATTTCGATAACAAAGTTACCATTATAATTTGTGTGTTTTGCACTGATGATGGTAACTTTGTTATCGAAATACGTATTTTCTTAAAATAAAAGTAAATTTTTTGTGGATTTGGGGTTTTATTTTTACAATATTATATTATGTTTATGATTTATGAATTAATTCGTTATACTATAATTTATAAATAAAAATAAAACATACAAGCTCAACAATAACTATGTAATATACTAATATATGACCAAAAGCAAAACCTATATATTTAAAAAAATGTCTATTTATTTTATGTACCTATGTGAATTATTGTTAAACTAATAAATAATAATATATTAGAGATTGTGAATTATGGACAGTGCCGGAAGATAATTATGATAAATGGACTATGGGCCACTTGCTAAAATATCTAGCTACTAGCTAGACTAGTATTAAAATATGTCTAATATAAGTAATATTAATTGTCAAGCTATAAAGCTATGTTACTACTTTACTAGTATACTACTAGTATATACTAGTTGGTGATGCGCGGACAATGATGCATTTTGGTCGCCCTCGACTTGCGCTCTTTTGGGGAACAGATTTTAGTACCGTAGATTTATCTAGATTAGACAGAGAAAGAAAATCAACGCTTCAAATCCCCTTAAAAATAATTTCCCGAAAAGTACGATCTGAATGAATATTTTCCTGATTTGTATGCGCTCTCGCACATCATTATATAGGTGATGAAGGGTAATATTCTAACATGATTATGAAGCAACCTTTAATATTTATAGAACTTGATTCATAACACGGCCTTAGATACTACAAGATTACAACCTCAGAATAGATTAAACCGTAGAAGTGATCCATATTATAGACGTCGGATGGCTTTGTCCCCGGAGGACTATTATGTTTTGAATCGAAAAAGAACGCGCGATTATCATGATGAAATGAATGGACAAACATTTTACGATTGGATGAAGAATATTCTACCTCGATTGAAAAACAACTCTGTAATTATCATGGACAATGCGCCTTACCACTCCGTGAAGAAGGACAAAGCCCCGACACAAAATACAAAAAAGGCGGATATTATAAAGTGGTTAGAAGATAAAGGGCATGTTGTTGATACGACGATGATTATTCCCGAATTGTTGGCCGTAGTCAAAACTCTTAAACCACTGATTGAAAAATATGAAATTGACGAACTCGCTAAAGCCCATGACAAAACAATACTTAGACTACCGCCTTACCACTGCGAGCTCAATCCTATTGAACTGGCGTGGTCGTCAATTAAAAACCACGTCAGGATGAACAATACCACTTTAAAATTATCAGATGTAAAAAAATTATTATTAGAGGGCATAGAACGGGTAAATGCAGAAATGTGGAGAAATTTTTTAACCCATACGAATAAAGAAGAGAAAAAATTTTGGGAAATTGATAATATTGAAGACGAGGTATTAGCTGTCGAAGTACAAAATTTGACAATGACGGTCGGAGACACATTTCTGACACACAAGACACACGATTCTAAGTCGGAGTCGGACTAAAATTTTAAATTGTGTAAATATGACGATAATATGTATATAAAATGTAAAAAAAAATTTTAAATTTTGTAAATATATATAGGTATTGTATTATTATATCGTCATATATACAAAATTTAAAATTTTTTATTTTAGATTCTGAGCGAAGCGAAGAATGTATTGGTTTTACAATGATGTGTGATTATTTTTTGTTTTTTTTTTTTTTTTTTTTTTTTTTATATGTCTGTACAAAAATACTACCCGAAATAATGCTCCGATTTTCACGAATAGGGTATGTTTCCGGTAGCAAAGTGGACGTAGTTGGTACTTTACTTAGGTCATTTTTTGAATTTCTCAAAATTGACGCTATGCGGTAGAAAAAACGGCGAAAAAATGACGAAAAAACTGCATTTTTCGCGAAAAATGAAATTTCGACGAATTCGATTTCTATATTTCACGATAACTCAGGCAATTTTTAAGATAGAGATCTGACATTTTTTTTGGATGTTCACATAGCTACTATATATATGTGGTATAATTTTGGAACCGTTACATTAATTTTTCTCCAAAATATAGGACTTTGAATATTTCGTAGAATTCACGTTTTTACGTATATAATGTGTGATAAAATTGTCAATTTTGGGTATTTTAGTCTGAAAATTTTACTGAAGTATACTTACATATTACTTAACATCATACTAAAATATTAGAAAAATCCATTGTCAAAATTTTTTTTTATAGCCGTTTTAAGTTGATATTTTTAGGAAAACGAAAATTTTAGAATCCATACATATAAATAAATATTCTGAAAACACTTTTACTACCCGAAATAATGCTTCGATTTTCACGAATAGCGAGTTTCAGATGTAAAAGTGGATGTAGATGGTACTTTATTTAGGTCATTTTTCGAATTTCTCAAAATTGACTATAAGCGGTAGAAAAAACTTCGAAAAAATGACGAAAAAACGGCATTTTTAACGAAAAATGAAATTTTAACGAATTCAATTTCTATATTTCACGATAACTCGGGCAATTTTTAAGTTAGAGACTTGAAAATTTTTTTGGGTGTTCACATAGCTATTATATATATGTGGTAAAATTTGGGAACCGTTTTTTAAATTTTTTTACTATATATAGGACTTCGAATATTTCGTAAATTTCTCGTTTTTACGTAAATAATGTTTGATAAAATTGGTAATTTTTGGTATTAGGGTCTGAAAATTTTACTGAAGTATACTCATAGGCGCAACTAGAAATCAAATCTTGGGGGTGCTTAAGCTCCAGGTAGTTTTGCAAATCGTGAATACCCCCCCCCCCTTTACACAAAACAAATATATTTGCTTATTATTACACAATAATTGAAAATAGGAACAAAAACCTTATACATGCTTAGTCATATAATATAAAAGTCATTTTTAAACATACCTTTATTATAAAATATGTTAAATATAATTGTCTTTAAAATTAATAAGAAATTATAATTATGAATTAATACTATATTAAGGCTACGGTGACTATGGATGCGAATTCGGACGAAAATCCGAATTCGCATCCATAGTCACCGTAGCCTTAAAAGAATTGAATTATTATAATACTAAATCTATACGGCGATCCGTATATTGCTTTTATCAACCATATTTTTTTCAATTTATTCAGATTTTATAGGGGTGCTTATTTTGATTTGTGGGGTGCTAAGGACCCAAAGCACCCCCCCTAGTTGCGCCAATGAGTATACTTACATATTACTTAACATCATACTAAAATATTAGAAAAATCACTAATCTCAATTTTTTTTATTGCTGTTTTAAATTGATATTTTTAGTTCAAACGAAAATTATAATCTGACTGAACTTCGCTCAGAATCGTTTTTTCGAATGCAATGGTTTATCATTGCATTCAAATTCTAATTAAAATTAAACGCTATGGTTCGCACACCTGTATCCTGTGCGGCAGGAGTATCAGCTCTTTTTTTTTTGATTGAGCTCGCAGTGGTAAGGCGGTAGTCTAAGTATTGTTTTGTCATGGGCTTTAGCGAGTTCGTCAATTTCATATTTTTCATGCAGTGGTTTAAGAGTTTTTACTACAGCCTAACTACAGAGTTGTTTTTCAATCGAGGTAGAATTTTCTTCATCCAATCGTAAAATGTTTGTCCATTCATTTCATCATGATAATCGTGCGTGTTCTTTTTCGATTCAAAACATAATAGTCCTCCGGGGACAAAGCCATCCGACGAGCCAATGTGTAAAATTTTAAATTGTATTAATATGACGATATTATGTAATATGTATAAAAAAATTGTAATTTTGTAAATATGACGATATAATAATATGTATATAAAGTGTATAAAAAAAATTTAAATTGTGTAAATATGACGATTTTCGAAATAATATGTAGGTATATAAAATGTATAAAAAAATTTTAAATTGTGTAAATATGACGATATTATGTAATATGTATTAAAAAATTGTAATTTTGTAAATATGACGATATTACGTAATATCTATAAAAAATTTTTAAAATGGTTAAATATGATAATATACAATTATAACATGAAAATATTTGTATTTATTTAAATTGTGTAATAAACCATCGTAAGTATGTACCAGTATATTTTTTTGATAATGGTAAAAGGAAGGCTATAATAGTCATATCTCATATTATATTACATTAAAAAATACGACATCACAATATATTATAGTATTATACATTATGCACAGATCAGAATACTACATTATGCTTCGAATTATACTATTTTTGTAATGACTGTATACACGCGGCCGCCGCCGACTAACGAGGAGTAACGACGATCAGTTAGTAGTAGAAAATTTACTATAAAAAAAAAAAATAGTAGAGTGATTCGTATACGAACGTATATTCTACTGTTTCAAGAATAGGCCCCCTGAGGACCGGGCCTACCTAACCGGGGTCTACGACCGTCTCCGTGTCTCAGTCGTATGCGCGTACGTGGTTAAACTTAAGCTGGACAGAGTACTAGTATTTAGTCTAGCAGTGTAGCACGACGGTTGATTTATTTCAATCACAATTCACAAACCAACTCTCCAAGAGTTAATTAGTTTTCTTAATAAGAAAAAGTGCATCAACTTTTTCTCTCTTTTCTGTTTGTGTTACAATTAATATATCATCGTCCTATTGCTCTTCCTCAAGAAGAAATAACATTAATTTATTATTATTATTAATTATATTTGTGCTCATTGTACTCGTAAATATAAAATTTAACTTCAAAACATTAGCCCTCAATCTCAATGCACGAAAACTACAATCATACTGAAATAGATACAGAATTTGATGGTTTTTTTTTTTTACGTCACCAGAGACCGGTATCGCCTTGGAAACCGTATCTTAAGGCTCTAAACTATATGGTATTTACTGTATAGTATTTATAGACTTATAGTGTTTTCGATTTGATGCACTTTTTGCACCGAGTGCAAAAACGTATTCGATTTAACTAAAACTCGGTGAACTGGTGTAGTGTTTTATATTCGATTTGATTGCACTACAATTGCACTAGCCGTTTTAGGCACAGCGCACAGATTAGATTATCAGTTTATCATAGATAATTTATAAGTGTTATTTATTTATTAAACCATAAAAAGTAATATACTTATTAATTATGAATAATATACAATGGTTCACATTGGTAGAATCGGGACTTTTGTCATCTTCATCATTTTTTAACTCCTCTGATGATGAACAATTGTTTAATATTATTACTTTATTAGTAATGATCACTTTCATATAAAACCTAAAGTTCAGAATTTTGTAGAAAAGGTTGTACATAATTTTACAGATGAGGAAGTATGAAACAAAATATTACTTTATTTCTTAAATTATTTTAAGATTTATAATTTAATGAATCACATTGTTTCTTTTTAGTTCATGAGAAACTTCTGACTCTCCCGTCATACGGTGTATAGAATAATCACAGATTTTGAATGTAGCATGTTTCAATATCAGAGTCCGGATAATCTGACATTTTATTAAATGTTGAAACGTAATAACAAATACTGTATTTGGTAATAACATGGATTGTAATAGCCTATTTTAGTATTTTGTCATGGTGGTCAATAAAATATTAAAATTAGTTCCAAAATATTATCAAAATAGTAACTATTATCAAGTGATTTTAACAAAAACAATTTTGGTTTTCATGATAACACTAATTGCGTATTCGGTTTAAGCCGCGTTTACATCAGAGGCCGAACACGAACGAATGTTCCGTACTTGAATTCACACTGAACGACCGAACGCATAGATGTAGAGGTAGACGGTCCAGCGAAGGCGAACGAACGGACCGAATGCCCTTAGTTCGTGTTCGTTAGCGTTCGCTAGTGGAGCGGTATTGCGGTAACAATGTAACATCAAAGAAACTCGAATTCAATTTGAACAGCATTCGGCTCCTCATAATACATTCGTTAACGTTCAGGCGAACATTTACAAATATTATTAATTTATTATATGCATTGAAGATTGAACTAACTAAATTAATTTGAAAACCTGGGAGCGAAGGCTAAAATGGATTTCAGAATGAACACGAAGGAATAATGTAAACGAATCTAAACGGTGCGAACGAATATCAAGCGAATACGCGTCCGAATCATTGAACTATAAGGCGGGCCGCACACTGAAGAAACTTGTTTTAAGAAACCAATTTCATGAAATTAGTTTTAAGAAACTTATTTCATATTTGCCGTACACCAATGAAACTAAAATTTATAGTTTCAACAATGTTGTCTGACGAACTGATGATGAAGATGTGTTTATGTTATATTGGTGGCTAAAAAACAAAAAAAAAGAACCGCAGATATTGGATTCATCCACTTTTAAAAGATAATCAGCGTAGTAGTTATGCAAATGTATATTATATAAACAATAATTTATGTGGGTTAATAGGTCTATTATTAACACTATTCACTTAATACAAATAATGTGATTCAAATAAGTTGCTAAAAATAATTATTATTTATATTATTATTTATTGCTATTGTTTTGAAGATTAAATAAATGCTGTAAAATATATATTATATAATTATTATATCAAAATACTTATAAACTACTTCTAAAATATTAATTAAAAATTGCCATAACTAACGAAACTTTATTGTTAAAACCAAAATCACAAGTTTCACGAAACCGCGGTTGCGCAACTATGAAAAATTTTGGTTTCATGAAACTCTGTGTGCGCGTTTATTTGTTTTTTCAATATAATGGTTTATAACCAGTTTCATGAAAAAAGTTTCCTGTGTCGGCCCGCCTAAGATAACTATAAGATATATATAAGATAAGATATAAGATTATCATATAGTTCAATGGTCCGAATGCATTCGGTAGCAATCAATCGCGTTCGGTCTCTGATGTAAACGCGGTTTTATAAAAACTGTAGCGGAACTGGTTCAAAACTGGTGGAGTGGTATGCACTCGTTTAGGGTTTAGTGCAAAAATAATTTTTAAATCGAAAACTCTATTTAAATTTAAAGCACGGTATATCTTAAACCGTGATTTAAAGTATTAAAGTTCAGTGGTATAAGATAAGATCTATGATAATATGATGCGAATAAATATCGTCAGCTGTTGATTCAAGGTTATCAAGGTCTTGTAGGGTAAGTTATACAACAGTTCGAAGTCTTGTTTTGTTTGGATAGTTTTATTTCACCATTACCATTATTTATTATTTAATATTTATCCTGATCTATAATCATTATTCATTGCTGAAGTGCTGAATGTTCTAAATTCTAATGTTAATAATTTAATTATAATATTATATAATATATTTATAAATATCAGATTAAATTCATTATAATTATAATTTATAATAATATATTGCCGTATTTGATTTGTTCAATTTGCATTCTACGAACTACTGTAATTGTTTGTTATCTACTTATAGACGTAAGCAGAACAAACAGCAATAGGAAATACTATAATACTAATAGATATTCGACAGTATTCTGCAGGTGACTAAATTTATACATTTTTATGCATTTAAATAATTTAATTGTTATATTTTATCTTAATTTCCATAAATTATTTAATTTAATTTATGGGTTAAATATATTGCAATATGCGTTATTGTATCCAAATTAAAGATATTTTAGCATTATAGTCGTGTTTAGCATAAAGCTACAATTTGGTATCCAATTTAAAAATAAATATATTTTCTGGGCTTACACCCACATATGTTTGTTCAGTGTTCTGTACTTATATAGAATATACTTATTACTTAAATTAATTTTATAAAATATTAAAATCTTAAATTATGATAAATATTAAAATGTATTTATTGGATTTAAATGATTTACTATTATAGGTATTAATTAATCATTTTGATCAACCATTTAATAATAAAATATATGTTGGGCTTTTTGGAGAATTTTTAAATTAACTTAAGTATTTAATAATAACATTATACTATGTAATCTAATTTCAAACTTTTATACATACTTTTATATACATTTGGTTTATCTATATATTATATTACATTATAAATTTCAGCTATTGAAATTAAAACTCCAGAATTCCAGATTTTAAAATGACTGGTAAACTTGATACAATAAAAGCAGCTGTTAACGATTCATTGTATGATGAGTCTAAACCTTGGTATAAATTTTTTAGTTGGGCTGAAGTACAGACAGGAGTCAATAGATTGAATTTATTTATTGGTACGTACTTTTAATAACAATATTGCGTATGCTTAAATTTCAAGTAGAGTGATAAATTATTATAACATTAAGGTGTTTTTATTCATTTATTACACAACAATAATAAATATAAGTATTAAATATCATAATACCACATGCATGGCCATATTCTAGAGATTTATTCTTGGAAGTTTTGTTTAATACACTTAGAAAAAATAATTTCAATATATTGGTTATATTAATATCTCTTTTGATGCAAAACATTTTTACTTAATACTTGTTATAATTAAATATATGTTTGTGATTAATGTTTATACCTAAGTAATAATTACAAAATAAATAATTTAAATAAAATATTTTTATAGTTAGTAAATAATATAATTACAGATATTATAATCATAACATGATTATACAACATTATTCAATATGATAAATATCGAAGAAAAAAATTTCTATAAATATATTACAATTTATATCTTTATAAAAACTTCTACTAAAAATTAATACTGGGTTTACATGGTGAACCATATAACTTACTACACTCATTTTCTCGGTCAATTTTAATGTTTTTCAATTTTCTTTTTTATAAAATATATAGAACCTATATAACACTTAATTTTTATATAATTTTTTTTTCTTGTTGATTTTTGAATTATTATACTTTTTCTAAATAACATGCTATATATATATACTTACATCAAAAAAATTATAAGAATTATATTCCTTTGTCATTTTTAATTTTGTTAACTTTTTAATGAAATAAAGTGATTTTCATTAAGCTCTAAATTGAATATTTATTAAATAATAAAAGTACTTCTTCTGAGACGCGAATTTTGATCATTTAGTGTTTACAAACACTATATCAATAATAAATATTTTATTATTAAATCATATACCTACAAAATATTAAGAGTGTGTATTTCCTATTTAGTATCCAATTATGATGATAAAAAGGATAAACACAATCAATTAATTACCTACATCTATACTCTCCTCACAATCTCACGTAGTCGTGAATTTATTAACGTTTAACGATAACCACTATGATAATATAATACGAATACAGATTAGGTGTAATAATATAATGTATGGTCGTATGGAAAGTTTGAAAGTGTGAACCGTAGTTATAGTGACATAAAAATCTTGACCAAAACTCCTATGTATCAATAAAAACTAATTGACAAAAATGAAAAATTTCTTCACAGAAGTTATTTTTAAGTTATTGCCCATGTGATGGAATAAGAAAAAATATATCATGCCATTTTAAAAAAGTATAAAACCTAAAAATTTAATAGGAAAAAAAAATTATAAAAAATTATCTTTAACCCTTTCAGTCCCGAATTATGAATTGGCAATATAAAAAAATATTTTAATGAATAAATATCATGTTTAGGATGTTAGTAAACGAATAAAAAAATTTTGGTCAATTCTACCAATTATTGACGAAAAGGGGAGGGTGTCCTTTGCAATGGACATTATGACTCTGAGGAAAAATAATATATAACAAATCTGTTTTTTTTTTTGCAATATAATTAAACAAATAAATATATAAATAACACAATATAATGTAATTTACATTTTATAATAATGATAATAATATATAATATATTATTATAATATTTTTATACTTAAAAAAATATATATAATCCTTTAATTTTTTAATTACATAACAAAAACATAACTTTTTGAATAAACTTTAATTTATTGATGAAATTCTGTGAAACACTGTTTTTTTTTAACCACAAAACATAAATATACTTTACATTTCAAACAATATACATGGGATTTGCCCTTACAATTTTTATTTTTGCTCCTAGTTGCTTCTTTGTTATCATCAGATGCCGGAAAATGACCTATCTGGTCAGTTTTTGTATCAAAGGAAGGCCTAGATTCTTTAGAATTATATTTCTTTCTAGTTGGTGAAGGTGAAACTGAAGTTGAATTGTCTAAAGACGATCCTTCACGAGGGCGACCTCTTGGTCTTTTGGGTGTATCACATTTTCCTACATTTATTAAATTATCAGCCAATCTAAATCTAAATTCTAACAAATCCATTCTGTCTTTATTAGGAATATCTAGTTTTTTACAGTCTAGATAATATTCCACCCATGAATTGGTTACAGCCATGTCCACAGCATGAAATGCCATTCTTAAAGTCCATTTTTTGGATTTTAATAATATCCTATAGTAACTTATCAGTTGATCATATTTGTCAACACCCCCCATACTTTGATTGTATAATTTAACTACTTCAGGCCTTTCCACACTGACATATTTTTTTTCTTTTTTATTCCAACGCTGAACAGTATCTGGAATACCAGATGCAATGTAATTTGAGCACATATTCACACTTTTGTTGTCATACCACTTTATAAGTGTAATATTATTTTCTACATTTTCAACATCAGTTGTGCCTTGTCCTTTACTAGCCATTATCTTGTCATTCAAAAATGGAGGCTTAGCAAATCGATTTTCCCTAATTGTACATATTGCATAAATTTGTTTTTGATTTAATGCTTCCATTAGGTTATATCCAGAAAAAAAATTATCAAAAAAGAGGAAATGTTTATTTATTTGCAATCTTTGAGAAAGAGTTATAACAACTGCACCTCCTAATCCGAATTATTTTAATAAAACTTGTTCCAATTCTGTACCTTTACCTTGATATAAAATAAAATCATACAAAGACCACTAGCACCACACATAATATAATTTTTGATTCCCCATGGATTTGGTTTTCCTTTCATATATTGTTTGATGTTCAAATGTCCACCAACACCAAAAAACCGTAGTAATAATAAAACCGTATGATAATAAAATAACCACATGCCATGTGTTATAATCATAGACTTATAATATATATAAAGGCTATGGTTATAAGTAATAATAAAGAATAAGTAAAATATGTTCTATTCTGTGATAATATCAACACAATTATACTTCAGTCATAATGTCCACTGCACAGGACAACGAGTATACAGCTGATTATTTCAGTTATCATACATATTTAATCTTACCGAAATATTTTAAATCGTTGTCGATAGACATATAAATCGATTAATATTTTTTCCAGTGTTACCAAAACACATAGATAAGAAGAAAAAACGTCCTGAACTAATCACAATGGAGTGCTATCAATGTTCTTACAAAACCAAATATTTTTTTTTATAAATCCCTTTAAATATGGTATTTAATTACGTTTTAAATTGATAAGAAGAGATTATTTATATAATAAGAATATTCTACGTAAGATAGATCAAGTTTCATAAATCTATCAATAACGGTTAATTATTAAATGATAGTTAAAAAGTGTGTCCATTGCAATGGACAAGGGGACTGAAAGGGTTAAGTAAAAATATAGTGTAATATACACAAAATATTTTGTAAACAAAAAAAAATTGATTGAGAAAATGAGTATAGTAAGTTATTTGGATCACCCTGTAGTCATAATTATAGTTAACTTTTATATTATAGTTGAATATAAAATGTATTGTTATATAAATAATATTATTTATTTAATTTTTATTAACTAATGTTTATTATTATATATTTATATTGTATACAATAATATACATAATGTATAATTTAATATTCATTATAATGGTATTATTGATTGCGCAGTAGCATACTGATTTTATATATAAATAATATTTTATTTATTAACTATGATCAACTGTTTCCAGGTATTGTCATATTTCTTGTATTTTACTTAATAATTGGATATGGAACTCTATTATTAAGTAATTTGATAGGCTTTTTATATCCAGCATATGCATCAATGAAAGCAGTTGAATCTAGTAGAAAAGATGATGACACTAAATGGTTGACATATTGGGTAGTATTTTCATTTATTACTGTTATTGAGTTTCCAGCTGAATTTATATTACAATGGATACCATTTTATTCTTTAATAAAAGTAAGTATTATATTTTGGGAAAAATTAATATATTATTAATTATTATTTATTAATACATTCAATGCTATAATATTTTATACTATAATTTTGTGTTAACATTGAGTAGAATATAAATATGATACCACATTATCATCTGCTATATTGTTATATTATACGCTATGGCGAAGAATAAAAATCAACTGTATGATCAAACTAAAAATTTTTTACACATCACTATTTTAATGTACTATTGATGAATACCTATTGCCATTGGTTATACTATTGATTATAGAATAAATTATTATATATATACCCGACATTCAATGATGAAATATAGTCATCATTGACTTTGAACATGTTAATTCTATAAAATAAATTATAAAATATTAAATTTACAACATTGATTTACGTATATTAAAAAATAAATATTATATTTTAAGTATAAAACTATTAATTTTTATACATTTTTAGTTAAAAGAAAACGATATATATATATATATATACAGTGAAACCTCTAAATACCGGACACTCTCGGTCGTTGTAATTTTGTCCGTTATTTAGAGGTGTCTGCTATTCAGAGGGGAAAAATTTTCGAAAATTCAAGAATCTCAATTTTTTCTTTCATTTTTCTTTTTCTTTTGCTGGCCATTGCGTACTACAAAACCGTATGTATTGAAATCACAAATACAACTAAACTAAATACGTATTAAAAAAATATACGAGTAGGATAACATCACAGAACATAAACTAGAAAAATGTTTTTATCGATTCGATAATGGACGGATAAGATAATTTATAATTGCACATAGTATAACGCCGGGTTTTTACTTGCCGTGTCACTCGTGGTTTCCCGTCAGTGTCGGATACAACACGAGTATTTGGATTTTCCCCCAAATTACACTATTATGTGTTTAAAATATTATTTCAATCAAATATTATTTCAAATATGTATCATTATTACAATAAAAATTATCAAAATTAGAAATTAAATTGCCATAAAAGTGTCCGGTATTTAGGGGTTTTCCCATATAAAAGTAGTGAAAATGTTCCCGTTCCCATAAAAATGTCCGCTATTTGGAGGTGTCCGCTATTTAGAGGTGTCCGTTAAGGGAGGTTTCACTGTATTTAACTATTCAATTTAAAATTCCTTCATAATATGACATTGTTCAGTGGAATCCTTTCAATGTTTTCAATGAGAAAGATCTTGTAAAATATTTCTATGTATGATATCCTTCTTAATATCCTCCATTCTTTCTGTAATTATGGATTTTATATTCTAAATATATTTACTTTAGCTGACTGTCAACTGCATTAAATCTGTCTTTTCATCTTTTTTTTAACATTGATTTTCCTATTTTCTTATCCCATGTAAATATTACAATTTCTCTTTACATTACTCATTATTTTATCACTTTTCATATTCCTTAATAATTTAATTTATTCAATAATTCATGTCTTTTTAATTTTATATAAACAATAAATCTATATAAATGTTAACAACCACTACTTTTCTTATTAAAATATTATTTTGTACATATGCATAAATAAATAATTACTAAGTACCAATATTAAGAAAATGTTTGTAAAAAAATGTAAAAACATTTATAATTGTATATTTTTTTTTTTTTTTTTTTAGACATTGTTTTTTGTGTGGTGTTATATACCAATTCACAATAATGGTTCCATAATTGTGTATAATAAATTTATACGGCCATATTTTTTAAAACATCAGGTGGATATTGACCAAGCTGTAAATGATCTTTCCAAAAAAGGTAATTAAAATTGTTTTTATTTTAATTTAAAATATAGTTTTTATAACTCATATTATAAGTATGATTTTATCTTTTTAAAATTTGTATAAGAACCAAAAATGTAGAAATATTTATTATATTTTACTATTTTTAATATTTATTATGATTTATGTCTTATATAATTAATAAGGTATATTAAATATTTATGACAGAATATTTAAAATTAAAATAATATAAAAATTATGGTATTAAGATATTTTCATAATGTATGCTTATAATAATTATAATATTATACTTTAGGTTTAGATAAAAAATTAAATAATAATTTTTATTAAATCTTATTTATTTCAAATTCAATTTTTTTTTATATAAATAATACATTATATTGTTTTAGCTACTGAAGTGGCTTTGGATAAATTAGTTGCAGAGAAAATCAATTAAATCAAGTTAGAGTTAAATGTTTTTTTTTTCATTCAAATTAGAAAGGGTAAGTTTTACAGAACTAAAATTTAATTTGTGTTTAACTGTTTAGTAATAAGTACAATAAAAGTCATTGTTTATTGGTGTTTGGTTTTTATGTACAAATAAAATCTATTTCTTATTACACTAAATATTATTATATTAGTCTACAACTTTCAATAATCTAGATTATTTCACAAAATTATAATATATAATAATATAAATTCATTAGTTCACTACAATCAAAAAGTTTGATGTATTAGTTTGATCATATTAGTTTACAGCTTTCAATAATCTAGATCATTTCACAAAATTATAATATATAGTAATATAGATTCATTAGTTCACTACAATCAAAAAGTTTGATGTTTTTACACTAAATTCATAAATCTATGTAAGTATAGTAGTTTAAACTTATGGAATTAACCATTTTGAAATACTTGAATTAACTGATGTAAAAATTAGTAAATTTAATTTATTTTTTAAATATTAATATAATAATCTAACAAACAGTTAATTTTATAAATTTTTATTGCTAATTAACATAACAATATGTAATCATTTAGTTTTTAAATTTAATTCAAAAGTATTAATAATACTATTAATGAAGCTTTTTTTGTGTTACATTTTATTTATAATATATTTATATAAATTATATATTAATATTCTCAGTTCCTCATTATTTATTTGCTTATCGTTATCAGTAATATAAGTTAATTATATTTTAGTAGTTTAATCTTAACAGTGAAAAATTTATATACATTAATGTTTTTATGGAGAAAGAAATATAGATATGTTGGTTAATGTTTATGTAAAAATATATTTTTTAAACAATATTAAAATTAAATTGTTATAAAAAAAAAAAAAAAAAAAAATAGCTAATAAAAATATAAACATAAATTCTATTTTGTTTAATAATTAGTTTTAAACACTAACTAGTGAATGCAATACATTTTAAATTTAGTATAATATTTATTTTTATATATGTGTTAATCAATTTATTTTTATTTTCAGGTATATACGAGTTATTTTTATATTTCAGTCAGTTCTTTATCATCAATTTAAAATATTTTATAATAAATAATATTTATAAGTTTATATTGTTAAATTTAAGTTTTTGAATAATAATAATATTGAAATAAAATATTATTTATTTATTATTTGTTTTTATTTTTCAAGCAAAATAGTTTGTGTTCATTGTGATGGTAATTTTGGTATATTAGTAATTGGTATGCTGTATCAATGTTGTGTAATTTAATAAATAATTATGAAGTGATGTGTGATTGAGTAAATCTATGAACTTGCACTTTTATTACATATTTATATTAGTTATTACTTTATTGGTATTGTAATTTTAAATATAAAATATGATGATAATATTGTTGAAATAACGATCAACTTTTCAACCAAATTTCATTGTATTTAATAAACGAATCAACATACATCAAAACACTGTCACAGTCTGAATAGGCAATTAAATAATCCCTCGACTCTTTATGAAACCCACGTACATAACGTCAAAGACAGAGACCATGTATAGTTAAATACTACCATAATAAATTTGTTATATTATTAAAATAAATTAGCAACACCGGAATCGGTGACACTCAATATGATAAGGCATTTCTCTAATGCAATAAAAAGGAGACCACAGTCGGCGAGTAGAAGATTAATAAAAATAAATATAATTGATCGACTCGTGGGAAAATCAATATTATATCATTTTGTCTAAACATAAGCTATTCATTAACACGATATAATACATCGAACCGTTGGAAAAGCCTTTCTGAAGATCGAATTCGAAAGGTTATAAATACGACCCTACAAGACCAACCAGCAAGCAGTGTTGGTCCGTAGTCTCGGCGACCAACACTTCGTACACCACATCTTTCAAGAGGACTTATTTAGGAAATTATTGATGGTGTTTCGACGTATACAAGTTTCATTCATCAACAAATTCACCAGCATTATTGATTTCTTTTATACAACCTGTGAGTTCACTTACACTTTCAGTAATCATTGCTGGATTTAAAGTAGTGATTATTATTTTTTATATAGCCATATGTGCTGAACGAATTATCTGATTCGTGAAGTCACGACTAACACGCTTATGTATTAAGATATAACTAAAATTAATATAAGTCGAATAAGGATATAAATAATTGTTATGTATCAAAATAAACTCTTCTTTTAAGTAATAGTCGAGTCACATTTAGATCTTTATTTTATAATAAAAATATAATTGTAATTAATTAAATACAAATAAAAATAACATCAAATAAAATAAATTTATAAAATAACATAACTAATTTATATTAATCAAATTAATTTATAATTTATGTGTTCATTATTCATATTATATATCATATATATCTTGGTGACTTTCGAACTTACTACCCCGAAACCCTTCTAACATTGGAAGGAAGACATTTCCACCATTCCAACTATTAATAATAATCAAATCAACTTTACATATTACTACCACCTCTTTCCCCCTCACATTTCTCTGTTTCTCACTCGCACTCACTTTTTCTTTCTTTTTTATTTCCTTTGTTTTCGTCTTACTAGAGTATCGTGAGAGGTTGACCAGCACAATAATTTTTTTGTTTTTCCATAGTATTAGCATAGATTGGATAATTAAAATGTAAAGCATCATTATTCATTATTATATTCAAATTATTATTGTTTAAAAGTTTTGGATTAAAAAAATATAACATAATTTTTTTATGATTATGCAATCATGTCTATTCTACAAATTGTATATTTTATTATATAAATTTGTATATCATATAATATAGTGTTGTCTTAATGTGTCATGTGAGCACTATTCAGTGGCGGCGCCAAGATTTTTAACTAGGGTGGGCCAGACTGTGGCCAATTTTTTTTAAGGTGGGCCATGATTTAAAATAATATTATAATAAGTTCCCTACCCCCCCCCCCCATATATATATATATATATATTATAATAATAAAATCTATAATATTATTTTGGTGAGAGTCACTTGTAGAAATTTTATTAAATAAAAATACCCAATGTCTACAAAAAATTTGTATAGTACAATATTACTAATATTCTCAAAACTATTATAAAATATTTTGGTGTTGAGTCACTTGTAGAATTTTATTAAATAAGATAAAAATTCACAATGTAAACAAAAAATTTGTTTTTATTTTAATAAATACGTATTTCGAAAACTATATGTTTTCATCTTCCGTGTTAAACTAACACTAGTGTTTTTATTAAAATAAAAACAAATTATCTATTATTAAATATAGAATTAAAAATCAAGGGAAGGGATACTCCTGCCGTAGGGATAAAGGTGTACAAATCATAGTGTTTAATTTTAATTAGAATTTGAATGCAATGTTAACCATTGCATTCGAAAAAAAAGATTCTGATCGAAGTTCAGTCAGATAATGTAGGTATTAATTAATATTTTGACATTCGATTTGGTATTCGTTTAAACTACAAATATCCATGATTAGAACAGCTTAAAAAAAAAATTGAGACTAGGCATTTTTCTAATATTTTGATATGATGTTAAGTAATATGTAAATATACTTCAGAAAAATTTTCAGACCTTAGAGCCAAAAATTGCCAATTTTTTGAAACATTATATACCTAAAAACGAGAATAATACGAAATACTCAGTCCTATATTTTGTAGAGAAATTAACGTAATGGTTCCAAAATTTTAACACATATATATAATATTTATGTGAACTCCCAATAAAATTTTCAAGTCTCTAACTTAAAAATTGTCCGAGTTATCGTGAAATATTGAAATTGAATTCGTCGAAATTTCAGTTTTCATGAAAAATGCCGCTTTTTCGTCATTTTTTCGACGTTTTTTCTACCGTTTAGGGTCAATTTTGAGAAATTCGAAAAATGACCTAAATATAGTACCAACTACACCCACTTTGCTACCGGAAACATACCCTATTCGTGCAAATCGGAGCATTATATCGGGTCCAATGCTCGCATTATTATAGCATTATATGCCTTTTGTATAATAATAATAAAATAATACTATTTATATTCTGAAATTTATTATTAAATATAAAATTACAAATAATATTAAAAAAATTTTTTTGTTGTCAAAATAACATTTTTTACAGTTTTCTTTACACTGTCGCTATCTTATTTATTCATTCTTTTCTTTATACATTATACTTTATACAATTTTCACGGTGGGCCAGATGGGGGACGAGAACATTTTAGGGTGGGCCGTGGCCCACCCCTGGCGCCGCCACTGGCACTATTTATATACTTGACTTTTAAAATTTTCTTGACGATATAGTGCTTTATGAACAGCTACAAAATATATTTAAAAATTGTGTATATTTATGAAAAATATAGAAATATTTAAAATTCATAATTATATTATATAGTATTTATTGACATATAAATATATGATATAATATGTAATATTATATAATATTATATATTATATAATATATATAATTTTATATGTCTATGATAGTATTTTGTCTTATTTCAGTTTAAAATAAAAAATAAAATCATTATTTTGGCGGGAAAATAATTTTACTTATATCATCTTTGATAATCATAATGCACATTACTACCACAGATAACATTACTCTCTATGGTGTTTATTCTATTCTGTGGTGTTACTCATAGATAAAATATAATGGTGTTACTACTAAATCGTGGTTACTACATTAGACATTTAATTTGTGTAGTCCATAATTTGAGGTTAATTGATACTAAATCGTGATTGAAACCAAAGAACCAAGGTGGATATATTTATCCACCTTGCAAAGAACATTTTTATCAAGATATCTTCCAAAAATATTTTGCTTATCTTAAGTAGAACCACACATTCCCTCACAAATCACAATATTCCCGGTATGCTACTCGTGTTATAGATTCATAGCCAATGGCTATAGAAGTATAGATTATTAGATTAGAATATTAGATATTTCGATTTTAGATGTACTTGCATGTAAACCGTGCTTACTGGCTACTTGCTATTTGATGTTAAGCAGTATTCCGTGTATATTTTATTATTTTATTTTTTAATTTTTCTATACTTTATTAAAAGTTTTTAAAAACAATTGTAATTTGAAAATAAAATATCAATTATAATATAATGGAAATTGCAGAATTAGAACATATTTTATTACGTTTATTACAGCCGAATAATGATGTTATAAAACAGGTACCTACTTAAATATATTATTAAGTATTTTTACATTTATTGTGTACTTCATCAATGGCTTAGGTCAGTGTGGTGTAATCCGCGGTCCGCATGTGGTCCTCGAATCCTTGTTTATTGGTTTTAACCTATCGTATATTATAATTTCAAATAAAATATTTTATTGGTTAATAATAATATATATATATTATTAATCAGAATATGTATGCTAATTATTAATATTATAAGATTTATGTTTATTGCCACGTATGTTTAAATTAAATAATATTAAGAAATTTTTTCTTTTGGTGGCCCTCGATATTTATATTTTATATGAATGTGTAAATTAGCCCCGAACTTTAAAAGGTTGGACCACATTGGTTTAGGTAATTATATATTTTATTTGAATACATTTATTTTAGTTTCAATTACTATTTAGGCTACTGAAGAATTAACTATAGCTTTAAAGAGTCCTCAAACATACATCACTCTTTGTACATTGGTTAATGACAGCAAAGATGACAAATTAAAAGAATATGCTGCTGTTATATTAAGGAAAAAGTTGATTAAACGTAATGCGTGGATGAATGTATCACAAGAAGTTCGCCAACAGTATGATTATTTTATTATAAAATATATTATAATAAAATTATTTTGTTATTTACCTAGTATGCATTTTAAAGTAAAGCAATTAATTTAAATTTTATAGAATAAAACAATTTTTGCTTAAAATAATAATTGAAGAATCTAGCCTCCAAGTTAAAAAACTTATTCTTCAATTGATTGCCGTGTTAGCTAGACATGAATTGATGAGAGGTAACTGGAATGAATTATTTAGTTTTATTGAAGCATATATTAAAAGCAACAATATTGATGAAAGAAAGGTTGGTATTTAAGAAGTAGTTTAATTTTTTTTCTCTTGTCAGGCACACTATTGGGCCTATGTATTTGTACTATGTAGGTACACTCTTTAGCATAAATATAAATAGACAAACAAATGATACAATAAATATAGATAACATCATAATTTATTACCTATTAGAAACATAATATTTTATAATTTGTATTTATTAATTTTATTTTTTATAATTATATTATTTTGATAAAAAAATATTTAATTAATATTTACTTAATTTTTTAAATTTTTTAAATTAATTTTCTTAATTTTATAATAATAATTTTCTGGATAATTTTGAAAATCTAGTTAATACCTACCTATTCTAATATTTGTTATTAATATTACACTCGTATCTCTACTTCTCAAATAATATAAAATACCTATATCGATAAAAGTATAACGGAATTAAAATTTTATTTCGTTTCAATTTGCAGTATAATATGACACGCAGATGGCATATTTAGTTATCTGCAGGTACCTATAGCACCTAATATGATTGTAATAATGGCATTTTTCTTATTTATTACCAAATAAAACCAATAAACTTTAAAATTGTAGATAATTTTAACGTTAAGGGGACTCCCAATATTTTTGTTCAAAACTACCTAAACGCTTGACAATATTGCTTGTAGTAGCTGTGATCGGATTTCAATTCTGAAAAAAGATAAAATTGAGAAATAAGTGTTCTAGAGATCGTACGTCGTACTTTTGTCAATTTTTATTTTCTACTCGCATAAAAAAATGATTGAATATTGTAAAAAATACATTTTCAAAAATACAATTAATAAATTATAAATTTAATTATGTAAAAAAGTACTTTGTACGATCTCTTGTAAATTTGTAACTGAATCTAAATATTTTTTCAAAATTTAAATCTGATCATTTCAACTACATGTTTTTTTGTCAAGAAAAACTACTAAATTCAGTTTTTGTTTTCATATATTTCTCCTTGTGTTATCAACAACATGTGCATCCGCGTACTATCTTCTTGTTTTGTATATGCGGGATTGTACTACACACACACTAATATTCATGTACGACTACCACAATGACAACACTAATGTGGGTATTTTATGAAAATTGCCTATAAGGAACTCCTTAATAAATGGCAGTAGAGAGGCCCCTTAAATATTAGTTTTATGGTATAATATTTTAAATATTTTACTTATACTCGTATACCTAGTATGATAAGTAAAAACCTTATTATTTTTTCTAAAATATCTTAAATTATGAAAAATTTTCGGGGAGGGTTTGAACCCGGAAAACCCCCTCTCCGTGAATACGGCCATGCATTGGCGCCACTAGGCTATAAAACATGTGAATAAAAAATTATTTTAGCCCCCTCAAAAAAAAAAAAAAATCTTAATACTTTTTATATTACTTTTTATAGGTGTATTTATTAATAAATTATAAATATAATTATTTGGGACTATTTGGGCCTCCTAAAATTTTTAATCTAGTTTCATCTATGTTCCTTTGGTATTGGCAACCCTTTTCTAGCCTGGTTAACTTCCTATTAAACTGCAAGAAAGCAATTTGTCACACTTCATAATATGATTTTGTAAAATCTCTTAATAATTACTGTTTTTTCCTTTGCTAAACTTTTTTTTATTTGTTGACAACATTAAAATATTCTTCAAAATAAACTCCTTCAGATTTCTCTGATCTTTTATGATTTTGATTCTCTGACCTAATCTGATCTAGATGCATTCTCCTCTTGGAAAATCACCCACTCCACATGCTACATCACCTTAAAGATTTTAAGTTCTGGACCTCACTATTTTATGTCATATTTATATTTATATGTTTGTAATTCATTATATTTATATATATATATATATATGTGTGTGTCTGTGTGTAAAAATGCCGCAAGGTGTAAATTTATTAAAATAAATAATTTACATAAATTTTTAGTTTGGAAGTTTTGTGATTAAAAATCTATCTGATTATTATCCTCAAATGTTTGAACCTCATATAGCAACATTTGTCAATTATTTTACTACAACATTAGCTAATTCTGTGGATTGTACATCTTCTGTTGTTTATGATACTATTTCTTCAATGAATAATGTATTAGAAATATCCATCCAAGTGCCCCAGGTATGAAAATTAATCATAAACTTTAGAACAGTTTTAATGATGAATTAATTTTAGGTTATGCAAACATATTCACAATCTATACCTCGTGTATTAGATATTATAATTGCACTTTCAACAACTAATCCTGACCAAGCTTGTGATTGTTATCAGTTACTTGAGTCTATGTGTGATTTTTCTATTCAAGCATTGTTACCAAATATTAAACCAATTGTTCAAGTTTCTGCACAACTTGCTGGAAACAAAAATTTAGATGAAAATCTAAGGTGCAATAGTATCAATTTAATTTCATCTATTATTCGTAATAAAAAAAAGGTAAATTATTCTTATTTATCAAATTTATAATTAACTTATGTTTCAATTTATTAATAGATAAATGAATAAAGTAATAATTAAATATTTTAATTATTATATTTACAATACACAAAATTATTGTTAAATTTGTTTTAAATATCCATTTATTTCTTCTTTAATTAATAAGATAAGATTATATGTTTTGTAAATATACAAAAAAATATATTTTGGGTAAAAAAAATCTTATAACTTTTTAAAATTAAAATTGAATGTGAATGTAAATATGTAAATGTAGAGTTTTTTTAAAAAATGTAATTTTATTTTTTAAGTATTAGGGTATTTTTGTAATAAAAAATTAATTATCTAAGTTTATTAAAATATCTTTAATAGTTTTTTATGTATACATAAATATAGGTTTTAATAAAGTTAAATTTGTTAAAAAAATTAATTATCTAAGTTTATTAAAATATCTTTAATAGTTTTTTATGTATACATAAATATAGGTTTTAGTAAAGTTAAATTTGTTACAACCAGTTATTGAATTAATGTTCAGTATTTTAAGTGAAGAAACTGATGATAACACTTGGTTCTTAGAAGAATATACTTTAAATCCAATGAGTGCTGCTGGTGATTGTATGGGAGTTATTGCTGATGAAATATCTGCTCCCACTTTTATGCCAATAATGGTAAGTTATAAAATAAGAAAAGTCCCTGTAAGTGACGTTTTTTTATCGGCTATGGTTAGGCTTTTCCATTTCCCTTTCCAAATCTATAGTTGATTATTATTTAATACTTGTAGCGCTGCATTCTGGTTGTAATAATTAAGCATACTAGTAAAAAAGTATAAAATATGTTTACGGTACTACACTCCAAATGACGGTCATTAAGTAGGCACAATGTATTTAAAATTATGTATACACATTTATTGTCAATATTAGAATAATGGATCACTCCAGTAGATTGTACTGCTCAGATAAGAGCTAAAAACAATGTCACATCCATGCACAGTCTGCTACTGGGGACTATTCTTATTTTGAATTAAATATAAATAAGTAGTTATTATAGAATTTTTATATTGTAAGTTTTTGTTTAATATATACTTATGTAAAATAAACAATTTATAATTTATATTAAAAGATAATGATAAAATTTCTATATCAATTTTAAGTTATATTGAAAAAATAATTAAAAAAAAAATTTAATCTCAGTCGACTATTAAAAAAACAATTAAAATACAACATAAAAAATGGTAGTTTTTTTTTTTATTATTATAGAAATTTTGTTATTTAACAATTTATTTCAACAATTAATAGAAATAGATATAAAAATAATTTTACAACAAAAAACAAAAAAATAATATATACTCATATAGACTAGAGAAACCAATTAACCAATTAATTGATTCAAAGGAGAGAAAAAATAATTAGAAATACAAAATAGTGGGATTAAAATGGTAGAGTTAAAATATATTACAAAAATTTAATGGTGTTATTAGAGGTAGTTAAATGATCAATTAGGTGATTATATAGTTAATCTTCCTTAAGAATTTTTTTATACATTTAATTAATAAGTCACAATTTATTTGAAATCAATAATTATAAATATTCAGATATTATTTTTGTTTCTTTATAAAAGTCAATCGTTTAAGAGGATGTATTAGTGTATTAGTATATTAGTTGGATTCTTAGTAGATTTTAATGGGCATGTTCAAAATAAATCAAAATTGTAATGTGAATAAACTTTCGTTTTAATTATTGGATATTTTTATAACATACCAATTTATTTCATAATTTAAATGACTAGGATATTAGTGCTAATGACACTATTGTGTGAATGTATTATGATAAATCCATTAGTACTTTTTTACTAATAATATTAATTTAATTATTAATTAACACATTAGAATGCTTAGTTTATACAACATTAATCAAAAGAAGAATAGATTCATCCAGTCTAATGGATTATAAGAAACAAATTAAAATGGGCACTAATTTATTTATGTAAGACCATTAACACTAAAATGTATCACCAAGACAAGTTCATTGTTCACATAATGCGTATCAAATTGATAATTTTCCTTTGATTCATGATAAAATTTTAATACTTTCACAATCTAACCTAATCATAATAATTTATAATTCGAAATTTTGTCAAATTTTGTCTTGCACATCAGATTAATATAGTATAACTTGGCTTAGATATTTTTAATTCTATTAAATAAGTATTTACATTTTGATATTTGTAATACATAATCTATAAATATATCCAGATAAAACTGATTGACTCAGCATATACTACTCAAGATCCCAACACACTTAAGGCATCTTATATAACAATGGCATATGTATCAGATGGGTGTTCTGAATATCTGAAAAAGAGTTATCTTCAACAATTTGTTACAGCTATTAAAATGGGATTAAATAGTTCGAATGAAACTGTTAAATCATCTGCTATGTATGCATTAGGAGAGGTTTCACAATATGTTCAAGTTAGTATTTATTAGTGCAAATTTTATAATTTGATGGTAGGATTAGTAATTTAAAATAAAGTATTATTTCATTTGTTTTAGCCTCAAGTTAGCATGTATGCTTCAGAAATATTACCTGATTTAATGAAAATGTTCAAAGAAAAATTAATAATAGAGTATACTAAGCCAGAGTGTAGTTCTGAAGTGCGTATGATTTTTTATGCTCTTGATAGATTCATTGATAGTATGGAAGATGGCATAGATAAATATATACCTGACTTGGTTAATATTGTTTTGGATATTATAAGAAATGAACAATGTTGTATTGAACTTAAGGATAAAGGAATTACTATTATGTGTAGTATTGGTAAATCTTATTTTATTGCATTATATTATATATATATAGATAATCCAAAACAACTTTCTTAAAATATTACAATGAATATCCCCTTTTAATTTACTCGTATTAAGTAATATGAAAAAATACATTTGTGAAAATTTTAACTTATTAAGTCAATTATTTTCTATACTACAAGAATGGGGGGACGGTTAGGTAAGTGTGGTGTAGTCGACGTGTCATTCACGAAAGCTACCGAGGTGTTAAGCACTGTAGCCAAGGCATCGTCAGCGGTTGGGTGACCGCCGCTGCGAATACAGCTTACTGGCTCGACAACTCCCCCCCTATCAGGCATGGCATAAGAGGTGCCTAATAAAAATTCTGTCAACGGGTATCCCGGTGCCACACAAGTAGAATAGAAGAACCACAAGAATATAATTATGGTCCAAAGAGGTTATTACACCATTTTTAATTATTTTAAAAATTAATACATTTAAAGAATAAATGTATTAAACATAAATTATAGGAAACATTTTGAGATTCTGAATAAAGCAAAGAATGTATTGGTATGATACTTATCTTTTTTTTTTTTTGTCTGTTTATATTTGAATAGAAATTTTCTAATTTTTAACAATAGTGTAAGAAAATCTACCAAAATATAATGAAAATTCGGCAATGTAGAAATCTTGATAGAAGTGATTTCATTATTTTACGATAACAAATGCAATGTTAAAGATAGACTTGAAAATTTTATTAGAGGTTCAAATAGGTACATTATAATATAATATATGTTATAGTGTATAGTATACTATACATGGTAAAATTTTGAAACGGGTGAAAATTTATGTAAATGTAGAACTAAATATTTCTTAAATTACTCATTTTTATCTATATAATGTTTGATAAAAAGCGCAATTTTGAGTTTTAAAGTCTGAAAATGTTATTGAAGCTTAACGTATATTACCAACTTCAGTTCTGTAAAATATTGTGTATATTATAATTACCAGTTTTTTTTTATAGCGGTATAAAATATAAAATTGGAAAAAATAATAACTGATACTGGTGTGGGTAGATTACAGCTATAGAGGGGATAGTATTGTATTTTTATTAAATTTTAAATGCAACAATAAATTATCACATTCAACAATACAATTTAAAGTAAAGTTTAATCAGACAGTGGGCATTTAGGAATTTTATGAACAATTATTACTTATTTCATTAGTAATGGCTGATAAGCATTAATGATGAATGAATAATGAATTATAATAAAAGCCTATAGTAATATTCATCATTTTATGATTATTTCTTTACATGATGTGACAAATGATTAAAGATAATATAAAATGTTTATTAGGTATAGAATTAGTATAACTAGAATAATGTTAATAGATAATAATTTCATTAAATCAAACAATTTTTATTGAGACTTTCAATTTATAAAATTGTAAGATCACTCTTTATAAGTAGTTTTGATTTTTAAGGGAAAATGTATCGTGTGGTAAAATTTCTTTTTACTTTTTATTATAATGAGTAGGGTTAGGTTAACAACACATAAAATGTAGGAAATATGCACTTAAAATAACCAAAATATGCAAAAAAAAATTTTTATTAGTAATTGAAAATTGTATTTATTAAATATGAAATTAAATTGATCTGACTATTGGTAATTGAACAAAAACACTCCGATTACATTTATCGTTTTTCTATTAAGTTCTAGGAATTATAAATAAAACCGAGGCTTAATGATTTAAAATTTAAAATAAACTGACTATAACACTTGAAAACATATAAATATGCTAATAATAACAACTAAATTGCCAAAATTTGTCAAATATGGATTTTGCCAAAATGCTAGCAAAATATGCATAAATATGCAATTTAAATTTTTGTATTAGAGTTCGGTAAGTCTTAAAACAAATTTTTATATAACTTAAATTATTCTACTGTTATTATTAAAGAATATTCAAATGCTACAAGTCCCAAACCCTAATGAGTTATATAATATTTATTTAATATTAATAGTAAAATAATATATTATCTAAAATAAAATATAAACCATATTTATACCATATTCAAAGGTATTTTAGTAATTTTACTACATGATATGTATATATAATTTTTTTAATAATTTAACATAACATAATTTTGAAAGATTATTTTGTTTGTAAATATAATACTAAAAATACTAGCTGATACTCCTGCCGCAGGGATATAGGTGTGCAAATCATAGTGTTTAATTTTAATTAGAATCTGAATGCTATGATAAACAATTGCATTCGAAAAAACGATTCTGAGCGAAGTTCAGTCAGATAATGTAGGTATTGATTAATATATTGTCGTTTTTTCGTCAATTTTGAGAAATTCAAAAAATGATCTAAATATAATACCAACAACATCCGGAAACATATTCTATTCTTGAAAATCGGAGCATTATTTCGAGTAGTAAAAGTGTCTTCAGACATAATAACAAAAAACTAAAAATATAAACTTAAAACAGCTATAAAATAAGACTGGGATTTTTTTAATATTTTGGTATGATGTTAAGTAATATGTAAATATACTTAGGTAAAATTTTCTATTCTTAATGCCAAAAATTGTTTATTTTATCAAACATTATATACATAAAAACGAGAATTTTACGAAATATTCAACGTCCTATATTTTGTAAAAAAAAATTAACGTAACGGTTCCAAAATTTTATCACATATATTTAGTACCTATGTGAACTACCAAAAAAATTTTCAAGTCTTTAACTTCAAAATTGCCTGAGTTATCGTGAAATATTGAAATCAAATTCATCAAAATTTCAATTTTCATGAAAAATGGCGGTTTTTCATTTTTTTTTTTTTATTTTTGAGAAATTCAAATAATGACCTAAATAAAGTACCAACTACATTCACTTTCCAACCGGAAACATTGCTATTCGTGAAATTTGAAGCATTATTATAACACGGTATTGTATGTACATACTGAAAAATTATATAGTTACTGACATTTAAAAAAAAATTACATTTCAATATACTCGTATAACCATCCAGCTATGAAATATTTAGTGGTGGTATATTGTACTCTTAATATATACTACTATAAATAATAATAAACATAATATTAACAAGTTTTAATAGTTATTAATTTATATGTATAGTTAAGTCTGGTGGTGATTCTGTAGCACCATACTTTATTCCTGTCATGGAAATTCTTAATGTATATTTGACACCAGATATAGATGAAAAATTTGAACCTCTTCAAGTTTTGGTAATACGTAAGTAGTAATATATTTTATTAACATATATCTTTATATATTATATATTATTTACTTCCAAATAAATTTATTTATTTATATATGCAAAAAAAAAAATTAGAATTACTGTCAGAATTTGTGGATGCTCTTGATCCAAAAGTATTTGAACCTTATTTGGATACCAGTTTGAAATGTGGTCTAGCTTTATTGCAAGCAGCTAAAGAAGATCAGCCTGAAGTACGTGCAGTATGTTATAGTCTTTTTAGTACTTTAGCTAAAGTATCTATCAAACATTTGGAGCCACATATGGGTGATGTGATGCAACATGTATTTAGAAGTTTAGATAATAGCTTAATTACTGATAATGGATTTAATGTTCAGGTATATAAGAATTTTTTTTGTAATTTATTAATTTATATTTTAAATATTTATTATTAAACATTTATTTAAAATTTCAGAAAAAAAATTTTAATGCTTATAATAGTGATGATGAAGATCAAGATGAATCGTTAACAACTGAAGATGATGATAGTAATGCTGATAGTGACAATTGTAAAATATAATCTTTTTTTTGTTTTAATGTATTAATATATATTTTTTATATTAGTTCTTTACGTTGATGCAAATATTATAGAAGAAAAAGATAATGCCTGCCAAACAATTACTCAAATTGCTCGAGTCACTGGGTAAGAATTAATATTTAATCTATAATTGTTTTTCTCTAATTTTACTCATTTTATTTTAAATTAGGAGAGAATTTTTCCCTTACTTAAATATTAGTTTTGGGGTAATCTTAAAATTATTAGAAGAAGATGATGAGGATACCATTGATTCTGCACTTGAAGCATATGGACAACTTTGTATAACATTATCAGATTTATCTGATATTACTGGTAAAGAATGTACGTTTATTTAAAAATTTTAATTCTTTTTAAAACTAGTAAAATTAAAGTTTAGATTTCATTACAAATTCTATAAAAAATAGTGAATGTTAATTCCTCATTATGTTTCATGTCAAGATTTACTGCCTTGATATAAATTATTTTATTAAATGTCTGCCATATTTTATTTATTTTGCTTTTCTAGAGTTTATTTTATTTTAAATATCTTTAAAATCTTTAAACTATTTAATAAATATTCCTTATACTAATGAAAATTATTTATTAATACAAATCGTAAGTTTTTCTACTGCGTATAAAATCCTAAAATTCTTGTAATGTCTGTTTAATAACTGCTATGATGACCATAATTGATGTTAATTTTGTTTTTTATTCATTTGTTTTATAAACAAATAACTTGTTAAAACCAAGGACAGTTTATACTTTTATAGCAACTTGGTATGGAAAGGCGATAAAAAAATTAATAATATAACTGATTAGGCCATACAAAATAAAACATCATAGAATAGTATATTATGTAATAATTAACTGCTATATTTTATGATCATTATATGAATTCTGATTTATTTATTTTTATGGGGATGGTTTTTAGCTCATTGTTCAACAACCAATTTGAAAATAAACCTTTTTTGACCAAATTATAGTGATGACTACTATATATAGTGCTGTATACAAAAAATGTGTTAATTTCTGAGTGATATTTATATCACTTTTTACTTGTATGTAAATATTAGTAAGATATTAGATATGTGTTATATATATTTTTTTAAATCTATATCTATAGATTAATGAATATTAACTATTCATTTTTTTTAAAATTTTAACACATTAATGCCTGGTTTACACGATGCATAGTTCTTGTCACTTGCACTATTACTTGTACTCGCACTAATCATCTAGCGGTCACATTAGTATTTGTTTATGGTATTCTTCTTCTTCTTTGCATCTTCAGTCATTTGACTGGTTTGCTGCAATTCTCCATGCTTCCCTATTGTAACTTAATTCCTTTAGTTCCTTGTAGCTATCCTTCCCCGTGTCGATCATGATTTGTTTCATGTATTCCATCCTTGACCTTCCTCTTCCAATATAGCCTTCTATGTCGCCTTCTATAACATTCTTCGTTAAACTATCATGGCGTAGTATGTGACCTATCATTTTGTCTCTTCTAACCGTAATATTATGCCACAATTCTCGTTTTTCATTAACTCTAGTTAATACTGTTTCATTTGTCACTCTTTCAGTCCATTTAATCTTAAGCATTTTTCGATAACACCACATTTCTAAGGCCTCAAGTTTGCTTCTCTCTACTTTACTAATTGTCCAAGTTTCACATCCATATAGGGCAATACTCCACACGTATATTTTTAATAGCTTTTTTCTTGTCTGTAAAGTCACACTGTTGGTGGTCAGTAAGTGTTTTTTTATTTTGGAAAGCCTGAAAGCTTTGCTACGACCGTCCTCTGTTATTTTACTTCCCAGGTAGCTGAATTGTTGTACTTGTTCTATATCTGTGTTATCTATTGTTATGTCAAGCCGGGTTCTGCTACACCCCATTATTTTTGTCTTTTTTTTATTTAACCGCATTCCATAATTATCCCATAGGATTTCATTTACATTAGTTAGAATGTTTTGCAGGTCTTCCTCAGTTTCTGCACAAAACGCAATATCATCAGCAAATCTGAGTGCGTTTATAGTTTCTCCACTTATTCTAATTCCTTGTGTTATTTTCATTCTTAATTCTTTCATCATTTCTATGTACAGATTAAATAGCATTGGTGATAGAATGCAGCCCTGTCTTACACCCTTTTTAATTTGTGCTTCTTCTTCTTCCCTACCTATGCGTATTAGTACAGTTTGGTTTTTGTATAAGTTATAGATACATCTTCTATCATTATACTTTATGCCAATTTTTTCTAGGATATTAAATAATTGATTCCCACTGCACATTGTCGAAAGCCTTCTCAAGGTCCACAAACGCAATGAATGTGTCTTTATTCCTTCTGATTTGCTTTTCCAATAGTATTCTTAGTGTTAATATTGCCTCTCTAGTACCTATACTTTTCTTAAACCCAAATTGTTCCCTACCCAGGTTTTCATCTATCGTTTTTTCTATCCTGTTCTTGATTATTTGGGTGATTATTTTGGAGGTATGTGTGGTGAGATTTAGTGTTCTATATTCTTCGCATTTTTGTGTTCCTTTCTTCTTTGGAATTAGTATCACTATCCCCTTTCCAAAGTCACTAATAGTTTTTCCTTCTAGATATATCTCATTACATATTTTGTACAAATCGTTTTTAATGTTTGTGTTGGTGTACATCAGCAATTCAGCTGGGATCTCATCTATTCCATAAGCTCTGTTATTTTTTAGGTGTTCTATTGCATGGTCAAATTTCGTGCGTAGTATATAATTTCCTTTATTTTCTTCCTCTGTATTCTCTTCTTCACCAAACATCATATTCAATTTATCCTCATATAACTCTTCCAGGTATTCTTTCCATCTTTTTGCTTTTTTATCATCTTCTAATATTATTTCGCCATTTTTGTTTATTAGAGTGTTTGCAATATATTTTTTTCCCCTGAAAAGCTTTTTGATTTCTGAGTATGCCAAATCACTTCTACCTCTCTTAAGAAACTCTTCCGCTGTTTTACACTGATCATCCAGCCACTCTTCTTTAACTTTTTTTATCTTTCTTTGTATTTCATTTCGTATGCGTTTGTATATTTGTTGTTCTTGAACGTTGTTTTGATTCTTGTATTTTCTTTCATTTATAAGTTTAATTATTTCATCTGTCATCCAAGATTTTCTGGATTCTTTTCTTTGGGACCCAATTACTTCTCTTGCTTGGCTCTTTAGTGTTCTCTTAATAATATTCCACTTTCCTTCTACTGTATGGCTGTTTATTACATTTGTTTTTATATTGTGGAATTCTTTATGGCATTTATTTTCAAATTCTATTCTTTTCTCTTCTATCTTTAGTATTTCCAAATTCCATTTTTAAATACATCTACCTTTTTTAAGTATTTTATACTTTATTGTGTTTCCATGATAACTAAGTTGTGATCGCTATTAATGTCAGCACCAGGATACGTTTTACATTGTTTGACTTGATTTCTGAAGCGTCGTTTAGTTATAATATACTTATTTGGTATTTCGCTGTATCTCCTGGTCTCTTCCAAGTGTATATTCTTCTTTTATGATTTTGGAACATAGTGTTTGAAATTGTCAATTTATGTTGGGTACAAAATTGTATTAATCGTTCTCCTCTTTCATTTCTATTGCCTAGGCCGTAGCTTCCCACTACGTTTCCTTCTTTACCTTCGCCTACTACTGTATTCCAGTCACCTAAGATTATCACATTCACATCTGATTTAGTCATCATCATTATGTCATCTATTTTATCATACATTTCTTCAATTTCTTCATCACTGTGTGTGGATGTTGGCATGTATATTTGACTAATTGTTGTAATAGCAGGTTTAGAGTTAATTTTTACCATGATTATCCTATCTGAGCATTGATAGTAGATGATGACACTTTCTCCACACTGTCTATTCATTATGATGCCTACTCCAGTATATCCATTGCTCGATACTGTATGTATGAATTTATACTCATTACTCCAGAAACCACCAGGATCTGGCCATCGTACTTCACTTATTCCCATAATATCAATATTTAATCTTCTCATTTCTAGCTTTAAATTTTCTAGTTTTCCACTTCTTCTCAAGGATCTAACATTCCAAGTGCCTATCCTTCTATAGTTTTGTTTTGCTTTACTCAAGGCAGTCTCCACCCGGACATCCGATTGGGAGACTATTTTACGTCCGGAATTTTTTCGAATGAGCTGACAATCCATAACTGCAGATTCTAGGGATATTAAAGTAGTGGTCTCCCGTTTCCTTCCACTTCGCAGTTTTGTAGTCGTTTAGATGACTATCATCTACGCCTACAAATGTTTGGCATGTGGCTATACCGATCTCTTTGATCTCTACCCACATCCAATACTGGAGAAGCTGCTTCTCTTCTCCAGTCCCTTAAGTCGCCTTTTACGACAAGCTGGGATTGCTCTGGGCCTATTCTATCGCCGGACCCAAATGGTAAATGGTTTATGGTATAAGTAGATAGTAAAAGTACTGCCACAGTATTCCTTTCCGGAACGCAGTCAAACTGTTTTGTTGTTTCTTCACTCCACTTTTCTGTCATTTTTATTCACTTTTCTGTCTAGTTTTATTGTATTATAATATTTAACGAATTTAATATAACGCATTAAAATAATTGAATAAAAAATATATTGTTATCATTTTTCTATTTATATTACTACCACAGAATATATTAAGTTATGTATTAAGTAAGAATAAGAAGAATATATAATAAAATATTGTTTTAGTAATCAAAACTACTAATTAAAGTATTCAAGTTAATACTTTTTAAATTCTGAGTGTAGCAAATGAATTGGTATTATAATGGTGTGCGTCTTTTTTTTTATTATTATATTTTAGTTTGTATATGGACATTTTTAGACTCAAAATAATGTACCGATTTTTACACGAATAACATATGATTTTGGTAGAGAATATTGTTTAGTTGGTACTTTATTTATGTCATTTTTCGAATTACACACAATTTTGACTCTATGTGATAGGAATAACTACCAAAAACATGACAAAAATATGGCGTTTTTCACGAAAACTGAAATTTGACTAAATCAATTTCAATATTTTTGGTGTTCATATAAGTTCTATGTGTACCTAATAAAATTTTGGAATGATTACATTAGTATTTGATAAAATATTTATAACACTATTTTCTAAAATTTTTGTTTCTAATTTAATGTTTGATAAAATTGAAAATTTTTGGTTTTAATGCTCAGAATTTTACTGAAGTATACTTAAATATTACTAAACGTGTTACCAAAGTATAAGAAAAATCACAAATCTCATTTTTTTTTTTCATAGGCGTTTATTGTTGAAATTTTAGTTAAATCGATAGTTATAGTATTTATGTAGATTATAATAAATTATTATTTCTGAATATTTTACAATAATGTTAAATAAATTGACAAAAAATTTGAAAATTTTTAGACGTTAAATCTATATTGCTTAACTCTTTTTCAACTACCAAATTATTGTAAATTTTACAATTACAATTTTTTTTTATTTATAACTGTATAAAGTATATATAGTAGAGCTCAGTGGCGTGCCCAGCGGGTAGGCCTGGTAGGCCCGGGCCTACCCTACTTTTACATCATAATCTAAATTTTAATAAAATATAATTTTACTAAAAAGTATGTATAATATAATGTAAGAAATAATTATACTATTATAGAAATATAATTTTCATATACCTCTGATAAATATAGTATGCAAAATTAATTTTATTTCTATTTTTATTTAATAATTTTTATACTATTATTATACTCGTGCCAAAGTTGACTGGGATACATAATAATATATATTATATACCCCACACGACTAACGGCGTTACTTTTGTGTCAATTTTATAATATTACGGTGATATTTATTTTAGCTTTTTACTATTTGGTTGACACCAACCTATAATTTATGGTTTAATTATAGTTTATTTGTTCTGACGTTGGAATTCGAATGTGAAATTGATCTATTTTTAGAATAGTAATTTCTGTTTATTATGATTGACATACAATATAACCATATATATATATATATATATATATATAATGTAACTATAATAACTAATAAGTGAAGATTAAGTATTATCTATATAATTTTTTTTTATTCAAATAAATTAAACTTCGAGAATTATTATTTGAAGGTTTTAATTATTTTTATAATGTGAGATTGAGATAATAGCAATTAAGTTTGTTAAATTTTTATTTTTTTTTTTTAAATTAAAATACAAATGTCCTTATTTTATAATACATACAATACAGTGATAATAATTTTTATAAATTATTAATATTATTTAAAATTACCATGGTATTTCAAAGTATGAAAAAATGAAAAAATAGAAAAAAAAAGTTTAATTTGAACTATTTATAACACTAAATGAATTTGTGGTACAATTATACCCCGCGCGACAACTGATGTTACAAAATATCGCGCGACTAACGAAGGGTTAAATATAATTATATATTAATATATAATTAATCGGTTCGTAATCACCCGATAATTATCACTGAGCAACAGTATTATTTTAATATTTTTATAATGAATATAATATACGATATACGAATTTAGTAGTATCGATGTATTATTGTTTGTGTCTAGTTAATAAAAGATCCTACAAAAATTATTATAGATGAGTTTGCAAAATTAAAAAATAGAAGAGTGCAATTCATTAAATAAATAAATCAAATATTTAACAATTAACATTAATAATTTAATACACATTCTGTTTTATTATAATTATTAAATAAACAAAATTTTCATTTTTTACCTAATATAGATAGTTATTATTGTAATATGTAAAACTTATTTTAAAAGTCCTAAAGTTTGTTCCTGGGCACGCCTCTGGTAGAGCTGATACTGGTGTGGTGTGGAAAGGATACAGGTGTTATTAGGATAGTGTTGTATTTTGATTAACATTTAAATACAATGATAAATAAATCATTATATTAAAAATTAACCATTTTGAGGGAGGTTCTATAAGATATGGGCATTTCAAATTTTGGAACTTTTATGTTGAAATCTAATGTAATTGAGTATCTATTAGTTATATATTTTTAATAAATATGTAAAAATTTTAATAATACATATTATATTATTTAACTGAACTTCGGCTTAGAATTATTGCATTCAAATTTTAATCAATATACATCACTATTCTCTTTACACCTGTATTCCTTTCATAGCAGTATTAGTTCTTTTTTTTTTTTTTGTACATATTGATTTATTTTTTTGTAAATTATATAAATATTTTTAGCTGTAGATAACGCTTTAGAAAAATTCTTTAAGTATGGTGAAAAGAAAATACAAGAAGATGGATTAGAAACATTAGATACAACATTTTTAGATGTATTAGCAAATATGCTAAAAAAAATTGGAAGTAATATGATAAAATATGCTGAACCAATTATGATATTAGCAAAAAATATTTTATCATTAAAAGTAATAATATTTATTTAGTTAAATTTGTAACTTGAGTATATGTTATATTATTAATTTATAATTAATTGTATTTAATATTTAGATTGGCGATGGAAATAACCCTGGTGAGTTAGATGAATTAGATAGTGAAAACAATGAATTGCCAATAGAATATGCAGGAGATGTTATTTCAAATCTTATTTATGTTATCCCATCACAAGCTTTTACTGAATATTTTGTTTCATTGGTTCCTCTATTAAAAAAATTAATGGTAGAATGTTATAAATTAAATTAAATTTTAAATCTTAATTATATATTTTTTATTTTAGTCTAAAAATTCATCTGATATATTAAGAGCTACAGGATTGGCTATTATTGGGGGATCAGCCAAAGGTTTAGGAGAAAAAAATAATGAATTGTCTGAACTCATGTTTTCATTAGTAATACCACTCGTTGAAGATGAAGATGATTCTGTACGGAATAATGCTATATTTGCAATAGGAGAAATTGTTTTTTATGGCAAAGAATCTGTTTACAAGTTTGTTTTTTTAGTTATTTATGTATTATAAGTAGGGCTGGGATTTTGATGCAAATGCATCTTTTTTTCTGGTGTTTTGAAACGTTGGTCCGTATGTATAAAATGTGTTTTGGGTGATATTGATTATTTTAAAGTAATTTTTTTTTGCATTTTTTGACAAAATTAGACTTAAATGCATTTTTATGGTCATTTTTTGATGTTTTTAGTGTATTTTATTAGTTTTAGAGCATTTTTCACAATTTCTTCATAAAATGAACGAAAATTGTTGCGATTCACAATAGACTTTCACAAACTACCGACGGGACGAATATTAAATTATATATACAAAATATATAATATACTTTTTTTATAGTATCGTCGAAAAATTTTTTATCATAGCTAGGTTTTTCCCCGAAAATTATAGCCGTTATATACCTATTAATCTATTATGTATTATTGTACAGGTTAGTAATAAAAACCAGCAAAAACAAGTTAAAATATAAACATTTTTTTTTTTTTTTTTAAATTATTTTGGAGTGAATGATTAATAAACCAGAAGTAAAACAGAACTGTACAAGTAACAGCGTACAATATACTATTAAAAAAAAAAAAATCAAAAAAATACACAATATAATATAATTAAAAAATTTTTTCCAATCTTTAAGCTATAATAAATATAATTTTAATGCATTTTTTTAGTGCATTTTTTGAGTTTTTTAAGTCATTTTTGCATTTTTTAAGGGCATTTTTTGAGGTTTTTTAGGGTATTAAAATCCCAGCCCTAATTATAAGTAATATAATGTAATGTTAGTTATAATAAAATATAACAAATATTATTTTTTATTTATATTTAATATAATTTTTAATAATTTAGATATTATTCAACAATATTAAATATATTTTCTCAAGTGGTTAGTAATGAACAACGATCAAAAGTATTAGATAATGTTTATGGAGCATTAGCACGTATGATAATTACAAACATTGAAGGAGTGCCTCTCGATCATGTAATTATTTATTTATATTGGTATAATTAAATTAATCTATACAATACATCTATATAATTTATAATTAGTAATGTGAATTAGATGAAACTTAATTCAAATGAAAACAGAATAATCTCTAATATTATATAATAAATTAAAATACTTTTATATTCTACTTTTTATATATATTTAAGATTTTGAGTGTTGTGAAAAATGTATTTGCTTATAATGATGAGTGTCTTTTTTTTTATGTTTTATGTTTAAAGACACTTTTTTGACCCAAAATAATGCTCCGATTTTCACGAATAACTTGTATCAAGTTGAAAAGTTTTTGTAGTAGATACTTTTTTAGATCATTTTTTGAATTTCTCAAAATTGACCCTATGCAATTAAATTAATTATATATATTAATTAAATTAAATTAAATGAAAAACAACCAAAAAATGATGAAAATGGCATTTTTCAAAGAACTTGCAATTTTAATGAGACCAATTTCAATATTTTATGATAACTCGGGCAATATTGAACTTAAAAACTAAAAGATTTTTGTATGTTTACATAGATACTATGTAAAAGTGATAAAATATTGGAACGGTTATGTTTATTATTATTTGACATTTTAACACCTTAAATACTTCCTAAAATTCTCGCTTCTAGCTCTATGTTTAATAAAATTGACTGAAGTTTACTGAAATTTACTCACATATTACTTGACATGTTACCAAAATATTAGATTAATTCAATTTTTTCTTTCTTTTTAAAATTGATATTATTAATATAATCAAAAATTTTAAATCCTTATGGATACTTCTTATTATTTCCCAATACTATTACAATATTGGTTAATGTAGTTCCGAAATATTAGAAATATATTAAGTACCTAAGTATCTATTTTGTTTATAGGTGTTTAAAATTAAATTTTAATAAAAATTTATATTTAAAGTATTACTATAGTTTTTTCGTATTATTTTACATTAAATTTGAAAACATTTTATTGAAGTAATTTATATTACTAAACTCGGTTCTAAATTATTGAGAATACTACTTTTACAATTTTTTTTTCTATATATATTTTAAGGTTAAAAGGAAGAGCTGATATTGATGTGGAAGGAATCAGGTCTAAAGAGGAAAGTGTTGAATTTTGATTTAAATTTGAATGCAATAATAAATCATTACATTCTGAGCGAAGTACTGTCAAATTTGGGTATTTAGTTTACTCATTTAGGGGTTTTTTAGGCAGCTATATTGAACGTAGAGCCTAATAAATGTAAAAATTGTATTCAATACATGTATTATCTGATAAACTTCGCTCAGAATCATTTTTCAAGTGTAATGATTTATCATTGTATTCAAATTTTATATTTTAATTCATTAGATTTCTTTTTTTGTAGTAATACAAATGTGTAACTTTTTGTTATATTAAAAATATATATATATATTAATGTAATATATTAACAAATAAATATATATATATTATTTTTTTCTTTTTTTTTTTTTTTTTTTTTTTGTTAGGTGGTACCTGTTATGATCAACTATCTTCCATTACACGAAGACTTTGCTGAAAATTTGACTGTATTTCAATGTTTAGCATATTTATATGAAATTGGTAACCAATATATGATTTCATTAGCAAATCCTGTAATTGAAGCATCATTGATTACATTAAAAGATAAAAAAAAATATTGTGAAAATGGTAATATAAACTTTGATCTTAAGTAATGTAAAAATTATATTTTATTTAATTAAAAGAAAAAAATTTAATTTGTTTTAGAAGTGAAATTTATAATTATTAATCTTTTACAAAAGTACAAAAGAGATTTTCCAGATAAATGCCGATCAATACATATGACACTTTCAAAAGATTTGTGTGATTTACTTGATGAAATATAATTGTGATAAAAATGTTATGTTATACTACTATTATATAATATAATTAAATACAATTTTTCATCATCTTTATTTATTTTATTTTATATACAATTTTTCTAATAGTCCTGATATCAATTACCTATCTATCTATTTACTTTTTAATATTCTCCTGATGATGTGATTGTTCTTATCATAAGAAAAACATGCTCCGTTAAGCATTTGTTGTATTTTAACGTTTAAGCGTTGTAAATAGGGGATTGACAAGTGGAGATTGGATGTCTAATTACAGACCAATTATAATCATCCCTCTTGTCTTCAATCTGAATTTAATTCTTTCTGTTCCTGGGTTAAGTGAGTCCATTAACTTAAATAAATGTCATGTAATGCCCTTTTTCTGTAAATGTTCTCTACTTTACTCCTTGAATGGTACTCATAGGCGTGACTAGACCTTGATTGCAGAGGCAGCATAATATATGACCGGCGCCAAAAATTTTTTTACATTTTATATCTTTATCACAAAATCAGCAGTTAATGTGTTTAGTAATAATCAATTTTATTAGCCCTACACCCCTAAATATGCATCCTATTAGTTACCATTTGTATACCAAAAACTTTCTGTGGCAGTGTGGCCTAACAAATTTTAAAAACCAATACTATCATTTCAGTAATTAATTTGTAGTTACAAGTGTAGTTTTTAAATGTAAGAAAAACAATCTTGAAATGATTTAAATAATAATAAAACAAATTTATTTTAATAAAATATGAATTATGAACAAATAATAAAAAGAAGAATACATTTAAATTATACATTACAGAATAATTCTTCTTTTTGTCGGAACATTTTTAAAATCGTCAATGACATCTTCAATATTAACATTAGATGTTAATTCTTGCTCAATAAACAAAAATAATAATGCATTAAGTCTTTCTTGTTTCATCGTACTTCTTAATTTTGATTTCACAATTGTCATTTTTGAAAAACTTCTTTCGCATCCACAACTGGTTACTGGTATCACAACAAAATATTTCAAACACGTAAAAAAGTTGTTGAAAGTATTAGATCTGCCTCCAAATGCGAACCAATCAAGCCTTTCATAAATACATTTTGACGACGTTCCTTTCTGTACCTGAAAATGGTGTATCTTGAACGTTTTTTAAAAGTTTTATTTCTGCTAAGAGCTCTTGAGTTTGAACATTTATCAGATTTTCTAATATATATAAACAAGATGATGTGACATCCAATTCTAAGTTAATAAGTTTTCCTATAGTAGTAATTAAATCTGATGTTTCTTGCTTAAATCTACTGTCAAATTTGGTAATAATCAGGATTGTAGTTATATACTTATATCTACAGCAGTACAGCCGTGGTGACAATATACCATGAAGACTAGAATATTCTAGTTTTAAGGCAATATACTATTTACTTTCTAGATAAATTCATAAAAATAAAAATATAATAATCAAAGTCAAGTTTTTACATATAATATAATATTATATAGGTACTATATAGTATATACAATTGTTCTCGGTTATTTACCGGCACCTTTTTGAAATAGCAGAGGCAGCACATGCAGCCTCTGCTGCCACCGTAGTCACGCCTATGATGGTACTACACTTTAGTGTGTGTCTACTATTAAGGATCTATGATTTTTCCATTCGCCTTTAATTTCTTTTGATATTCATATAAATGTTACTATTTGCAGAGTCCTTCAAATTCTTGGTTTTATTAAAATACCAGCAATTTTACCTCTGTATCATTTTTTCATTGGTATGTTCCCTTGAGTAGGGATCTATTGTCTGACATCTTTATCTTAAAAAAGATATAGTGCGATTGGAAATAATTCAGAATTTGTGCCTATGTTAAATGTTTTTAAAGTAATAGTAAATCATTCACAGCACAATTATTCTCATAAATTCTTTTTTTGGTTTTCCCACTCTTGTGTTTCGTCTTCTAGACTGATATTTCTTTCATTACTTCCCTCGTTAACAGTTCTATTGAATATTTTAATGAATTCTATTGATTTTCCTGATCTCTTATCGTTGATTTCCTTCCGTGTTCCTAGTCATTATACAAGGAATCATTCCTTGATAATGTTTCTACCATAGATAAGTTTCTACTTACTCCACTTTTTACGGCCATAACCATTCTATTCACTGCATGTTATTGGCTCTCAACGAAATACTTGACCATGAATTTTCTTTGTAAATATTAAAATTTTACTGTTTAATTGTAATTATTATATACATTTGTGTTGTGTTGTGTTTTGTTTTGTCATTAATACAATTATTTCCCTATGTATTAATTGACTGACTATTCAAAGATAATGAATATTTATATTTTAATCGAAACGAAAAATGTATTGATTTTACTATGGTATATGTCTTTTATTTGTATGAAGACACTTTTTTGATCCGAAATAATGCTCCGATTTTCATGAATAGTATATTTTTCTGGTTGGAAAGTGGATGTACTTTATTTAGGTCAATTTTCAAATTTCTCAAAATTGACCCTTTGCAATAGGAAAAATGGAATTTTTTACGAGAACATTTCGACGAATTCCATTTCAGTGTTTCATGATAAGTCGGATAATTTTGAACTAAGAGACTTAACAATTTTATTGGTTGTTCACATAGACATAACCACATAGGTACTATATATATGTGATAAAATTTTGGAACCGTTACGTTAATTTTTATACAAAATATGGGACTTTGAATATATCTTAAAATTCTCGTTTTTATGAATATAATGTTTGTTCTTTCTCTGTCTAACACACATAATACATAAAAGATAGGGATTTAGACGTTTTCAACTTCCAACGTTACGATCGATCTAGTTATGCGATAAGGGATCTGAAAATGGATTTGAATTCGTAAGAAAGTCTACTTTAGATCTACTTTCCCACTTTTTTGAAATTATCTTCTCATTGTTGAAACAAATTTTATTTCAAAATTTATAAATATTCAATTTTTGAAGAATTTAGGATTAAAAAAAATGAAAAAGTAGGAAAGTCGATCTAAAGTAGACTATCTAACGAATTCAAATCCGTTTTCAGATCCCTTATCGCATAACTAGATCCAGGGCGGCCTGGGCGATAGCCCAGGGTGGCTATTTTTGTCTAAATACTCATGGGCGGCATTTTAGCTAGGACACTACTCGAATTACAACAGATTATAATCATAAGTTAAATAAGTTATACTTATAATGAAGTAAATTTATAATTTATATACACAACATTTTATAATATACAGGCAGGGGCGGATCTGAAGGTTGTTTAAGGGGGGGGCGATTAGGAATACTTAATATGAGTGATGTATAAAGTGCTTGACTGTAATTTAAGCAATTTATGAAAAAAAGAAAATTCCAAACTTATAATTAAATGTATATAGATACTTTTATTTATATATAAAATACATTTTAATATAAATAATAATAATAATTTATATTAATAATTGTATATTTCTTTTTTTTTTCATTGGCGAACCAATTTATTATGTCATCTATATTAATATTAATACCTTTGTGCGTATGCAATAAAGCCAAACCAGTTAGTCTATTTTCACCCATTCGGGATCTTAACCATGTTTTCAATCTACAAATTAAAACAAAAAATAAGCAAACATGCAAAGCATTTTGGAATTTGGATGCAAAGTTTTTCATCTGTATATTAAAAAGGAAGATTTTTTTTCTTCATAAATGGGCAGCAGTATAACAGGACTGTTAACAGGATTATAAATTTATATACCACTAAATCTAAAACTAAAACTAAAGTAAATAATTGATAAGCATGCATTTAAGTCTATTTCTAGTACTTAAAATATTTTAACAACACAACTATTATTTATTGATAAAAACATGCTAAAAAAAAAAAAGCCCAAGGGGGGCGATCGCCACGTCGCCCCCCCCATAAATCCGCCACTGTATACAGGTAAGTAAGTTTATACCTAATTTTTGGCCATGTAAATATCAGTCATTTTTTTTTCATCATCGACTAATCGTTTTCAAGTTTTATTAAAATACATTAAAAATTTTACTATTAAACCATTGAGTCAAACACGATGGGAAAGAAGAATCGAAGCATTAAAACCTTTCCGTTATCACATAGGAGATATTTATAATGCTTTGTTTGAAATAACAGAAGGTACAGATTTGGATATTATGGCCAGGCATGAAGCGGAATGCCTTTGCAATCATATTAAACGGTTTAAATTCGTATGTTCTGTAGATGTTTCTGTTGATATAATCAATCACATTAACCATTAACGATTAACCCTGTTAGTAAATTGTTGCAAAAAATAAATTTTGACATTAGTACAGCTATGCAAATATTAGAAAATTTATTACTATATATAAAAGAATTAAGATCTAATAGTGATGATATGGCTAGGATTTATATGCATTATTGGTATGTTTTTTTTGCAACTTCTGATTACTTATTTTGTAAGTAATATCCACGAATTAGCTCTTGCTGAGGTAAATGGTGGTATTTTTATTTGTCATATTTTTGCATATTTCGAACAAAATGATTATTTGTATACATTTTGACTACAAAAACATAAAAAGTGCATGTTTTATAGTATATTTATTATTTACTTTATTTTTATTTATTTTTTTCAATTATTTTTTTAGCTTATATAAAAAGTAACTTTGGCTTTATCACTCAATTTTTTGAGTTTCAATTCTTTTAATTTTGAAATTAGATAATGCATCATTTTTATCGATGAGAATTTGGAAATCGTTGAAACACCTAATGTAAACTTGAACAAAACAAATTACCGATCTCTGAAAAAAATTATAAAATTGTGTTAGAAAAGAATACTGGGCAACTGGGCTAAAAGCTATGTTTACGATACGCAATATTTTAAATGGCAACAATTTAGATGAAAATTTTCCAAATCTAACTCCTGGGGAATTAACAAAATTTAGTCATTTAGATATGCAAAAATTACGTCGTGTGATATCGAACGGAGTTTTAGCATATATAAAAACATACTAAGGTCAAACAGAAGATCGTTCATTTTTTGAAAATTTAAAACATCATGTAATTGTTTCATATAATTCATTTGAGTAGCTTTATCAATTTTATATCAATTAATATTTTTAAAACGTTTTTATATTTTAAGTTTTTATTTCATTATATTTTTTGGCGTTTAACATATTTATTTTTATTAATTGCTAGGTATTTTAAAAAAAATTGATAGAAAATGGGGTTTTTAAATAATATTTATTTGGTTTATTTAAGTTTATTTTTATTGCAAATTATTGCATATTTTTAATAAACCAAATGCATATTTAATCATTTTTTATTGCATATAAATCCTAGCCCTAACTGATGAAGCATTTAACAAGTTAATTTTCGATGCCACAGAACTAGGAAAGGAAATTTATGACTTGATGTAGATCCCAATTTTTGATTTTTCGATGTGGATGAACCTGTAAACGATCCCCGAATTCATTATAAAGTTAACTTTTTTAATTATATCCTTGATGTTGCTATAAATAGCATCAATGAAAGATTTGAACAATTTAAAGAACACAGTGATAATTTTCTATTTTTATACGATATTGAAAAAATAAAAGATATGAAATACGAAGAACTAATGAAACGCTGTAAGGACTTACAATTGTTATTAACAGATGGAGATTCAACTGATATAAATGGAATTGATATGGCAGATGAACTAAAATTTTTAACATCAATGATTAATTCAAAATTATCTCCATTAGATCTTTTAAAATTTATTGTTGATATAGAAGACCTTGCACCGAATGTATCTATTACTTTACGTATACTTTTAACTTTACCTGTGACGGTGGCCAACGGAGAAAGAAGTTTCTCAAAATTGAAACTAATAAAAATATACTTTCGTTCAACGATGACAAATGATCGTCTTAGTGGATTGGCAATAATAGCAATCGAGCATCAATTAAGTCGCGAATTAGACATCGAAGAAATTATAAAATACTTTGCAAACGCCAAGGAGAGAAAAATTATTATATAACTAAATTTATTACGAGTACCTATTAATTGACAATATGTTTGTAAAACTTTCGCAATTTTATATGTGTATTAGTATTATTATTATATTTTCAGCTCCTCTTTTTTAATATTATTATTTGCAATAAATGTGTTATTTGTTTATATATATATGGGCACGTGGCCTTTTCTAATTTAATAAAATGATATATGATTAATTATTTATATATTATATAATATATCTAATAATTCTAATGTAATAAAAATAACGAAATACAAATAGGTACCTATATATTCATATAGTAGGTATATACACTTTACCCACATTTAAAATATTAATTATGATTATTTTGTTTATTCACCTCATAATTCTAATTTATTATTTATAATATATAGGTAATACATGGCACTGTATACACTATATACATGGTTTTTTTTTTAATTTAATAAAAATGATAAAATATAGGTAGTTTAAATTTTAAATAAATATGATAACTTAGGGGTAAAGCTTATTAATAATTATATAGATAGGTACCTATTTCAAATCATTAATACTATTAAATTAGTTTTTGATCAAACAATTAATTATTTAAACAATTTAATAATAAATAAAATACCAATATTATTGAGTGGTAGAAAAATGTTGGCTTTTGGCTTTATTATAACTATGAAGAGTACTTTGAATGTAGGTATCTTATAAATTACTTAATAAGTCACAAAGTCTACTAAATTTTGTTGTTACTTATAAAATTTCACAAGACCACTTGGAGCTTTTTTTTGTGGTCCTTTTTTCGTTGCAATTTGTATAATTCTGGGCTAATCGGGTCAAAATTATACATAAAATATCATCGCTTCTTCGGCGTTAATAACAAAAAAAAAAAAAATAAATAAATAAATAAATAAACCTGAAATTGATATGTAAAGTTAATTTTTTTAATAGTAAGTTAAATAATTAATCGTATATTATATTATTTCATTACAAACATTTCATCATATAACCAAGAATTCCAAAATCTTTTTCAATGTCCTAACATTACAAAAGAAATCTCAGTCAGAAGACTGATATTGGCACTTTGGCAGGGCATGTATGGAGGAAACAAAGGTCCATAATCGAAAACAACCCTTAGGCAGACCTCGCTTAAGATGGGAAGACTATGTTATTCAAGTACATAGGAAGGATAGAAGCTAAACTGCAGCGGAGGTCAGAAATAGATAGAGGAGTATTTACTTGGAGGGCTGGTCTTAAAGGCTGTTACCCTTATTAAAAAAAATATATATATGGAAGTTAATTAGTAGTATAATATTATACTAGTATATATATATATATATATGTATTTATATGTTTTATTTAATATACATTTGTGATATGTAATATGTATCTAGTAATAGTGTATAATTAATTATGTGGTTTTTTTTTGTGTCATGAACTAAGCCATAACTTCACACGATATAATAAATTTACGTTATTATATGTTAATTTACTTAGTTAACATATTATTCATACAATAAATAAGTAAGTTCTTATTTAATATATTATATTTAAATATTTTAGTAAAACTGTAAAAGTAAATACAAAAGCAGTAGGTAACATGAAATGCTCATATTGGCATATTGGCGAATAATCCATACACCAACACCATACGGTGTCAGTGTAGTGTGTGTACGGGATACGCATGATGCGTTTTTCTTGCCGTACAGTGGTAGGGATAAATGAGTGACCAGCCGTTGTGGGTATAGGTCCTATACTATAGGAGATACACACTCCAAATTATTATCTATCTTGATGACTTATATAATACAAGTGTTTAATGGTATTGCTCGCGGATAAACAGTTAGTTAGGGGTTAGGGTTTAATTCCTTTTCGAAATTTAGGATGATAAATAAAATACCTAATTGCAAAATTATTGCTTTAAATTTTAAATTTAATGTTTTAAAAGTTATATATTAAATGTTGTATTAAATATTTAATATTACTTACTTAGGTAAATTATAATTATTTTATAATGTGATCACACTGTAATACAATTTTCAATCGCCATTTAGTGATACGAGATACAACTTATTTTTTGTTCCATAATATATATCTCATTGTATTTAATATAATGTGTGTGTTACTGTGTTGTTCACTTGTTCTAGTTCATGAATTCATGATATAAATTCAATATTATGTAAATTCTGATTGTGTCTAATGTCATCTATATGAATTCTTCTCAGTTCGCAGTTTTAAAATTATTTTTATAAATTAATTACATTGGAAATTTAGAACTTTGATGTGAATTTTATTAATGCAATATTTTTATGTTTAGTAATGCCTTTTAATATTTAAATTTCGTTTCATATTTTTATATCGGAAGTTCAGGGATTTTCCAGACGTGATAACCATGTTTTGAAATTGGTTTATTTAACATATTATTATTTTTATTTAAATTTTCTAGTAAATTGTTATCTGTTTTGATATGTACTTAAGAGTTTGATTATTTTTACAAAATCAAATCCGTGTTGTGTGGATTACATGAATTATTCTTTACTTCTTTAATTTTAATTTTTTTTAATTTGAAGTGAATCAAACATCAATAATATTTAACATGTATTGGAAAACTAATCCAGCATCTAATTGGGACTCAATTTTCGACAGAGAAGTACTTATATTAGTTTTTTTTTTTAATCAATTATGAATAATATATAAGACATTTTCTTATTTATTGTATATTTTAGAATTTGTGTCTGAATGACCTTATGAGAGAACAAAATCTTTTAGAAGAGCTTAAAGGTCAAAACAAAAAACTAATTGACTTGTAAGTATGATATATTATGTGTAAGTAATGTCTTCAAAGACAAAAATTTAGCTTATTTGAGATATAAGGAAGTATTATAACTATTATTTATATATTAAATTAATTTCTTATTTTGTTAAAGTTTAACGAAACCCGATATCGCATTGGAATTGGTCAGACTAGTTACACAAGAACCACAAGAAAATGATAAACCAGAAACTCGTTTTGTTTTACCAAATTTAGCTTGTGAAATATTAACTAGCGATATTCAACCTATGTATAATATTCTTTCACACGAGGAAGAAATTTGGAAATGTTTTTTTAGTTTTTTAGAAGACAATGAACCTCCACTTAATTCTTTAATGGCCTCATATTTTAGTCGAACATTATGTAGTCTTATATTAAAAACAGGAACTCAAGTATGTATACCCTTAATTTAATAATTACTATTTTTAAAATTATTATATTGCTTATCAAGTTTAATAACAATTGAAATTACAAAGAATGTATATTGCTTTTATTTTTACTTTGGAAAATCTAAATTTATATACCTAATTATTCTGATTTAGGATTGGTACACATATCAGTTTAATTGTCTTAAAGCATTGGAAAAAGTAGCAGATAAAGGAAATTTTATAGATTTGTTATTAAAACATCTTGATACATCTGCCATAATGGATCTCATTATTAAAATATCAACACTTTTAGAAGGGCCTCCTTTGAGAAGTAACATATTTACAGTGTGTATATTTATTTTTATTTATTCAAATCTGAGTATAATATCTAATAAATAAATACTCATTTTCTATTTAGTTATTTGAAAAAGAGCAATTAATTTTGAAGTTGGTGAACACATTGGACTCAAATCACCTATCTATTAGACAGTTGAATGCAGCAGAAATAATTTGTGCTATTGAAGTTGCATCAGAATTGCACCCTCTCGAGGAAAATCCTCTTGTTATTTCAATTGAATCGTAAGATTTAAAAATTATATTAAACAAATAAGGTGGATGTTATTACATTTTATATTTGTCTTATTAAAGAACAATACCTATTTATTTACAATACGAAATACAGCTGTTTTTACATGCACCAATACTGTGGCAGAAACTGGTACTGGTATTGTATGCATTTTAATTGTTATTGGTACCAGTTTAGATTTTATTGACTTCATTTTTGATAGATGTAAAAACAGCATAAACATAGCTAAATAGCATGACACAGAACTTAAATTTGAGTTAAAAAACAATTTAGAATTTAAATACGTATATTAAAATTAAAGATAAGAAAATTTTACAGATAGTATAGGTATACTTTACCATTCTTTTTTTTTTTTTTTTTTTTTTTGCAAAATATCAACTGATAACAAATTTATATATATTTCATATTTTTCAATCTTTTTTGATGGATTTCTCAATTGATGTAATATAAATGAACTGATAAAACTAATAGTTACAAATTTAATTTCATAAATTATTACTTCCCTTCCTAATAATATATTTATTTTAGATTTTGAGTTAAGCAAAAAATGTATTGGTTTGTCTGAAAATACTTTTTCTATCCGAAATAATGCTCCGATTTTCATGAATAGTATGTGTTTCCGGTTGGAAAGTGTATATAGTTGGTACTTGATTTAGGTCATTTTTGTTTTTTTCTAAAAATTGACCATACACAATAGAAAAAACAAAATCTCGAAAATTTTATTGAAGCTCAAATATATCTTACTTAACTCAGATCCAATTAATTGTAAATTATTATATTTAGGATTTTTTTTTTTTTTATTAGCTGTTTAAAGTATAAAAAGGAGGGGATACTGGTGTGGAAATAATACAGGTGTAAAGAGGATTGTGTTGAATTTCAATTAACTTTTTAATACAATAATAAATCATTACATTCGTGAAAACAATTCTGAGCGAAGTTTGTCAGATTTGGGTATTTAGGTGACTCATTTAGTGGTTTTATGGTAAATTATTTATATTAAACTTAGAAACTGATAAATGTAAAAATTTCAATTGGTACATTATCTGATGTAGATCGCTGAAAACCATTTTCAAGAATGTAATGATTTATCATTGTATTCAAATCTTAATCAAAATTTAACACTATCCTCTTTACACCTGTATCCTATTCCTTGCTATTTAGTTTCTGAGCGAAGCGAAGAGTGTATTGGTTTTACAATGTGTGATTTTGTTTTGGTTTTTTTTTTTTATGTCTTAAGTAACTTTTATTACCCAAAATAATGCTATAATTTTTACCAATAGCATATGTTGCAAATTAGATGTAGTTTGTACTTTATTTAGGTCATGTTTCAAATTTCTTAAAATTGACCACATGCAACAGAAATAATAACAAAAAGATCTGATACTCCTGCCGCAGGGATATAGGTGTGCATATCATAGTATTTGATTATAATTATAATTTAAATGCAATGTTAAACCATTGCATTCGAAAAAACGATTCTGAGCAAAGTTCAGTAAGATAATGTAGGTATTGATTGCCGTTTTTTCGTCATTTTTTCTACCATATAGGATCAATTTTTTAAAAAAAGATCTGATACTCCTGCCGCAGGGATATAGGTGTGCATATCATAGTATTAGATTATAATTATAATTTAAATGCAATGTTAAACCATTGCATTCGAAAAAAACGATTCTGAGCGAAGTTCAGTCAGATAATGTAGGTATTGATTAATATATTGCCGTTTTTTCCAACGTACAGGATCAATTTTGAAAAATTCGAAAAATGACCCAAATAAAGTACCAAGAACATCCACTTTCCTACCGGAAACATATGCTATTTGTGAAAATCGGACCATTATTTCGGGTAGTACAAGTGTCTTCAGTCATAAAAACAAAAAAATATAAATATTAATTTTAAACGGCTATAAAAAAAAATGTTACCATGGATTTTTTTAATATTTTAATATGATGATTCAGACATAGTAAGAAAAAAAACGAAAAAAAAAACGGCGGTCACCCATCCGCTGTCGATGCCTGGCGACGAAGCTCAACACCGAGATAGCGTTTGAGAATATTTCGCCGACTACACCACACGCGTCTCCCATAGAGCCACGTTTTTGTGAATGCCAATTTTTCGTCATTTTTTTCATAATATTTTCGTTTAAACTAAAAATATCAACTTTAAACAGCTATAAAAAAAAATTGAGACAATGGATTTTTCTAATATTTTGAATTAATGTTAAGTAATATATAAATATACTTCAGTAAAATTTTCAGACCTTAATACCAAATATTGCTAATTTTATCAAACATTATATACAAAAAAACGAGAATTTTACGAAATATTCAAAG
>JAIUCT010000043.1:2193059-2252011 GCA_021307375.1 Tetraneura akinire
GAATGCCAATTTTTCGTCATTTTTTTCATAATATTTTCGTTTAAACTTAAAATATCAACTTTAAACAGCTATAAAAAAAAATTGAGACAATGGATTTTTCTAATATTTTGAATTAATATTAATTAATATATAAATATACTTCAGTAAAATTTTCAGACCTTATTACCAAATATTGCTAATTTTATCAAACATTATATACAAAAAAACGAGAATTTTACGAAATATTCAAAGTCCTATATTTTGTAGAAAAATGAACGTAACGGTTCCAAAATTTTATCACATATACATAGTACCTATATAAACTCGCAAAAAAATTTCAAGTCTCTAACTTTAAAATTGCTTGAGTTATCGTGAAATATTGAAATCGAATTCGTCAAAATTTGAAAAATGCCGTTTTTTCGTCATTTTTTGGTCGTTTTTTCTACCGCTTAGGGTCAATTTTGAGAAAATCGAAAAATGACCTAAATAAAGTACCAACTACATCCACTTTGCTACCGGAAACATATGCTATTCGTGATAATCGGAGCATTATTTCGGGTAGTAAAAGTGTCTTCATACTTAAAAAAAAAAAACACACATCATTGTAAAACCAATACATTCTTCGCTTCGCTCAGAATCTAAAATTCAATAAATTACCTAAATAAACTACATCCAATTTTCTACTGAAAACCTATAATATTCGTGAATATCGGAGCATTATTTCTGGTCGAAAAAAATGTCTTCACATAAAATAAGAAAAATCAATATAAATACTTGTAAATTTAAATATTGATTATACTGAAATTTCAATTTTAAACATCTATATAAAAAATTGAGCCTTGGGATTTTTTTAATATTTTGATATGATGTTAAGTAATATGTATATATACTTTAGTAAAATTTTCAGACATTAATATCAAAAATTGCCAATTTTATCAAACATATACATCAAAAGATGAGCTGATACTCCTGCCGCATGGGATACAGGTGTGCAAATCATAGCGTTTAATTTTAATTAGAATTTGAATGCAATGATAAACCATTCCATTTGAAAAAAACAATTCTGAGCGAAGTTCAGTCAGATTATAATGTAGGTATTTTTTTTAAATATTGACATTTTTTATTAAATATTTAAAACGAAAAATTTTTTCACACGTATAGTACATAAATGAACACTCTATATAATTTTTATATAATTAAATTTTCAAAATTTTTAAAAAATATATGTCAATTTCAATTAACATTATTGTACAATATTGTAATATAATAAGAAAAATCCATATAAATAATTTATATATAGATTTTATTGAAATTTCAAGTTAAAACGGTTATAAAAAAAAAATTGAGATAAGGGATTTTTCTAATATTTTAGTATGATGTTAAGTAATATGAAAGTATACTTGAGTAAAATTTTCAGACCTTAATATCATAAATTGCCAATTTTATCAAACATTATTTACATAAAAACAAGAATTTATGAAATATTCAACATCCTATAATTTGTAGAAAAATTAATGTAACGGTTCCAAAATTTTACCACATACATATAATCGCTATGTGAAATTCCAAAAAAATTTTCAAGCCTTTTACTTAAAAATTACCTAAGTTATCATGAAATATTGAAAATAAATTATATTTAAAATATGTGTTAACCTTAAAATATATATTATTTTATAACATAATGTAAGTTATAACTGCTAAGGATGAAGATTAGTTTTTTTTACCTGGCACTGATGCAATACATCCAATATGGGCTTGGCAAGAAATATTAAATGATTCTAACACAATATCAGGTTTATTAGCATCAATAATAACTACTTTACTATTATTATTGGTTGTAGTACATATCCAAATAAGTGATGATAATACTAATTCCGATTCAAAATTTGATCTACTATTTACCTAATTAATAAAAATTTTTTTTTTCAATATATATTACAGATAAGGTTATATGTGAAATATTACTTTTAATTCTTCATCTAGTTTTTGCATTTCTATGCTATCATCAACTATTGTTTTAAATTCAACATTGGTTATATTTTGAATTTCTACATTATTATTATTATTATTATTATTATTATTCTTATAAAATACACTAGCTCCAACAATTTCTCCGCCATCCTTAGTAACACCACCACTAAGATTAACACCTGTGGCACACCACATCTAAAAATAACAATAAAAAACTATATTTTCGTTATTCACTACTAGTTTAAAAATAGGCTATTTAACATCAAATCTCATCTCTTTTATTATAAAAAAGAATTTTCTATGAAATTCAAAATATTTACTTTCATTCCAGGTTCTGTATCAGCAAGTGGTGAACAACAATTTACCAAGACGGGAACCGGATAGTTAGTATTTGAATTACTAATTGATTGTGGTAAACTTAAATGAGGCATTCCATTTGATGTATTAGCTGGCATACTCCAACCATAAGCTTGTAACCAGCTATCTTCTCTAGGTATATGAGTACGTATTCGACCAAAATGTACTCGTCGATCAGAACGTTTAGATTTATCACTATAACTAAATATATATTGTTATTTAAAATCAATCATTATTTTATTTTAATTATTTATATTTCTCTAGGACCAACCTAATTATTTTTTTTTGTTTGTGTGAATATTTTATATATATTTACACAATAAAGTTCAATTGTCTTTGTCGAGATACTGTTTGAACAAAGTTATAAAAGTAATATTCCAATCTGTAATTGATATTCACTATTATTGAATAAAATTAGAATATACCATAAAAAAGTAATCAAATAACACAAATGTATATATGTAATTATATTATATTTATTTAATCCCCAAATTTATTTTAATTTCAATAGTATTTTAGTTTTTATGTTTAGTTAGCAATTTCATTAGTCATGCAAGTTAGTCCTGGAGAAATACATAATAAATAATAAAATATTTACATGTCATCTTCATATCGACTGTACCTTCCACCTTCTATCATACTACGTCTTTTCATTATGCTAGGTGGACCAACTTGATGAGATAATGGATCATAATGTATTGAACGTGGACGTACAACTAAGCCTCCTCCGCTATTTCCACTTCCAAATCCATTATCATTTGGTTTGGCACTGCTTCCAAATAAGTTGCTAAATCTACATATAAAAAATTAAATAAATGGATAAAAAATTAAATTAACAACATAATATTTTTAACATATTAATATAATATACCAAAATATATATATATATATATTTAATTTATTTATGATATATTATGTATATTTGTGTATCACTGTTTTGATTATTGGTGAAACATAAAATGAAGAATTTTTTCTTTAGTCCATTCAGAAACCTAATATTAATCACTTACAGTCTCCACACACCCTGTTTTTTTTTCTCATTTGGCTCCAATCGAATAGCACGAACAGTTTCTTGCCAACGAAGAGATTCTTCTAAATCCATTAATTGTTCTTTGAACTTATTTCGTTCTAAAATAACTCTAGCCATCTCAACACGAGTAAATCGTTTACGTTCTGCATATGACTTTTCTTCCTAAAATTTAAACAAATATTTCATTTTTAAATAATATTTATTAATATTAAATTAATTTAATATTTAAATACAATTTTTTAACTAAGTAAAATCTATACACAAACATACACACAATATTTATTTACTATTACAAATAAATTATATTTTTCTACAAAATTTTACTAAATAAATAATAAATATAATATGTAATTACATCAGAATCAGATTTGTTAATTTTTAGTTGTTCTAATTCTTGCTTCGTTTTTTTTAATTCTTCTTCAGCATCAGAAGATTTTTGAGCCAAACGAACATTTAATGTTTGTAAAGCTTTCACTTCTTCACGCAAAATGTGCTGCTCACTAAACAGAAAATAAAATTATACATATTTTATATATTTTTATTATTACAATAATAATGTTTAAAAAATTATCATATTTTTTTTTCTTTAGAAATTGATCTATATTTTTAACGCTTTTTAATCTATTAAAAATTAATTAGAAATGTCATTTAAATATAATTTTATAATTTTGACTAATAAAAAATAACAGATATAGATTATGTAATTTATTTCATAACTATGTAGTATGTACATATATCTTAAATTATAAGATCATAATTTTATTAACTTAAACATATTAATTATTACTTTAATTTTAAATATTACTTAGATTATAACATTAGCTAAATTATATGTATAAATAATAATATTCCTCTCTAGTAAAAGATAGAACATAATGTCTAATATATAAAGAATATTATATATATAAAGCAAAATATGTTAATAAAGAGAATAAACTACTTCTTTTATATATAAACATAGTAAAAATACCTTGTAAGTTCATCAACTTTAATAATTAAATCATCTTTAACAATATTGAGTGCATTTTTTGTAGCCAATAATTCTGTATTTTCTTTAATTAAATTTTCTACTTCTTTTCCCATACCTATTATTTGCAATTATAACAAAAAATTAATGTACATTTTAAAGAATATATAATTTTTTGTTAGATGTTAGTCTTACCAAAAAAGTTATCGTTAACTGTTTTATGATTTCAGACGGACACAAGAGCAAATGGTTTGAGTTACAGCAGCAAAAAAATACGAAACAATTAATTTAGTTAAATATAATTTGTAATTATAATTTTATATATAAAAAACTTGCAAACAATATTTTAAATCCAGATTATTTTTTATATTAAATTTGTATTAATTTTAAATATAAAAATAAAATTGATTTTATAAAAAGAGACATTACATTAATTGATTAAAATTTTCATGGACTGGAATAATATTGTAGCTGTTTACAGGGAATTATCCATGTATTGGTTTAGGTTCTCACGTTTTGGAACCATTGCAGATTCCTTCTTTGGAGTATGTAGTGCACATCTGGCTTTAATGACTATTACATAGACCACTACATAAAATACTACGTCTGCGTGTCTTATTCACGACAGCCAGATATGCACTACACACTTTGAACCAAAATATGGAAAATTCCACGAATAGCAACAATATTAACCATTACATTATGTAAATAACAATTAAATTATAGGTAATATAATAAAGATTAAAATGTAACATTTAAACTGAATTTAAAATATAAATATTAAAAAACTTGTTTATAATATTATTTATAGATATCACATTCACACAAAGCATAATCTAACCCTTATTAAACATCACACTTAAACTATATTTTAAGTATACATTAAAATTTATTTTAAAATACAAAATGCAACCTGAATTAAAATGTGGAAGTATAACACATGCAATATTCAATAGTCAACTAGATTCAAATATTTACTATTAGTATCAGTGAACCTTATCAAAGTTCCTAGATGCAATTTTTTTTATAGAACCAACACACTAATATTTGAAAAAGCAAAGGTTTAATTTTTTGTTTAACTTAGTATATGTAGATTATATATACATATGTTTACATAAATAAAATATTTTCTAGATGTTTTTCTAATATAAAAATAAAATAATAATAGGTTATAATCACAGGATATTTAAAACTTAAAATAAATTAACCATTTAGTATAATTTATATTCCAAGATCAACAAATTGGTGAATATATTACATCTTGGCTTTTATTAATACTTGTAACTATATAATATTTACAATTCCATTTCATGATCTGAAACACTTAGTTTATCACTTAATAAAAAAAAATGTAGATCAATGGTATTCATCAAGTAACATTTTCCTATTGCATTTTCCTACAACATTAATCACATAAATTTTCCCTACTGACATTACCTGTGTGCGATCTTGGCTACCTATACATTTACTCAATCTCCCTGCCTCCGGACTCATTTTTACAACGTTACATGTAAAGCATTTAAAGTATGAAAAAAGAATAGCTGAAGAATTCAAACTTTTTAATTCATTTAAATCTTTGTACTATGCTCTAATTGGTCCTATTGTTGAGTATGGCTCTGTTGTTTAGGATCTACATACAGCAGAAGATTACAAGCAACTTAAATGTATCCAGCAAAAATTTCTTAATTTCATTACTAGGGCTGGGATTTTGATGCAAATGCATCTTTTTTTCTGGTGTTTTGAAACGTTGGTCTGTATGTATAAAATGTGTTTTGGGTGATACTGATTATTTTAAAGTAATTTTTTTTTTGCATTTTTTGATGTTTTTAGTGCATTTTATTAGTTTTTAGAGCATTTTTCACAATTTTTTTATAAAATAAACGAAAGTTGTTGCGATTCACAATGGACTTTTGCAAACTACGGGACGAATATTAAATTATATATACAAAATATATAATATACTTTTTTTTTTTTATAGTATCGTCGAAAATTTTTTTATCATAGCTAGGTTTTTCCCCAAAAATTATAGCAGTTATATACCTATTAATCTATTATCCATTATGTATTAATATACATTAGTACATTGTACAGGTTAGTAATAAAAACCAGCAAAAACAATTTAAAATATAAACATTTTTTTAAAATTATTTTAGAGTGAATGACTAATAAACCAGAAGTAAAACAGAACTGTACAAGTAACAGCGTACAATAGGTATACTATTTAAAAAAAAAAAACCAAAAAAATTCACAATGTAATATAATTAAAAATTTTTTTCCAATTTTTAAGCTATAATAAATATAATTTTAATGCATTTTTTTAGTGCATTTGTTGAGTTTTTTAAGTCATTTTTGCATTTTTTTAAGGGCATTTTTTGAGGCTTTTTAGGGCATTAAAATCCCAGCCCTATTCATTACATACATTTTTAAATTTAATGATTACACTACCATTCATCAGATATTAAACCTCTCTTCTTTATCTGACCGTTGTCAGTCTCATAATATTTCTTTCCTACATAAGATTATCTTTGGTTCTGTTGATTCTTTTTTTCTTCTTGCACTAATAAAATTTAAGGTCCCTATTAATAGCTGTAATAACTTTATTTTTGTTACATCTCACTGTTCCACCAATTATTTACTAAATGAACATATCGTACAAATAATGAGACTTGCCAATGAGACCTAATCATTCTCATTCCTCCCTTAGCTTATAATTATTTATTGTAATTTCTTGTTATATACTATGCTTTTGTATAAATTAGGCTCACTTCCATTATTTTATTAAATAAATAACAATATTTTAATTAATCCTCCATTCCGATCCAAATATTCAGCATTTTAGATTTTGAGCGAAGTGAAATATTTTTATTGGTTTTACAATGTGTTTTAGATTCTATGCGTAGCGAAGAATGTATTGGTTTTACAATGATATGTCTTTTTATTTTTTTGTTTTTTGTTTTTTTTTTTTAAGTATGAAGACACTTTTACTACCCGAAATAATGATCCGATTATCACGAATAGCATATGTTTCCGGTAGGAAAGTGGATGTAGTTGGTACTTTAATTAGGTCATTTTTCGAATTTTTCAAAATTGACCCTAAGCGACCAAAAAATGACGAAAAACAGCAAAACTGAAATTTCAACAAATTCGATTTCAATATTTCACGATAACTCGGGCAATTTTAAAGTTAGGGACTTGAAAATTTTTTTGGGTATTAACTTAGGTACTATATTATATGCAATAATTTTAATTTATTTTTAATTAAAAAATATTAGACTTTAAATATTTCGTAAAATTCTCGTTTTTATGTATTTAATGTTTTATAAAACTGACAGTTTTGGGTTTTATGGTCTGATAATTTTACTGAAGTATACTCACATATTACTTAACACAATATCAAAATATTAGAAAAATCCCAAGTCTCATTTTTTTTTTATATATACCTGTTTGAAGTTGTTATATTTAGTTTAATCAAAAATCTTAGAATCCATACAAGTAGTATTAATCTTATTATTTCTTAATACTTTTACAATAAAAATAGAAAAACCAAAAAATTTGTAAAATATTTGAAAATTTTATTGAAGCATACTGTATATATATATTAACATATTTCCTGAATATTAGAAAAATATCAATTTTTTTTTTTATAGTTTTTTAATGTATAAAATGCAAGGGAAGGGATATTGGTATGAAAGGGATACAGGTGTAAAGAGAATATTGTTGAATTTTGATTAACATCTGAATGCAATAATAAATCATTACATTCAAAAAACGATTCTGAGCAAACAACGGTCAGATTTGAGTATCTATATTGAACTAAGAGACTGATAAATGTAAAAATTTCCATCGGTATATATATTAAATTCCCTCAATTTCGTTTTTACAAATGTAATGAACTAATTTGATTTAACATTACATTCAAGTGTTAATCAAACTTTAACACTTTCCTCTTTACATCCATATCCCTTCATTTGCTTTTGTTTATTTGTGAGATATTATTATTGAATATCTACGTATTAATTATAAACTTAGTTTATAATTATTCATATTAAATGCATTCAACCAATTTAAATAACAGTAAATAACACAAGTGTTAATTAAATAGAAACTAGAAGGAACTCATACCTATCGAGAGTGGAGTTTCTGGTTCAGTCTCACTGCTAACTGTTGATGAAATTTTATGCAAAAAAAAAAAAAATCAAACCATGCAAAAAAAAAAATAATAATAATAATAAATAACGATAAATTCTGTGTGTTTTAAAAAAATTGATTTTATTAAAAGCTAAGTTGTAATAATAAAAAGCAGTAAAACCAAGTTTTCATATTTAAGAAATTATATTAATGAAGTAAAAAAAAAATAAATATTTTTTCTTACTTGATGATGCATAATCTCCAGGGTGTACCCAATTACCTGAAATATAAAATTTTAATGTAGTACACAATAAATTATTAAAAAATCAAATTTTATTTAATATTTTTTTAAAGAAAAATATTAATTTGCAAATATATATTATTAATGTTAACATTTTATATCAACATTAAGTTTTATAAAAAGTATAAAAATGTATAAAATAAAAATATTTAATTGTCATAATAAAATTTATCAAAATATCATATTTTAAATTAATTAATTATTCACATTTGAATCATTCGATGAATTTTCTTCAAACAAACATAAGTATTATAGGATTACAAATTAAATAAAATTACCAGTAATTTCTGGTACTTCTTCTATTTCATTTTGAATTTCATTATCTTGGAAACTAAATTCTTGATATAAAACATTAGTAGCAGGTCTTTGTTCTCTGCAAAATAAATATTTTCATCATTATTTTTAAATCATTTAGTAGAATAAACAATAGTAATGACTAATGACTATTTTTAAATTACTTAACTAATATAAGTTATACTATATATTAATTATTTAATTATAATATATAGTCTTATAATATAAAGTATAATTAGTTAACTTTGCTTTAAAAAAATATATAATTTTTTAATTAAAAAAAAAAAAATAATAATAAATTAATTTTAATCTATATTGGAATTATTTATTATAAATGAAATCATTATTAATATGATATTGTATATGAAACATTTAGAAATCCTCTCTGAAAAAAACCAAGAAATGTATTTTCTACTCTTTTATTAATCATTTTTTTTATCCAACTAATTATGTGTATAAATATATATATAAAAATTATAAAGTTTTAGTTTATATTAATAATTAAACTAATATCTTTTCATATTATTCAATATTACCGTTGAGTATGACTTCGGCCACTAAGAGTCATAACAGTATTTTTAGGTATCGCTTCTATTTCTTCTGCTATTTCTGAGACTTCATCAGGACTACTATCAGCTTTACTTATAGAATTTAATGTTTCAGACCAACCTCGTTCAGATACTTGATCCATATGTAATCTAGATTCAGCTTCTGAATTTTCAATATCCTATAAGAAATTTGAAAGATATAATAATTAATGATAAATATTAATATGCTATGGATAATTAAGATCGAAGAAATACCATACTGATTTCATGCTAAGGGGAATAAAATATAATATTTACGTCTACAAATATCTATAATATTTTATAATTTACCTTGTATTATTATTCCAAATAATCCAAAACACAGAAATATTTAAATTATAAAATTTATATAGTATTCATTTTTTTTAAATATTTAATCCTTTTTGGGGCTATGGTACAAAAATATACAATTCATAAAATGTACTCTCAAATGTTCCTTTTATGTGTTCACCAGTGGCATGGAGATGACTTTTTTAAGAGGTTTGAGCTTATTTACTTATTTTCAATACCAATAATGTATTGTTTGAATATAATAAATAATAATAGTTATTTGAATATAATAAAAACGTTAACATGAAAATTTGGTATTTAACTTAAAAAGTACATTAGGGATGGTAAGTGTCTTAATTTGTTAAGACTCATTAGTAAAACAAGTTCACCATGCACTTGTGTGCACAATTTATTATTAATAAAGTAAATGAAAGAATAAGTTATCATTCACATGATTACTGGAATAGTAAAATATCTTTAATAGATTACTAATATAGTAATATCTAATAATTAAAAATATTAACTTGCAATTCTTGAAATATGGAAACCAGGCAAGGGCTCAATGTCACTGAAGATGTCATATCATTTCTTGCAAGTTTGGCTATAAATAACATTGATAATTCTCTATGTTTTAGGTCTAGAGATAATAAGCCACTAATATTAAGCAGGTTTTCTGGATATACGTCATTTCGACGCGGTCATTTCAACGCGGAACAATTTGACGCATACCACATTTGGACGCATTACAATTTGGGCGCAAATAATTTTTTTTTTATTATAATGCTTAATATTAAAACTACTCGTATGTTTTTATAATATTATTTATATATAATAGTTATAACGCCATAAAATACAATACGTAAATGTTACCTTATCATTTGTATTATTTATGGATTGTTGGATATCAAAATAATAAACTTATATTCGTCTACATACATCAGTCTACTCATTTACAACAACGACGACAATACGACACATTGTATTTTAAAATTTATTAAAGTAATATTTAATATAAAAAAAATGCCTTTGGAATATATAAAAAGCCAAGGAGGACAAGATCTTCTTATAAACAATGGCTTTGTTTATAAGAAAGAACGTGAAGGATGCGGACAATAAATAATATGGCGATGATATTGCGACCAAATTGTAATGCGCCCAAATGTGGTATGTGTCAAATTTGCATGCGCCGAAATGTGGTATGTGTCAAATTGTTTCGCGTCAAAATGACCGCGTTTATTTGACGTGCGTCGAAATGACGGGTCACCAGGTTTTCTATTGGGCTAGAACGAAATGCACCAGTAGCTAGTCTGGATCCCAAATATTGAATTTTATTAATTGCATTTTTATTGGCTGATAATAAAAGGAATGAGTTGTAATCCAATTTTGATAATACCAGAGACTTATATAATTATTAGGTTATAAAAGGATGATCCCCATGAGGTGTAAACCAGTACTTTGATTATGTATAGGTCGGGGTGCATGCATTTTTTAGAAATTTTATGTAAGGTATTTGACATAAATTATATTATAACCACTAAACCCACCTATATACCTCCATGGATCCTCAAACTAAATATCAATATGAGCCTAGCAAATATCCAAAAAGCTCAACTAGCCCTATTTTCTATAAACAAAAACTAAATGAATTATTATCATACCATCTCAACAGCACTAAAAATTATACGGATGCCTTTAAAAATGATTCCAATGTAGGCATTGACATCATTTGTGGTAGTAACTTACAATATTATGCCTCAATGTACCATGTACAATGCAGAAGCCTTCACAATTATTAAAGCTCTTGAGTACATGTTGTAAAAATGATACAAAGATTTTATAATTCTTAGTGATTCATTAAGTACTATATTCAATATTAATAACATTTATTTCCTTACTGATATGGCAAAACTCATTTACAATCTGATTTCAATTAATTACAAAAAAAAAAAAAAAAAAAATATATAGTAATTTTCCTATGGATCCCTGGTCACTCTTCAATAGATGACAATGAGAAATCAGACACTTTAGCCAAAATAGTACCTCTGATTTAATATCATCCATTCCTTTCCAAGACTTAAGAAAAATAATAAAATTAAGCTAATTAGTATCTTGGCAAATTCACTGGAGAAAGCAAACAACAAAACTCAACAAAATCAAAACCTCAATTATTCCATGACCTCAACCTTCCACAAGAAAATACAAACAGTATTATAGACTCAGAATCGGACATACAAGGCTCACTCATAGTTACCTAATGGCAAATTATGAACAACTTATATGCTTAACTTGCGGTATTCCTCTTACTATCATACACATTATAACAGACTGTAGAACATATGAAAAAGATAGACTATTATTCAATATATCACACAACTCTGCAGAAGCTCGGGCCAAATTTCGCTTCTATAGAAAATTTATTCAAATTTCTAATTAAGACACAACTAATTGTAAATTAGGGGTCCACAACGATATATTTTTAAATATCGATATCGTATGTATTTTGGCGATAATTTATCGGTGTACTTAGGAAAAATCGATATATCGAATTATCGATATATCGATATATTGATTATCATAATATCACAATTTGTAATAGTGATAGTGTGTATATTAACAAATATTTTAATAAAAAATTCACTTTCGTTACACCATAGCACAAGTTATGAAGTGTAATGAACAAAATATGCTGATTAGTGATTTATATTCATATTTTGCAATCACATCCTGGATAGATGGATATTAATAGTTTAATAATTATTTGTATTCAATTATTAGAATAATAAGATTAATTTAGAAAAAACATTCCCAAAATAACACTATAAGGGCAATTCTGATGTGGGTGCATTTTAATAATTTTATTTTTAAAATAATACAGCTAAATTTATTTTAGGAACAATGAGATATCAATAGCCATATCATAATATAAATAATAAATAATAAATATAGATATTGATGTATTTACTATTTATAAGATATTTGGATAATCGATTAATCGATATGTTTTAATTAAATATCGATATCGAGAAACTCTTGAAAAAGGTGACGATATCGATATCGTATCGATATTTCGATATCGTTGTGGACCCATAACACTAAATTATAAATATGTTTATATTATTATTATAATTGTCAATAGCCTTAGTTGCAGCAGCTAAATTAAAAAAAAAATAATAATAACTTTAAATTTAGTTATAGTTTGAATGAAATATAGACTATATTTAGCATTTACTATTTAGCTGTGTATTTTATATTTTATAAATTAAATGTATTTAATTAATAGTTAAGATAATATATTAGATTATATATATAAGTACAAGGTTTATGTTGGAAATTTTTACATACATGAGTAGTTTGTAATTCATTTTTCAGACTAGAATTGGAATGAAAACTTCCTGAAGGAGAATTAGTTGTTACTGGATAATCATTAGTTCCATCAATAGATTTAAGTGTGGATGGGCATTCAAGAGAACTAAATCCAAATGAAACTGGCCCAGAAAACCTAAATAACAAAGTACCTAATAAATATTCTTTTTCTTAAATTTATTTTTAGTCTTAAAGTTTTTTAATTTTACCGATTCATATTGGATATACTCATAAATGGAATACGCATACTTCTAGGATTATCCATACGTTCTCCAGAACCCATTAACATTTTGGTACGTTCAATGTGATCCATATGTGTTTTAAATAATTCTGTATATCGTTCATGCAGTTTAGTATACTCTTGTTTCATATCTTGTTCTTTTTCTTCTAATCTATAAACTAATGTAAAAGTATATTTAACATCATATTAATTATTTAATGGTTCACAAAGTTCTGAAAAATATTCACAAATAATTTTATAAAATATCTTGAATATCAAAGAAAATTCATTTAAAAAATTAACTAATCTATATTATACATCATTTATATTTTATTATAAACTGAAAATTACAGTTGAAATTTAAATAAACTAACTTTTTTACTAATTAACATTATTTTATTAAGAATACCTAATAAAATAAAAGTTGTTTATTATATAAGTCATAAAATATTACTATAAAAAAAAATATATATAAAATCATTTTGTTAAAGGAAATTTTTAATGATTAATTTATCAGAGTATTCCGTAAAATATAGACACTTCAACATTTCTCATAAAAATCTATAACTATTATAGTTATAGAATATAGTAATATTAAATTAATTTAATTAAAATATTACCTATATTATTTATACTTTACCATGATCTGAAGCATTTTTAGCTTTTAATTCTAACATTCTAACAATTGATTCTAAACTTTCTATTTTACTTTGATAATCTTTTTTTTCATCTTCAATATAATCTTCCATTTCTAGTAATTTCTAAAAAAAATATAAATAATTTCTTTTAATAAATATGATACTTTTATAAATCAAGTAGGCATCTTAGTTTAAAAAATGTATTTTATATTTATTATTATATTTAAGTGTATAATTTTTAAATAATAAAAAAACAAAACAAAACAAAAGTCTAAGAATTATTATTATAAAAAAAATTATTACTAAAATTAACCTATTTGCGATTCATACAAATTTTAAAATAATTTACAAATAATAGAAATTTTAGAAAAATATATTTATAAAATAATAGCAATAAAGTAATTAATGATGAAGTTGTTTCTAGTTGTCTACTAATAATATATATAATTTATACAACTAGTATTTTTATTTTAAACTAAAATGTATACTAATTTTTATTTTGTTTATGTATGTTATTTATTTATATGAGAAAACATCATTATTAATTTTATTAATATGATATAATTAACAAATTAATATCAAATTATAAATTATCTGTTATTTAAAAGCTACTAAGCTATCAAAATAAGTAAAAGTATGAAAAAAAAACACAGTTGATATGTATAATGTACATTTTATTAACTTATAATTAATTAATTATAATTTTACATTACCTATTTTTAGAGCTAAAAGTTAAAATATATGAACTATCTAATTGTATACTATTATAATAGGCATCTATTATATGACTAATATAAGCTCAGAAAAACTTTAATTATTATCGCATTAAACATAACAGTCGTATTTAGTAATTTATGCACTACCTGTTCTGCAGATTTACGTAACTGTTTTTCTCTCTCATACTGTGTAACTAATTGTTCATTGTCTTCTCTTAAAAGTTCAACTTCCACTTCATGTTCTTGATTTTCCGTATGAGAAAGGTCTAAACATTCTAACACGTTAACAACCAGTGGCATTAAGTTTTTAACAACCTCTTCATCATATTTCGATATCATTTTTTCAAATTCCTGGTAGATACTACCAGCCAACGATTGTACTTTTTCAGACATAACAATATGAGTTTCGTCTTGAGTTCCATACACTACTTCTTGAGCCATTTAATTAAATTTTGATCTAATTATGCCAGATCTAAATATAATTTAATTTATATTTTTAATGCCTTTATACATATATAAAATAAGTTATATGGATACACTAAGATATTTAACATTATAAAACATCATAATATACATAATTATATGTATTATATACAAAAATTAATAAAAATATATTAAATTTATTAAGTTTTTTTAAACTTATATTCCTAAATAGAACACGATTTTAAGACTTTAATAACATAAAAATTATAGTAAACGAAAAAGACTGATCAAAGTCATTTACTTATTTCACTTTTGTCAATCATTGAATCATCTATTCTTATTCTATTTGTCTGGAATCTGAGGTAATTGATTACAACGCATTGATGATAATGGCGTTGCAAATAATAAACATATGTTTACAGTGTAGCCGAATATGGTCACATATCTGTTATGCATAAAGTCCTCTGTATATTTGAACTTCTTTATATTTAAATCTGGTGTACAGTATACCCTTATACTACAATATTATTATATGTGGTGAAATCTTATATTTTTAAACACAGATCTATGATTTCAGTATATTTCATATTCCAGTACTTCAAGTATATAACTATAGTTACCTACATATTTATTTTGTTTATTATAGCACAAAATAGATGAAAAAATAATTTCATCTATACTGTGATTATAGTATAAGACTACAAGTTATAGAAAAAGCACAAACTGGTGCACGGTTTTAGAAGATTCTAAGACCGTGAACTGGTGCAAGATCTATGGTGATAACTACTAAATGTAATATAGACCTAAAAATTAAAAATACAATATAGAAATAAGTCTGTAAGACTGTACACAGTACAATAAATTTATTACAAAAATAATCTCAAATCAGTTATTATAAAATGAAGTTATTGAAAAAAAAACATACGACAAAAAATACTTTATATATAAATAAGTAACAATAATATTTAATATTAAGGAATATAATAATGGTAATTAACATTTTCTTATACAGTTATACCATAGACTGAGGAAATAAATTATATTCAACACATATTATTAATAAGTATTAAATGTTATAAAATTAAATAGTCCTCAATATTCTTATATTAAGTAGTTAATATACACATAAATATATTTTTACAAATATAAAGATTGTTATGATTTTTAAATATATAACAAAGAATTAATTATCTGATAATTGTGGTTTATTTGATGTAGCTGCTAACATTTGACTTATCATTTCACGAACTCTGTGTTCTTCTTGTAGTTGTTTACGCAAGTCAACAATATCTTTGTCTTTTTCTAATATACAATTTTCTAGATTTTTAATAAAACATGTTTTGCTATTAATTTCCTATAAAAATATATATATATATATAATTAATTAATAAAAAATTATTTTAATTAAGTTTTCATAAAACTTACTTCATTTTTTTCATTAATAATACAGTGTTTATCTTTTAATTGTTGTTCTAACTTTGAAACTTGAATTTTATTTTCTAAAATAATATATTTTATATACATGCTTAAAAGAAATTAAAAAAATAAAATAATACATATGAAGTATTTAGGATATACCAGTTTTTTCATTTTGTAATTCGTTCAGTAAATTTGTTTTCGTATTATTGATTTCTATTTGTAATTCTTCTAATTGATTCTTAAGATTTTTAATAGTTGATTCATGTTCTTGAATAATAAGACGTTTAGATTCATAATTTCGGGATAACTAAATATTGGCATAAAAATCAAATATTAGGTTGAATGTTACTTACATCACAAAAAAATATTCATAAGAACTTATACAATAGGTAATTTATGTTCAGATGTTAGGTCACATCTTAAATGACATTTTTATTTGTAGGTAATTTGCGTCCAAAACTCTGAAACTTCAGAATTTCAGTCTAAAACTTGGACTATGTTTCGATATTGATGTCCGATACGGCTGGTGCCATTTGTTGTTTGATAAAAATAAGTTATTAAATTTAACTATAGAACATTAAATAATCCCCTTAACTAAGTAATTAGTACTACGGGTGTAACGAACCCGGGACCCGAGCTCCTACTGTCGGAAAGTAGGTAATGTCATAGGGAAAATGGCGCGCGCTCCCAACGACGGTTTGAGAAACGACGCCGCAATAGCCCCTCACTGGTCCTAGTTATTTAATATTCACCCAGTAAGGAGAGAGGGTAAGACCTCCAAAGCTTGAGCCCTCCATTAATGAGGGTTGATGTAGGGCTAACCACCCAACTCATAACAAAACTAGGTTCCGAAACAAAACACAGCAAAGCCTCGGATGAAAAACAAATTGCAAAAGTTTAGTTTAGGAACATGGAATGTAAAGTACGATGTACGCATCAGGAGCAATGATGAATTGACGACAGTAGTATCCGCACTGCAGAGATATCTGCACGAAATAGTGGCCATACAAGAGATTAGACAAACGCGAAGATAAAGAAGAAGAAGAAGAAGAAGATTAAATTAATAATATATTACTTTTGCAAAGTTATTATTAACTGTAGAAAATTGTACTGTGACATCATTTAACTTTTGTTTCATTTCAATATTTTCTATTGTTAATTCATCGATTGTCTGATGATTTTTTAATAACATTTGATTTAGTTGCATAGATTCATTATTTAAACAAGTTATGTTATAATTCAACTTAGTTATTTCTTGAGAAGCATTATCTAGACTTTTTTTTAACCAAACTTCTGTTTGTTGCATTGCAGTTATTTTGTACTGATACAACTTTATAATATTACTTGTTTGTGTATTATGTACCTGAAAAATACTTAATAAATTAAAACTGAAAAAATATTACAATTTCAAACAAAGATATAAAATATATAGTATAAAAAAAATATAATTACTTCATTTGAATTAAACATATTTTCTAATTGATCAATAAACTTTTGTAATTGTTGCTCTTGAGAGAATGAACATAAAGGTTTTATTTCAATCTCTATTGAATTTTCATTTGTCAGATTTCTTATTTTTGATGGAAAATATTGTCCAAGTTCTTCTAAGCAGTCAGATAACATTAATGTACTAATATAAAATACAAATAGATATTTATTTAAAATAAATATAAATATTAAATAATAATTATTATTTTTACCTCTGTTGTGGAAATTTTGCTATAAGATCAAGAACTCTCTGTTTCTTTTTTTTTGAACCATTATAAATTATATAAGCTAACACATTGTAAACGTGTTTCTGATTCAATACTTCAGAATATAAAGACATCCACATTGGATTTTTGGCTACTAAATCTGACAGAAAACATAACGCTTCGACGTATACAAAAGTAATGTTTTGAAGATTATTTAGATCATTAATATCTTGATTCATCAAAGAATAAAATAAAGATTGAAGAGACTAAAAGTAAATATTATATTAATGTACAATAAAATAATATAAAAAAAAAATCTTACAGAAATGCTGAATTTATCTACTACTTTTTCATAAAATTGTTGTATTTTTATTACTTCTTGAAGAACTCTTAGACATTCTGCATGTTTATTCCACATGTTTATATTAAATTCATTATGAATATTTTTATTTGGTTGTAATAAAAAAGTTATTAACATCTGAAATATATTATTATTCTTATAAATGTTTAATATAATTTAAAAGTATCTGATTTTACAATTATGTAAATAACTAATTTATGGATTTAATATATTTCAAATTTATAAATTCAATGCGTACTATAATCGTATATAATACATTAATTGTTTAAATTAGTATTTATATTTTTGAAATTTTTGAAAATTGAAATATACATTACCGTATCTATGTACCTAGCTGGAATCTACCACACTACAGTGATATTTAAATTAAAAATTAGTGATTTACATACAAAACCAATTTATATTTCTTATAAAATTATTGTATTATTTATATTTATTTAATCACTTATTTATTAGTTTATTACTAATTAATATTAAATAAGTAAACTACACTACGAGAAACAGTTTTGTTCGTTGTCACTATAATTAGTATACCAATGAATATTATTGGATGAAATTGTTATTGAAATTCATAATATATCGAACACAAAACTGTATATATAATGTAGATTGTAGAACATCAGCTATACTAAATAAATGGATAGATCACATATTACACCATAAAAAAATTTCCAACATCACCATTTATACGAATACCTACATTACAACATTAATTAAATTAATGTATTATATTATTAATAAAAAAAAAAAAAATTTTAATTTATTAATATCACTAATAAAATTATAATATTTAATTTTAAATAAGTAATCTAATTTTACATATTTTAAACATTTTACTTACATCTAAACTACCTTCAATTTTTTCATGAATATTACATTGTAAATTTTGATCTAGATTCATATTATATATCCGCAAAATATTAATTATTGTATACAAAAGTGATATTAATTGTTCATGAAGTTCTAAAAATTGAAACCATTCCATAATATATGATAATATTTGAGGGTATAAAATGAAAAAATCTTTTAATTGAATGATATGATGAATTAATTGCAAAACTAAACCAACACTTTGTAAAGTAATTTCATAATTACAATGTGATTTTTCAATTTGTTTAATATTGTTCACAGCTTCTAATATATTAATTAATTTTGAGTTAAAACTAAAAATTAAAAATTATTTATTTATTATTTATTTGTTATATTAGTAAATATATCATACTTGGGATATTCTAAAATATCATTTGCCCAACGCGAGTGTTTACTAATATCAATAAAAAAGTCTATAGCATGATGCAGAATAAATGTATTTTTTAATTTTATCCCTTCTTCCAAAACATTGAATGTTACATCAATCATATTATTAATGTCAACATTTGGTACCTGACCAGATACTTTTTCTAAAACTAATAATAATTTATACACTTGAACATTGATAAATAAGTCATCTGATTGTAATTTTAAAAGTAATCGCATAAATTGTTTCGAATGTGTACATTTCACAAGAACAAACATAGCAAATTTGTTTTCATAACACAAATTCACTAGAATTCCAAGAGATAATGAAATTAAATCTTTGTCTTCACTTGAAATCCATTTTACTAATAATATAATTAGTTCAGATAAATAATTTTCTTGCCATTGTAAGTTTTCCTGATATGTAAATTCCTATAAATGTTTAACAATTATTTATATAAAATGTACATTATTACATTAATTTACCTGAAGTAATTTAAGTATTTTAATTTTTCTATCTAATGATAAATCATCTTTTAATAGTTTTGCTAAAATAAATATAAATTTATAATTTCTAAGTTTAGATTTATAAAATAATCCTCGTTTTGAAATTGATTGCAATACATTAACAGCAGCCCATATAATATCTGATTCTTCATTAATATTATTCATTAGTTCATATAAATTAATATAAAACTCATGCATTAATGTATTTTTAGAATCATAAATAAACTGATTAGATGATTGTCCAAGGATCTATAAAATAATAACATACATATATATAACAGAGTAATTGATACTAATACAGATGTTTTCAGTTTTTTGATATATTAATCTAAATGACATTATTTTTAAATTTTTGTCCATTTCAAAAATAAGGGTTTTATCTATATATCCTTAAAATATTATATTAAATATTATAAAATTAACTAAAATAATAATTCTTGCAAAATTCTTATACGAATCTCATGTACAAATTGTGGTTGTTGCCTGTTTTAGACTTTTAGATGCTTTATGTCGCCCAAATAAAATTTACAATGTAAAAATTACTCTAATTAATCAGACATATTAATTAAAAACAAATAAATTATACCAATATTTTTCATATAAATTAATGTTTCATATCATTATTTTTTATTCTAGCGAGTTCGCGTGACACAATCGTCAAAAACATGCGACAACCACAAAAACGATTTTATATCTTGATTGGTATGAAAACCATAGACAACCAAAAGATAGCTTACCGCCTGGTAAATTATCTACCATGGGTGACATTAAATAGACTACGTATCAAAACTGCAAGGACAGTAAACAACATGAAAAAATGGAGAATAAAAGAGAACAGTAAGTATGTCTGTAGTCAAGAGCAAGACACAGGGCATTAATTTGTGCATCCAATAATACAAACTAAATGCCAGAAGGATGAATTTATGATGACCACTGACATTCAGACAAAGCAACACAGATTGCTGTTTATTGGCAGATGACAGGAATATGAAGCAAAACAATAAAAATTGTTGCTTATAGATAGACAAAAAAAATATGAAGACCGACACAAAAAGAAGAAGATTGTAATAAACAATATTATGTATTATTTAATGTTAATGAAATAAAATACAAAAAAAAAAAAAATATTTTATTTATTATTATTTATATTATTATTTATATTTTACTTATTTTATATCTAATTCAATTAATTATTAAAAAGCAAGGGAAGGGATACAGGTGTAAAGAGGATAATGTTGAGATTTGATTAACATTTGAATGCAATGATAAATCATTATATTCGTGAAAACGATTCTGAGCAAAGTTCATGAGATAATATATATGTACCGATTAAAGTTTTTACATTTATCAGTCTTTATGTTCAATATAAATAATTTATGATTTATTATAAAACCCCGAAATGTGTCACCTAAATACCCAAATCTGACAGTACTTCACTCGGAATCATTTTTGAATATAATGATTTACCTATCATTGCATTCAAATTTTAATCAAAATTCAATACTATCCTCTTTACACCTGTATTCCTTCCCTTGCTTTTTATACTTTATAAAAGCTATAAAAAAAATCAGTAAATGTAATAATTCACAATTAATTGGAACTGAGTTAATGAGTTAAGTAAAATGTATTTAACAACCATCAATCAAATTTTCAAATTTTTTAAAAAAATTTATTAATTTTATTTATCTTTATTGTAAAATATTGAAATATAATAAGAAGAATCAATATAAATACTTTAAATATTGCATTTACTGAAATTTCAACTTTAAACAACTATAAAATAAAATTGAGATTTTTCTAATATTTGTATATGAAGTTAAGTAATATGTAAATATACTTCAGTAAAATTTTCATACCTTAATACCCAAAATTGCCAATTTTATTAAACACTATATACATAAAAACAAGAATTTTACTAAATATTCAAAGTCTTAAAAATTAACGTAATGGTTCCAAAATTGCACCACATATTACATTATATATATAGTACCTATGTGAACACCCCAAAAAAATTTCAAGTATCTAACTTCAAAATTGCAATAATGAAATATTGAAATCGAATTCGTCGAAATTTCAGTTTTCATGAAAAATGTCATTTTATCTCCCACATAGGGTCAATTTTGAGAAATTTGAAAAATGACCTAAAGTATCAACTACATCTACTTTCCAATCGGAAACATATGCTATTCATGGAAATCAGAGCATTATTTTGAATAGTAAAAGTATCTTCAGACATAAAAACAAAAAATATGCATATCATTGTAAAGCTAATACATTTCTCACTTTGCTCTAAATCTAATACTATGTTTGATTACCATTATGAAATATTTATGATTATGATGTTAATAATAAATTACAATATATAAAATTATCATAATTCATGTATAGACAAATTGAATATTATTTATTAGTTTATTTTTAAATGCATACCTGCAATGAATAGAGAACTGAATTAAAAGATGATTCATTGATATTAAATAAATATTGCTTTGCAGCCGTTATAAAGTTCTTTAAATTATTATGAAGTGGTAGTGATATTATATATTCCATCTCTTTGACTAATTTACACAAAAATAATTAAATATAGTTATTAGTTAACATAACAATACTAAGTATATTATAAAATACATAGTTTTTTTAACTTTTTATTAAATTTATACAGATTACTATTAACACCTACATATTATAAAATACCACAGATTGATTAAAATTTAGCATTACATTATAAAATATATAAAACAAATTTCTTATAAATCTAGTAATTTAAGATAAAAAAATTTTTACAAATAAATTCAAAACTTTAAGAATTAGAAATATTTTTAAGTAGTGTTAAATTACAAAACATAGGAATATCACATTATTAGGTATAAAGTTGGATCAGTAAAAATGGGCTATTATTATAATTTTTATATTTTTTATAATTTTAATGATATACATTATATTTTGAAATATTTCACAATTTTCAAGGGCCATAAAATTATTTTATGCATTAAATAATTAAAAGCAACTATATAATTAAACAATAATTATCATGTGTTAAGCTGCAACCAGACCAAAAAACATATGTTGCCGACAATGTTGGTGACAGAAATGAAAAATGTTTCTGAAATTTATCACTAACAATTTTGTTAGTGATAAATTTTGGCGACATTGTTGTCAACAAATTTTTGTTTTCCATCCAATGTTGGAAAAATTCAACAGTTTATAAACATTTAATAAATATGTCATATTGTATTTATATATTTGTTCATTCCTTCAGTTTAAAATCGCACCCTACACATAGTGCTTCTTTTTCAACAGATTTTTAAGGTTTTTTTTAATCTTATATGGAATGGTAAAAAGAAAGTGATTTTCTACTATTAGATCATTACCAATATGTCTCTGCCTTGGCTAAGATAACGTACTACCTCATTTTGGAGGCCTTTTCGTCACTAAAATAGATAATAAAGTCGACGACAAATGTTTCTTGGTCTGGACGTGGCAACGTGTAAATGTTATCAAATTTTTCCAATTATTATTACCTAATTTTTAAAATTTATCATAAAAAACAAAACTACACAAATTATAAAACAAGTATACACATTCATACAATGAATATAAAGATATATACAGACTTGCTCATAAATTTATAATTATAAAATAAAATAAAAGATATAACATTAATTAATGCACTTATTGTTGTAAATTTATTCAACAAATAAAGAAAAATATTAATATTTCAGAATATTACACATAAACAATATACAAAAAAAAAACGAAAATATAAAATAATAAAAAAATTCAGTTATTTTTTTTAAAAAAAAAAAAAAAAACGTTATTTTTTGTTTATTCAGATGCATGAACAATCTAATTTGTGCATGAAATGACCTAAGATAATAAGATAATATACAGAATACAGCTGCCAGGACCTGCACACGAGCTCTTATCCTACGCCCCGCCGGTCATACAATATTAATATTACAATGTAGCGGAGCTCCTTTAAGCGGATCTTTCGCCATCTAGTGTATAATGAACATGTTCAATGACATGTTTTGTAAACAATTCAAATTTCGTGCTATAATGTAGATAGTACTAGTATTTATCTATTCTCACAGATGGCGATAGATCTGCTTAAAGGAGCCCCGCTACTTTTACTGACCGCATCACACATACCCGCCAATCAATCCGTGTCAAGTCCTGTATATCATATACATTATATTAGTGTTCAGGTTTTTGCACGGTCTTAGAATAATAGGTCTGGCAACTGTCCATGTATTCGGTGGCCGATTTTACGGCCAAAATTAGGGTTTGGCGCAGTGCTGCACTCTACTAACATTTAATATTAACTATCTAAATTAGACTTTACTCATAGGTTGAGCCACGCTCGTAGATAATGAAAAAATATTCAATATTAATAATTATTAATTATTATAATTATAAAAACACATTAGAATAAAATTTATCTATTGTGTATATATTTACAATACTTACATATTGTTATTTCCATATTTGTACGACTAATTAATAAAACATTGTTTTATCGTGGTTGATAAATAACAATTTGTTATATTTTATTGTGATTTTGTACCAATTTATATTAAAATTTTCCATTTTATTTTAAATATTTTATATTATATACAAATACCTACTTATTATAAGTATTACAATAATTAGTATTTACATTATATTTAATTAATTTAATTTACATTAAATTTAAATAGTCCAGATGTATATAACAAAACTGTAGACGACTTAATTGAACAGTTTCAAAGATTTCAATATCCTTGTCCAGAGTCCAGATCATAAATATGACATACTTGCATATTCAGTTAAATATTATTTAAATATGCGAATGAAACAATGGTCAAGAAATATAAACCAAGAAGTTGTTAAAAAAAATGCGAAAAAGAAAAAACTGTCTAAATTTTGTACTACATAACATGATAAATATTAATAATGAATTATTCTTTATACAACGGTCTTAGAATAGCTTTATACTGTGCTTCTATTGTCTTGACACTCTTGTTATATTTAAGTGTATTAATAATTTTATTATTTGCTACTAGAGCGCAGCAAAGTGTCAAACCCGATTTTGAGCCGTGAAATCGGCACTATTTATTTGTATGTGTTAACATTGAAGTTGCATAGGCCTGGGTTTTTGTAACCGTGGTCTGATTATATTGATAAATAATAAATGATAAAATACGCCACATAGATTATTTTATTTTTAACATGGTTTAAGTTTAAGCTGGAAGTTGTAAATACTAAATAGAAATATTTCAGATATAGAATATAATATTTAGATAGATTATTAGATTTAATAGATTTATATATTATACTTTATAGTATTTGGATACATTTATACTTAACTTATTGATTATTATTTTAAAATTATCAAAATTATTAAAATATATTTATGATCTCATATTTAAATTAAAAAATTATTGTTCGGTGGTTAATTAAAAATGAAGGATGAACAGAATGATATTAATGAGCCAGAAAATTCTCGAATATTTGTACTGTATGATAAAAATCATACAATATCTGAAAATGAATTTAAAGATATGTTTGGGAAATTTGGTAGTGTAAAAAATATTTATATTGTGAAAGATCGTAACAGCGACAATGTAAAAGGTATAAAACTATTTATTTTTTTATTTCATATGTGATGTAGACAACATTATTATTACCAACTAATTAATTTAATTCAAACTAATTAAATATTTATATTTATTCATTTTAAAACTATATGAATTATTTTATACGTAGGTGTTGCATATATAAAATTTTCAAAAGCATCAGAGGCCTTTAAAGCCATAGAAGAAATGAATGGACATAAATTAGAAGCATCAAATCGCAGAATGAAAGTTTTAATGGCAACCAGGTTGGAATAATAAATTACTAATAATTATAATTATAATTTAAACTAAAACTATAATTATTTTGTAATTTATTTAATCTTAATCTATGTAGTATGTTGTCTACTGTAACTTTCTTGGTATGATATGCTAGCTACCATTAAATTGTGACCTACCAAAAAAATATTACAGGAAAGTATTTATATTAGCTTGAATCATTAAAATAAACAATATTAAGGATGTTATAAGTCTATCAATATCCTTTGTAATTACTACAAAAATACAGTAAAATTATAGTTATAACCATTTATACAAATTAATGAAAGCTTGTAGTCTTTTAAAATATATAGATTATCACCATAAAATTAATATTAAATGTGTATGGAGACATGTTAAAATCAAAAATTAAATTAAAAACTGAGAATAACGGATTTGTTAGACCATCAACTAAAAATATGATTGTGGTTTATTAATACAGCACACTATTGAAGTTTTCTGGAATAACAAAAACAATATATCCGGTGTAGAATATACCTATCTAATATATAACATTTTAAAATATTTAGCTAAGATGAACATCAGCAATATATGAAGTTTTAGTTTAATAAACTGTAATTAATTAATGAGATTGTATTTATCAATAGATAATATATTACAGTTGTTGCCAAATATATTGGTGCAATTTAGGAAAACTAGGAGTTCTGTTAATATTAACAATGTCATTATCAGTCATAGACTTTATTATACATTTATAATAAATAACCCGACATCCGCATTGGGTGGCCTAAACCGGAAAGGCACACCATAATTGGTATGGAATACAATTACAGAAAAGCACTGCTGCCATGCCAATCTATCTAGCAACGATTGTTCTTGTATATAATCTTTTGAGTATACTACATAAGTACATTATCACATTCAACATTTTATAGAAAATAAATATTTAATATATATTATGTTTAAGAATATAATTTAAAAAAATATAGAGATTTACTATTTTTGATTTTATTATTACTCAATAGTCCTGGTCATATAAGAAATAATTCAGAAATGGAATATAATAGATTATTTGTATTTATACCAAAAACTGATAAGGAAGCCGATTTAGAAAACTTTTTTAGTCGATTTGGAGAAATATCAAAAGTTCATATTGTTACAAATAAAGAGACAGGAGAATCAAAAGGAATTGCATTCATTACATATACAAGGTAAAAATTTGTATTCAATTATATGACTAATAAATAATAATATAGAATGTAATTTATTTTAGACCTTCATCTGCTGCTTTAGCTATTGAAGAATGTGGACCAAATTATAAAGCTGTTTTTGCGAAACCCAAACATGATGATGGACCATCTGTTTATCCTTCTACTTATCATAGACACATTGATTCTAAAAGTAGGTTGTTAAATTATCCATATAATTATGTTAAATTTTTGTTATATGTTTGAAAATTATTTGTATTGCCACAATTATATATAATAAGCATTTACATTGATATATTCTAAATATTAGTTATTCATTTAATTTTATAACATTTATTTATTTATATAATGATAAATGATTATTATTAAATATCATTTATTAATCAATAGAAATATTTTTTTTAGATAAACCATGAATAATAATTCAACCAAATATTGATATAAACAATTTATTTAATTTAGTAATGAATAATTGTTATTATTTTTTTTTTTTTTATAATAATAATTTAAATTAATTTTTGCAAGTATAAATTAAAATGATAAATACATTTCTTTTTTAAAAAAATTATGTACTTCATATTTGTTACTTTACCAAAAAAAAAAAATTTTATTCAAAAATAAATATTTTAAAATATAAATCATAATTTATTGTTTTAAAGCTATTTTAATATTTAATTTTTTAAATTCATTTTAGGTAGCTATGTAAAAAACCAAATGAACACATTATTAATTTATCAAAATTAATTAATGTTTTAGATCCAACTAGTAGTTATGCACTTCTTGCACCTCAATCTCATTCACGTCGTGACGAACCTAGTGTATTAACTGCTTATACATCACCCATTGTCACATACAATGAACTTTATAAGATTGTTAATATTGCTCCAGAATTGGAATTGGTTAAGGAATTACCAAGACAAGTAATATACTTATTTATTTATAGATATACATCATAATATATATATTATATAATATATACATAATTTATAGATTACAGAGTGATCAGTAATTGTGTTACATAATACGAAATATAGGACATTTAATATTTCATAAAATTCTCGTTTTTATGTATATGATATTTGATATAATTGGAAGTTTTGGGTTTTATGGTCAGAAAATTTTACTGAAGTATACTGGCATATTACTTAACATGATATCAAAATATTAGAAAAATTCTTAAGGCTCAATTTTTTTATGGGTGTTTAAAATTGAAACTACAGTAAAATATATATTTAAACTATTTATATAGATTTTTCTTATTTTATGTATGAAGACATTTATTTTTTTTTCATCAATTTATTTTTTGACCAGAAATAGTGCTCCGATATTTACGAATAGCATAGGTTTTCAGTAGAAAATTGAATGTAGTTGGTACTTTATATAGGTTATTTTTTGAATTTTTCAAAATTGACCCTATGCGGTAGAAAAATTGACGAAAAACAGCATTTTTCACGAAAACTGAAATTTTGACGAATTCAATTTCAATATTTGACGATAACTCGAGGAATTTTGAAGTTAGAGACTTGAAAATTTTATAGTTTTAATTTATGTACTATATGTGTAACTCTAAGGTTCATATGAGTGTGATAAAATTTTACGTTTTAATATTTCATAAAAAATGTCAAAATTTTAATCAATTCCTTCATTATCTGACTGAACTTCGTTCAGAATCGTTTTTCGAATGCAATGGTTTATCATTGCATTCAAATTCTAATTAAAATTAATCACTACGATTTGCACACCTGTATCCCATGTGGCAGGAGTATCAGCTCTTCCTTTTTATATTTAAGGAAACTGGGAAAAAAAAAATTAATGTTAGAATTATTCATAATAACCTAACCTTATTTATAATTGTACACTGTTAAATTAGTCCATTATCAAATTTTAATTTATTATAATATTATATTTTATAGTTTACATAAAATAATATTGTGTTCATTTGATTTAAAGCAGCAAGTGTATGATAAGAAAGTATTTCAAGTTATTTATAATACAACTATAGCAGCTGAACATGCTGTAAGTCGAATAAATGGATTTGAATACCCACCTGGCCATCCAATTATATTGGAATTCAGTAGTTCTTCTCTGTAAGATTATATTATATTTTAATTAATATATATTTATGCATAACACACAGTCCAAATATGTAATTTTATAAAAAAAAAAAGTTTATATTTGTATTTTTAATAAATTCATTAAATAAAAGAAATTAAACAAAAATTATTTTCATTCTAATATTACTAAAAATTTTATTTTTGAATTTAATGTGTTTTCACAAACATGATGTATGAAATAACATTTAATTAATAATTATAGATCTATCCCGTCAGCTGTAGATCCTACAGTGACAGTAGCAAATAAAATATCAAAAGATATTGAAGTACTTTCTAGTACTGTCACAAAAGCTTTAGCTGTGATTAAAAATGCTAGTATAGCTACAGGTAAAATTATATGAATATTGTTTATCTTAATACTTCATAATAACTTAAACCATTTTATTTAGCTTCTTTAAGTTTGTCAGATGATTATAATTCTCCATTAACATCTAAAAGAGGAAGTGAAAAAATTCTTTTATCATCTGTGGATAGTTCATTTAGGTAAAAAAAATAGTTTTATAAAAATTTTTATATTATTATATTAATTAATTTATATTTTTATTTTTTATTTTTATGGTCGGATTAGATTATTTTTTGTATGCAAACCAGTTCTTCCACCAATGCGTTTATTAGAGGACACCTTTAAAATGTTTAAAGGCTTAAGAAACATTAATATCATTGATGGCAAGAATTATGGTTATGTTACTTATGACAGTATAGAAAGTGCAAATCGAGCCATAAATGTATTATCAATATATTAGTATAAATATTTAATTATTGATTTTGTACATATTTTGAGCTAAGCGAGAAACTAATGTTTCAAAATGATGAGTATATAATTTAATTTTTGTTTGTAAGATAACGTATTTAAAGTAAAAATATTGATCTATAATAATAATACTACATATTTTTCTAAATAATTTTTAATACAATTTAAAATTATAGGGTTTAAAGTTTGAAAATTTAATAGAACTATAATATACTGAATACTATTTAACATTAACTATCACATAATTATAAAATATTTTGTAATGGGATAGACCTAATTTTTAGATTCTGTGTGAAGCGAATAATGTATTGGTTTTACAATGATGTGTGATTTTTTTTCTTATTCTGAAGACAATTTTACTATCTGAAATAATGCTCTGATATTCATGAATAGCATATGTTTCCGGTTGGAAAGTGGATGTAGTTGGTACTATATTTAAGTCATTTTTTGAATTTCTCATAATTGATCCTAGCTATGATCGATCAGTCTATGTTTAGTACTTAAGATGACAACATTGTTGTCGAAATACATATTTACTAAAATAATAAAATAAATTTTTTGTGGACTTGGGTTTTTATTTATTAGTATATAAAATATCCACAAGAACTCTTCTTATAAAATTAAAAAAAAAAAAATTAATGTCAAAATTTCAATCAATTCCTACATTATCTGACTGAACTTGGCTTAGAATAATTTTTCGAATGCAAAGGTTTATCATTCCATTCAAATTTTAACTAAAATTAAACACTATGATTTGCACACCTGCGGAAGGAGTATCAGCTCTTCTTTTTTAAAGTTGGAATTTTTGTTAAATTGGAAAAATATAATATTATATATCTATAATTTGTTATTGTTGTAACAAATTTTAATTTTAAATACACTGGATGATTTGATATATTTTTACATATACATGTAAAATATTTTTAAAAACTTAGAGTAATTTTTTTAATATATATATATATGATTATCATTCAAACATTTTAAATTGCAATGTGAGGTTTTATGTTATTATAGTATAAAAAATTCAAAGTAAAAATAATGGTTCAATAATCAAATATAAAAATTAATTGGGTAGAGAATTTCATTTTGTTGATATTTTAATTAGATCTCAATTAGAATTTTAAAATCATGGAAAAAGAACATAAATCATAAAAACTATATTTCTGGCAAAATTTAATTTGATTAAATTATTTAAATTTTTATTAAATTATGGTTATTTTTAATATAAATATAGAACTTTATAAATTTGTTTATATTTTCTATCTAGTTTATAGTTCTGTAAATATAACACACATTTATCAGTATAATATCTTACTACTTCGTATGAAAGTAATATAAATATTTAGAAAATCACTTAGCTCAGAATTATTTCTTTAGAATATAATTACTTATTCATTTTAAAATTAAATATAGCAATATAATATTCCACTACCATCTTATCAACATCAATTCCATCAGCCTATTTATTTTATATTTTTATATTTTTAGTGTTTAAATGATCATAAGGTGTTTAATAGTCGTCTAAAAGTTATGGAAGCTGAACCTAGAGAACCAAATCGAAAGCGCATGAAATCTGATACAATGTAAACATAAGCAGTAAGTAATAAATTTATATAAATTATTAAAATTTCAATAATGGAAACTAGTCTAGATTTCTATCTTGATCATTTATTTTTGAAATTAATATTTTTAATTTATGCATGGACAATTAATAATTCGTGCCATAGATTTTAGTGGTTATTTTACTGAAAGTAATATAAAATCGTAATGACTAATGATTAAGTTGAACTTCATTATATTTTAATTAATTTAATTGTATATTTCTTCTTTCTACCTATAGTAAATATTACTATTTAATTGATTAAAATTAAGTGTTATAAAGATTAATGTTATTGCAAATTACAATAAGTATTATTGTTATCCATATATAGTAATTTTAATACATATAATAGAATAGGTATAAATAATTAGTTAAAATTAAAGTGTATTTACTTTATTTTTAATTATCAATTTATGTTTTTGTTCAATTTTATCAAAAACATATTTTCATCATAAATGCAATATACATTTTTAAAGTTTTTTAAAATTATTAATAATATACTATATATTATACATATATCATTGTATACATGGTCGTGCTCAGAGGAATTCAAGGGGTTTACTCTCCATGGAAATAACAATGACATAGTATAATATTGTATTATGGAGTTTTGATAAATAGACAATTATTTTAAAAAATTAATTATTTTAATAATGCAAAAATTATTCGATTAGCAATACTGAACAGCTGTTGTTCTTTCATGCCTGATGATCAGTGGGTATGTTCCATTTTATCTAACTCCACACTCAATCTCTACATAGGTACTTACTACATAAACATTGTTTGTTTTTTAATGTCATACTGTTTAAGTTAATTAATATATTACAGGTGTATAAATTTGTAATTTATAGAGTATGTTTAATATGATATTTCTGTATTTTTATTTCTACAACATTACACATTTTCTGATAATTATTAATTTTTATAATTACTATTTGTAAATGTAATATAACCTCCAAAAGCCGAAAATAGTAAGTTAAAACCATAATATTCAAGAAATTATAATTACTACATCATCGTTAATCATTTGATATTCATGTAATTATGTTACATGTATAATACTATAATAAACAATCTAATCATAATTAATTATTACACACTGTATATTTTAAATATTGTGTTTTGTATAGTTGACTTTTGTAAAATTTAAATATTTGAAATTCAACAATTCCCGCCCCCATAGAAAAATCCTGAACAAACCTCTGATTGTATAAAAATATCAGTCGTCATCAGTTATTTAACTATAACAATCTAAAATAATTAAAACTTCAAAATTTACAGACTTTGTTAAAGTAAACTTCTTCTTCTTCTACTTCACCTTCTCTCCTAACTATTTGGGGTCGGCCACCTTAGTCCTATGCCTCCATTTAACTCTATCTTCCGCATCCTCTTCACTTACACCCACTTTCCTCATATCACTTGTCATCACATCCCCCCACCTCAGTTTGGTCTCCCTCATCCCTCTTTCCCTCAACATACATTTCCTTTACCAATCTTACTGCCTCTGTCTCTTCACTTCTTAATACATGCCCGAGCCATATCATTCTAATCTCCCTCATCTTTTTCAATATCGAAGCTACTCCTACACTACCTCTTTTATACTCATTCCTAATTTTGTCTTCTTTAGTCACTCCACTCATCCACCTTAACATTCTCATCTCTACTACACTCATTCTTTGTTCCATCTTTCTATCTACTGCTCAACATTCCGTTCCATACATCATTGCAGGCCTCACCACTGACTTGTAAAATTTACCCTTCAACCTAATAGGGATTCTTTTGTCACATAGGACGCCAGAGACTTCCCTCCACTTCACCCAACCACGCTTGATCCTATGCTTCATATCCTCTTCAAAGCCTTCATCTTTCTGCACAACTGATCCTAAATATTTGAACCTCTCAACCTCTTCCACTACATCCCCATTCAACATTATTTCATGCCCTATCCTATTCCCTCCGATTTCCCTTTCTCCGAAATCATACTCTATATATTCTGTTTTATCCCTACTAATCCTTAGACCTCTACTTTCAAGAGCTTCCTTCCACTCCTCAAGTCTCCCATTAACTTCCTCACGGCTCTCTCCTATCAGAACTATATCATCTGCAAACAGCATACACCAAGGTATCTCACTCTGTACATCCTTTGTTATTTCGTCTATTACCAGGGAAAATAAGTAGGGACTTAGAGCTGAACCATGGTGTACCCCTACTATGACCCTAAAGTCTTCAGTTTCTCCACTTTTTTAAAATAAACTAACTAACTTAAAATGTACATTTGTCAAACATATATTATATTATTACTAATTAATTTTATTTAAAACAAACTTTTGGCCCAATTCATCTAATTAAAATAATTTTTTACTAGCAGTTTACATTTTTAAAGGTTACAATGTTTTTTGAGAGTATCAATAGTAGTATGTTATAAATATTTTTAAATTAATTATAAGACAATTGAAATTAATAAATTTAATTAAAGTAGGTATATTAATATAATTAATTTAGAATTATTTAATTAGAGTAATTTAATTAATAAGCCTTTCCAAAATTATAAATTTTGGCAATTAAGTACTTATATATTTTCTGTACTTATATTTACATATTTGTTTCTAATTAGCTATAGAAATATAATAAATTATAATGAAAAGGTACACAAAATTATATAAATATAAAATATATTTAAATTGTTTTTATTCAATGTAATATTCTATTATATAATATATTTCATATTTATCATTTTATTAATTTTGAAGTTCCAAGTTTCATATTGATTATTTAAATTTAAATTTAAATAATATTGATTAATATTAATATTCTGAATGAATATTACCAAATATTGAAAACACTTTAGTAAATGTCTCCCTAAAATTTATATCATGTTTATAATTTATTATTTTAACATAGATAGAATATTTGTAATTAAAAATTATTATTTAGCAATATATTATAATTATTTTTGTTAAATTTTTTAAATTTTTTGCAGTTTATAATTAATATTTGTTCATAATTAAATCAATAATTATTAATTATTCATATTTGAAACAATAAGTTGTATATTTTATAAATACATTTTTTGTTTAAAATATATTAAATTTTAATTAACCATTTACTACTACTACTACAACTACTACTACTAATAATAATAATATATTAAACAAGTATCGATTAATGTCACTACTATAACTATAAAACTATATATTTCAAAATTGACTGTTATACAGTTCACTATTTGTTTCATTTATGATTTCAGGACAGTAAATAGCACAACAAAAACAAACAATTTCTTAAACCCACTAAAACCACAACAGAAACTTGATTTTATCTATCATGACGAGATAAATTATCACAAATTCAACCAATTTCATGAAACACTACAAGATATTCAACAACTAACATATATTGTGGATACAAAAAGACACTGTTTATTAACTAACTAACAATTTTACAGTATTATTTGTTCAAAAAGCATTAAGTAGATTAGTTGTTAAGGCTGAGAACATATATACATAGTTTATAAGCTTTAAAATATTGTTTATTTTATGAATAAACTGCATTAAATAATTATTACATTACTATTTAAATTGTTGGGTATATATATATATATATATATATATTTTAAATTTTTTGGGTATATGCATTTATATTATTAATACATATTTAATAAGCAAGGTTTACAATTTGTGTGTTTGTATAAATGTTCTTATTTATTTTTTACAATAAATAACATTTCGTTTAGGAAATATATATAAATAATTAATTTTAGTATATAAATATAATTATTAAATAAATAACTAACATATATAGACAAAACTATAGCATAGATTCAGATGCAAATTAACCATTATTGACTTACTTACATATTATAACACATATAATTGTCCAAAAAATTCTAATTCAGTTATGGTAACATCTTTTAACATTGACATTTTACTTTTTTTATGTTTTTATTCAATTTCAACCATACACATCGTATTTTACATTAGCTCAAAATATATTTGTATGTTTTTTTTTTTTGAAGTTATCTTACAAATAAAAAATAAAAAATAGTCAACTTATTAACTATATAGTTCTTAATTTTTAAATTATTAGTCATTTTTCGTTTTTATTGAGATATATATTCATTTAATTTATTTAAAATCCATTCCATTAAAAATTATATTATAAATTAATAGATTATATCAATTTTTTAAGTCATATGTAATATATTATCTTACTGTCAATAAAAAATTATAAATATATTGTGATATTTTATTTTATTTAATATTTTTTTAAATTAATATTGCTTAAGATTTATTTGGATAAAGTACAATAATAATCTACATTTTATTTAAAAATATAACATAAAATTTTTCAATATATTTATTTACTTGTATTGCTAATTGCAAAATTGACTATTTTACATTTTTATAAATGTACATTTCAATTAAAATATTATTTATTTATTTTTATGTAAGTTTATTTAAGTAAAATTACCTACTAGTAAATGGATTTAAATTAATTCATAAATTGTTTTCAATTTTTAAAATCTATTTTGTATATTTTTTTTTTATTCCTTTGATGTATTTTATCTACGTAAATGTCAAATGTTTTTTTATATACATATATTTAATTTAATATAATATTGGAATTTTATTATAATAGGTTACTAGCTCGGTTTTTTAATATATTAAAATTTGAAAGTTCCAAGATTTTTTTATATTTTATGTTAAATTGTTATTTTGATTATGATTTTTAATTTGGAAATTTATATCTAATTATATTAGCTAAATATATTTAGCTATTGTATTTTAACCATGCAATATTATTAATTGGGTTAAGTTAATTAGATAATATATAAATAAATGCAAACATATTTTTTTTTAAATAATGATTTTTCTTTTATATTTTTAATAAAATTTAAACTGATTATTTTAAATTTTTATTTCAAATTACATTTATCGTTACAATAATAAGTTATCTTATGTTTGTCATTTAATGTCTATAAATAAAAAAATACAGTCGAATCCCCTTAATAAGACACCGGTTAATAAGGACAACCGCTTAATCGGGACAATTCTAAAATTACAAAAACAAATGTATACTTGTAATGTAAACGTACACCGCTTATCTGGGCCGCGAATCCGGATAATTGGGACATTTTTATCGAGTATAATATTAAATATTAATAGATCAATAGTCCGACAATCGCGAACGACTCGCGTAATCGATTTTAGATTAAATTATATACATTTTATCTTATCGTATGTTCAAATGTGATGTGTGTTAAATGTTATTTAGTGCATAAGTCGCGTTTGTCGCGTGCAGTAACGATGTAACATGTTATACTAATAACTAATATGTATTTGTAATAATGAAAACATAAAAAATCAGTTTTTTAATAAATTTATATGTTTTTTTTTCATTTCGGATTATTGGGACAACCGCTTTATTGGGACAAAATAACATGCAACCAATGTGTCCCAATAAAGCGGAATCGACTGTATTTAGAAACCAAAACTCAATATTTATTTTAGTAATAGGTGATTTTAATAAATTAAGTATTTGTTTTTTTATTGTTTTTTTTTTTTTAATAACAATTTATTATTTATAGTAATAACATTGATTATAGAATAGACTCTATTCTATAATCAATGGTAATAACTAGAGACCAGAATTGTATGCAATTTCATATTCACACTGAGTATATGCACGATATAGAGGGTTTGAAATGTGGGCGTTTTAAATCTAACCGATTTTATAGACCAAATTTTATTTTGCATATAATTAGCAAATTTTATAGACATTTATACTTTTTTACTGTTTTCTGTCTTCTATACATTTAAAAATGCATATTATGTTCATAAAAAATTAATTTTGAAATTATCACGGAAAAAATTTGATAATTGAAAAATATTTTTTTCTTGTTTAACATATTTATGGTTGTGTTGCTATTTTATTTAATCAATTAAAGAAATTTTGTTCTATTTATTTATAAATAATTTATTATATAATATGAGTATATATCAAATTTATAAATTTATTTAAAATTTTAACACCCAGTGGAAATAATGTAATTTACTTTTAGTTTTTTTTTTATTTTTGTGTTTAGTTTTATTTTTAATATATTGAAAAAGATCTTATGTTCCTTACTTCCTTCAATATCAAAATAACTATTTTAATATTTTAAAATCTACTAAAATTTGTAGATTTGAAAAAAATTTAATTTTTTTTTTATTAATTTCCTATAAATTTGAAATGCATATAGTGTATATTTTAAAAGTTATGGTGCATATTTTAGCATATTTTGCCATTTTTATCATGCATATTTGCATCATATTTCAATCCTTTTTAGCGCATATAATTCCGGTCTCTAGTAATAATAATTAATTATTTTATCAATTTCTAGGAAACTTTTGTTAGGTACTTGGGTTTCTTTCATTATTACTGTTTCAATAATTATTTTATAATATAAATACTTTTAAGCAATTAATTAAGATTTACTTGAATTAAAATTTCTATTTTTATTGTATTCAAACATTCATATGGTTAACAGATTTTATTTTACATGACAAAAAGTTATAATGTTTACATTTTTAACTAATGGACAATGGTTTAGCAACTTACTTATTTAATGGGCTCTTAATCATTGCAATATATACGTTTATAATTTAATATGTATATTAGTATAATATTACATGAATAGGTATGAAACTTAGTCTTTGCATAAAAAGATTTTATATTAGTTTATACATAAAGTCAATAGAAAAAAATCATTGCAATCGATATTTGAAAAATTCTAATCACACATCTCTATCTTAGAAGATAAGTACTTATTATTTCAATAGGTTTGTATAAAATATTATATTCAAACATTTGTAAAATTTTTTATTTACTAAATTTAAAATAGAAAAAGAAAAGTTGATACTACTGTGGACGGGATACAGGTTTAAAGAGGACAATGTTGAATTTTGAATAAAATTTTTACATTCAAAGTATATGTTCAATATAACCCTATATGAGTCACCTAAATAGGTACATAAATCTGACAGTACTTTGCTCAGAATAGTTTTTCGATTGTCATGATCTGGTACGTATTTAAAATTACTTTACATGAAGGAGGTAGGAGGGGTTAATATACTTTTATTTTAAATAAGAATCCATAAAGGAAAGTACTTTAAATAACGATTTTACTAAAATTTCAACTTTAAACGCCTATAAAAAAGACGGGATTTCTCTAATTTTTTGGTAATATGTGAATATACTTCAGAGTAAAGTTGTTATACCTTAAAACCCAAAATTGCCCATTTTATCAAACATTATATATTATTCTTATTAATTAGATAAAAACGAGAAAATATAGATAATTTAGAAAATATTCAAAGTTCTATGTTTTGTAAAAAAAAATTAACATAAGAGAGAAAAAACTACGAAAAAATAACGAAAACTGAAATTTCGACGAATTCGATTTCAATATTTCACGATAACTCAGGTAATTTTGAAGTGAGAGATTTATTGAGTGTTCACATAGGTACTATATATATATATATGTGGTAAAATTTTGGAACCGTTACTTTAATTTTTCTACAAAATATATACCTATTGTCCTATTATATATAGGACTTTAAATACTTCGTAAAATTTTCGTTCTTTTGTATATAATGTTTGATAAAATTGATAATTTTTGGCGTTAAGGTCTGAATATTTTACTGAAGAGTAATTATATATTACTCAACATTAATTCAACATAGAAAAATCCCTAGTCTCAAATTTTTTTATAGCTATATAAAGTTGATATTTTTAGTTTAAACGAAAATATGAAAAAAATGAAAAACAGCATTCGAAAAAACTATGACATAGTAGTGTAGTCGGCGCAGGGTCGGACTGGCCTATACTACTGACTGGCTATTGCCAGCGAGGCCCCGGTCGTTATGTGGTCTTTTTTAAAATATGAAAATAATATTAATTAAACCGTGGTTTAGTATTTTAGTATTATGATATGAGTTATGACATAACCTGATATTATTTCTGAATGGAATAATGATGAAATTATTAATAAGTTTGGAAATACTTCAAATGAAATAAAAAAATTATTATTTTAATTGTGCTTTATTAATATTAGTATTAATTTTAGTTGTGCTTTATTAATATTAATATTAATTTTAGTTGTGCTTTATTAATATTTTATTATTAAATTAATAAGTATTTATTTTACTATAATAATACATCCCACAAATACTAAATAATAAATTAAATTATAACTGAGGGCGTCTGAGGCCCTTCATAAGTAAATTGCCAGTGAGGCCTTCAGTACCCAGTCCGACCCTGAGTCGGCGTAACATTCCCGAAAGCTCTACCTATGTGTTAAGCACCGTAGCCAGGCATCGACAACGGATGGGTGACCGCCGTTTTTTTTTTTATGTCTGAAGTCATCATATAAAAATATTAGAAAAATCCATAGTCTCATTTTTTTTTTATAGCTGTTTAAAGTTGATATTTTTAGTTTTTTGTTTTTAAGTCTGAAAACATTTTTACTACCCGAAATAATGCTCCGATTTTCACGAATAGAACATGTTTCCGGTAGGAAAGTGGATATTCTTGGTACTTTATTTAGGTCATTTTTCGAATTTCTCAAAATTGACCCTATGCGTTAGAAAAAAAGACGAAAAAACGGCAATATTATTAATCAATACCTACATTATCTGAATGAACTTCGTTCAGAATCGTTTTTTCGAATGTAATGGTTTATCATTGCATTCGAATTCTTATTATAATTAAATACTCAGTGGCGTATTTTTATATTCAGCGCCTATAGGCTTGTAGAAATTTGCCACCTTTGCCATTACTAAAATATAAATTTATTGGATGCATGTCAAACAGATTTTATTGAAAAAACATTATCAAATAAAAAAATATTTAATTTTCACAAAATATCGTTTAATTTTTTTATTAGTAAAAAATGTTATAAGTATATAAATTTTATTTTATTATAATTTACGTCTATACTTTATACTTTTAGTTCTTGTAAATTCGTCAATTAAATCATTGCCATTTAAATAATTTAATATTTTACTCTCTATTGAAAGTAAAGCTAAACTGTTCAATTTATCATGAGTTTTGGTAGATCTAATTAAGTACAATTTTAGATAAGAAATTTCTGTAAAACAGCCTTCATAAAATACGAGTATACTTACGGAAAAACGACAATAAAATATGAGTATAACAATATTGTTGACAAATAATATATATTATATTATATTAGCTTCTTTGGCTATTATTTTTTTTAAAAAATTAAAAATTAAATATACCTACTCTACTATGAATAAGAAATATATTACCTACATATGTAATATTATTGTGAGTTTTACAATAATAATATATGTGTATTATAGAAATATAGACAGTAAGGTAAATAAAAAATTAATATAATTTAAAAATTTACAGCCTCTCAAAATTTGCCGCTGTAGGCCCGTGCCTATATGTAAATACGCCACTGTAAATACTATGATTTGCACACCTATATACCACTGCGGCAGTAGTATCAGCTCATCTTTTTTTTTAAAAAGTATAAAGACACGTTTATTACTCTAAATAATACTCCGATATTCACGAATAGCATATGTTTCCGGTCGGAAAGTGGATGTAGTTGATACTATATTTAAGTCATTTTTCGATTTTCTCATAATTGACCTAAGTGGTAGAAAAAACGACCAAAAAATGACAAAAAACAGCATTTTTCACGAAAACAACATAATATTTTCGTTTAAACTAAAAATATCAACTTTAAACAGCTATTAAAAAAATTGATACCATGGATTTTTCTAATATTTTGAATTAATGTTAAGTAATATATAAATATACTTCAGTAAAATTTTCAGACCTTTATGCCAAAAGTTGACAATTTTATCAAACATTATATACAAAAAAACGAGAATTTTACGAAATAGGTATTCAAAGAAGAAAGAACTAAATTTTGTAGAAAAATTAACGTAACGGTTCCAAAATTGTATCACATGACAGATGACACATATTATATATATATAGTACTTATGTGAACAACCAATAAAATTTTCAAGTCTGTCACTTTAAAATTGCCGAATATTCGTTAAATATTAAAATCGAATTCGTCGAAATTTCAGTTTTCGTGAAAAATGCCGTTTTTTCGTCATTTTTTGATCATTTTTTCTACCGCTTGGGGTCAATTTTGAGAAATTCGAAAAATAACCTAAATAAAGTACCAACTACAACATCCACTTTCCTATCGGAAACATATGCTATTCGTGAAAATTGTAACATTATTACGGCCTAACGGGTAGTAAAAGTGTCTTCATACTTAAAAAAAAACAAAAAAAAAAAAGACATCATTGTAAAAGCAAACATTCTTCGCTTCGCTCAGAATCTAAAATTTAGGTATATATTATTAATTTTATATAATTAGATATAGGTACATTTAATTAGTAGATTCATATACTATATTTATATATACTCTTAAGTTTTAACAGCAATATAAGACCATATTATAATTTTATTGTATAAATTGTAGGTATATAATATATAAGGTATACGATTTTGGCGGAAACATGTCACGCCCTATAATATAAATATAACTTTGCACAATATGCGTATTTTTTTTTTTGAGGACCGGTTTATACTAATATTATATTGTTGTTATAAGTCCATATATGGTTTTTTCATATATATATATTTTTTTTAAAGTTTGAATTTTAATAACTGGGACTTTATAAAAGCATAGACGATGGATGGTGACGTTGACGGCGACAGCGGTTGAATAATACTCGTGGGAGAGCTGCAATAAACATTGTGCCCTAAAGCCCGAGGTCGGTTGTGTGTGTATTTCTGCGTTGGTGGTAACGCAACGATGGTGTGGCAGCATTGGCTGTCGGGTGTTGACGGTGCGGTCTATCGGTGGCGGCGGCAGCGTTTGATAATTACACGGCACGACGACCAGCAGACGGGTCGAAAGCACGCTACCGTCGATGGCGCTCCGATCGATCGGACCACACACACAGCATATGAATGCGAGGGGGTACGGTTTATATGCATATTTTTTTCCCTCGTTTTTTCATCGTACAAAGTCAAAATATTTTAAAAACAACAAAATAATAATAATTATTATTACAAAAAAGCTGATGCGCAAGTCTGCACGAAAATGTATGTACTACTATAGTATTATGATATTTGTATACGAGTACAATATTAATGTATTTTAATTTATTGTGTAGTATTTTTTTTTATTAATATTATTATATTTGTGTCTGACACTTCGAGTTACGAGTACACGCAAAACATATCGGTTTTATTATTATGTATTGCTCCGGCAACGAACTATATGAACTATATAATATTCTAATATTATACAGTTGAACTGGGACATATAGTTCAGCAGCACCAATGCATCATTATATTATAATAATATACCGGCTCGATTTTATACAAAGATCACGTGCCACGCGTATATTATATATTATTAATGTTATATTATACACGCTGACGGACGCGACGATGATGAATAAACGCACGCGGCGGTAGCGAAGAGTGTCCGTGAGTCGCCGCCCGCCGACCGATTATACGTGTCGGGCACGCGAGTGTGGGAGATGGACCAGCGAAGCTGAGGGGGTTAATAGTATCGTCCCGCGAGTTTAATGTTGCGCGCCGCTCTATAGTACCACCGCCTCTATCGCTCGCGTGGTATAATAGTAGTGCGGCGGCGGTGACGACGGCGTCGGTGATAGTGGTGTTAGTGTGTGCGTATATATAGTGCGACGACAAGATGGGTTGCGTGCGAGTAGTGCGGCATCGGTGGTGAAAAGGAGAGGGATTGTGTGTGTGTGTGTGGTGTCGGCATTACTGGCAAAGGATAGAGCGGCATAGTACGGGCACAAATGCGCCGCCTGGAGCTGTCTGAGTCTCTCTCTCACCATCCATTCTGCCTCGCTTATAATACCCTCGTCTGCTTGCCTATACTGACTATATATATATATATATATATATATATATACAATATGTATATTATATATATATATATATATACAATATGTATATTATATATATATAGGTATACAATATGTATATTATATATATATATATATATACAATATGTATATTATATATAAGGCACCGACGTCTCCGCCTCCGCGCGCGCCGTACGATCGTCCAACCCAAGAAACGCTGTGGTGTCAGTTGGCGGCCACCGGCGTGTGAGCGCCGTGCCGACAATATATCGCCCCGGAGTCGTTAATACGAAACTTACAGCGCGGATCCTCTGAGCTCTCAGTTATGTATATATATTATTATATTAGTATATTACATTGTAATATATGTACTGCAGAACATATTATAAAGAGTTAAATATAAATATTTTTTATTTGTATTTAATAATAATTACTGTAATTTACAATTATTAATTTAAAATTCATAATGTAATATAATAGAATATTATACCTACTTCTATATTAAATAGATATATTCGCAGTTTCATATGTTTATTCTTATATATCCATGACTCCATGCTCGTCTATATAATATCTATATCAAGTTCTATTATAATCATATAAATATATATTACAAAAAATAGTGAAATTTTGTTTCACTTTATAATATAATTAAATATAAATTGGCTTGTTAGAAATTGAACACAAAAATTAAATAAGTGTATTTTGTAGGTATAATATTGTCATTTATTGGTATTGCAAGTTTTAAGCCAGCCATAAACGTTCCGGTTTGCCGGAGAGATGTATACTGTGCAGGACTGCAGGCGGACTGTACAATTTTTCCGGAACGTGTGTGTAACAAGTTTGCGCAGTTTTCTGGGACTGTACAGGCATACCGGAGCATGTGTGTGTTCGTTTACGATTTTACGTTCGACTAGCTGGTTCGCTTTTGTGGCATTGTTCCTACTTTATCCGTTTACATTTATTTTCACTGTGACTTAATATATTGTAATTTATATATTTCATTAAATTATATAATATCATATAATAATAATAATAATAATAATAATAATAATAATAATAATAATAATAATAATAATAATGAGCTGTAAGATTTTGGAAGAATTTATTGATTTATATAAATCAAATCCTTGCCTTTGGCAAATAAAATATGACTGCTCATCTCTCTGGTAAATCGTAGTGTATGTGCCGTCGTCGACTCGTCGTTTCGACGAACGAAATCGGGTAAACTGAACAGATTAAACTGCGCAATTCGACCTCCGGCAAACCGGAACGTGTATAGCTAGCTTTAGAATTTACACGTTAAAATGTAATTTCAACGAATTCAAATATAATTTTTGTACATTTTTTAATATATTATAGGTAAATAATTTATAGATACTATGTAATTATAATAACTATATACTATAATAATAATAGTAATGTATATTTAAATAATGTAAAATTAAATATTGGTGTGAACAGTGGCGTATTTACGAGGGGGGGGGGTGGTTGCTCTTATGTCATAACAGAATATTAAATTAATTATTACAAATACTTTTTATTTAATTATATTTTATCAATCTTCTTATAAAATTAAAATAGTATATTTTATATAATTGCCATAAAATTAATAATTATAAATTGATTTATAAATAAGTAATATTTATATGCACATTACATGTAAAATATAAAATATTCATAATGCATTTATTTTTTAAAACGTAGAATTGAACATTTTGAATTAACTCATACAAACTACACCAAGTTTTTGAATTTTGAATTTTTCCATAACTTTCATTCTGCGGTATAAAAAATTACTTAGGATTAGTAAATATGTAGTTAAAAAAATATATTTGGATTCTATCACTATAGATTTACTTGCTGTAAATTTTTAATTTTTTTTTAGAAATAAATATTTTCTATTACCTATATCATTTTATTTATTTTATTATATTTATAAAGTAAATCGAACTCTTTATCCTCTTCTCATATCTATATGGTAAAAATGTAAATAAATTAAAGTCAATCGTATATGTGTATATTTATAAGATAAAGTAATTACACTTAATTAAATTAAAAATCACAGATAAATATTAATATTCTTCAATCAAAAACACATTGTATAATATACTCATTATCATTTTATTATATATTATAAAATGAAAAAACGTTTAAAAATAGTTTTATTTTTTATTTTATTTTATTTTGTTATTTTTATTTAGTTTTGTGCGGAAATAACGAATACTTTACCTAATTAATTAAAATTAAAATTCCACCTATAGGAATACCGAACACTATATATCCATATAGCATTATATATAACAGGAAATATACAACCAATATCTTTCAGTTAAACACACATAGTAATGTAATATTATATTTTAAGGGTTCAACCGTGTAATGTATGTGTTTTCTCTACCCGATAGCAGTTGCCCGTAGATGATTGCTGGCGGGAGGTTTATGGCACGCGACTACCGCTGCGGTTCGATACCCCGCGCCGATCTCGTTGCGTCCTCCGTCGGACTCTACACGCATCGCCGTCACTGCCGCGTTCACTCCGCCGAACCGAGGTGCCTCTTCAACCATTTATTAAACCCGTCACGCCCGTTCCGGATAAGCCCTAGAGACCCGTAACCCTCTCTTTCCCTCTATCATATACCCAACACCCGCTGCTCTAGTCACCGGAAGTTGGACCGCAGTAAGCTTAATGCCCGCAGGATCAAAAAAAAAAAAAAAATCGAGAGAGAAAGAAAAAAGAAAACTCTGCTGTGGTATGTGTTGTGTACTTGTATATATAGGTATTATATATCATATCATGTGTGAGAAAAAAAGGACGAAAAATATAAAAAAAAAAAAAAAATATCTCGATATAGACAAAGCTACTCACTTTTTACGTGTATAGGCGTAGTTATATAATATTATGAATATAATCATAATATTGTATTAAGAATAGACGCTTATTGTCTAAAAATAAAAATAAATAAATTCCCCCCGAAATGTAAGGATTTTCTCGTTATTTTGGTCATTTACACTATGCATTTCTTACCAAATGCAACGAGTATAACTTACAAATTAACGAAAATTTTAACCCTTATACTATATATTATAATACGCATCATATAATATTATTATATTTTAGACTTAAGTTATATTTACTTATACTTGAAAGTTGAAATAGGACTCGTCTGTAAATATTATATTATTATATTCATTGCATTCCGTTCCGTTTTTTACACAAAATAACAACGATATCGCCGTGAACATGTATGTTGTGTGTATATAATATTATTGTGTGTGTGTGTGTGTGTGTGTCATTATCGTTTACGACCGGTTATGGGATCCGTTATGCGTAATGCCCGATGGGCGAGTTGCTGCCGGTGGGTATATGTAGAGTATAATATTATGAGAAGTGACGATGAGGAGGAGGTGGAAGAAGTTATAGGCGCTGTCCGACACCTGTGACCGGGCCACTGCCACCGCCACGCCGGTTTTATATCCATAGTGTAATTACAGTGCACACCATAAAATCCCCGGAACGCCGCACATCGCTTTGCGGTATGGTGTGGTGATGGCAGTGGCAGCGGCGGCGACGGCGGCGGTCGTTGGTAAGCTTTGTGCCGAGGCGCGTGTACTCATTACACACGCCGCCGGAGCCCCCGCGCTTCCGCTCGCGGTGAAAAACGCTGACACGGTCTGTCGCGCACGGCGTATCTGATTTACAACGAAATATTCTGTATATTATACGAATATATTATGTATATATACGCAGTTTTAATTGTTTTCTGCGTTATTTTTCGAACATTTTTTCTGTTTTTTATGATTAAAAATAATAATAAAAAAAATCTCTTTTATATCTTATATTCATCTGGAAATTTTCAAAGATAATATTCCATAACGTGACCATTTTGTATTTACGTCATAAAATATTCATTTCTTTTTAATCATAATTAATATTTTATTTTATTTAGTTTCCATATAGATAATATTATAATAATTATAATAATTCATAAGTCATATTATGGGCGTTTTAATTGTATAAGCTAAATTCCTAAAACCAAAAAATTCTCATTAGTCGTTGGATTTGAAATTTGACTGTAGGTATATACAATATTATAGAAATAACTATAAATTATAGGGTTTTATTGCATATCAGAGAGTATGAGCATTGATTAATTATACTATTTTATAATATATATATTATAGTATAATTAATCAATGGTATAAGTATTGGGTATATCGTATATATACAAATACAGCATTAAATTTGATTCTAATGTGAAACATAAAAATAATTACTTACTAATACTAGAATAGGAGTTGGGTTACTACATGGGTAGGTGGTAATAGCCGGTATAGGTACTCGTAATTAAGTAAATTATTAGTTTTATACTTTGATATGTTTTAGATTCTGAGCGAAGCGAAGAATGTATTGGTTTTACAATAATGTGCGTTTTTTTCTTTTTTTTTTTTTATGTCTGTAGACACTTTTACTACCCGAATAATGCTCCGATTTTCACGAATAGCACATGTTTCCGGTTGGAAAGTGGATGTAGTTGGTATACTTTATTTAGGTCGTTTTTCGAATTTCTCAAAATTGACCATATGCAATAGAGAAAACGACGAAAAAATGAAGAAAAAACGGCATTTTTCACGAAAACTGAAATTTCAACGAATTCGATTTCAATATTACACGATAACTCGGGCAATTTTGAAGTTAAGAGACTTGAAAAATTATTATGGGTATTGACATAGGTAGGCTATATATATTTGATAAAATTTTGGAACCATTACGTTAATTTTTCTACAATATATAAGACTTTGAATATTTAGTAGAATTCTCGTTTTTATGTATATAATGTTTAATAAAATTAACAATTTTTGGCAAAAAAGTCTGAAAATTTTACTGAAGTATATTTGTATATTACTTAATATTAATTCAAAATATTAGAAAAATCCCTAGTCTCAATTTTTTTATAGCTGTTTAACTTTGATATTTTTAGTTTAAACGAAAATATTATGTTCTTTTCGTGAAAAATGCTGTTTTTCGTCATTTTTTTGGTCGTTTTTTCTACCGCTTAGGGTCAATTATGAGAAATTTAAAAAATGACAAATTTAGTACCAACTACATCCACTTTCTGACTGGAAACATATGCTATTCGTGAATATCAGAGCATTATTTAGGGTAGTAAAAGTGTCTTCATACTTAAAAACAAAAAAAACAAAAAAGACACATCATTGTAAAACCAATACATTCATCGCTTCACTCAGAATCTAAAAGAAGAGCTGATAATCCTGCTGCATGGATACAGGTTTGCAAATCATAGTGTTTAATTTTAATTAGAATTTGAATGCAATGATAAACCATTGCATTCAAAAAAGTATTTTAATCGAAGTTCTGTCAGATATTTAGGTAACAAGGGATTTTATGAGCATTTATATTGAACTTAGAGACTTGAAAACTGTATAGTGTGTTCCGTGTTCATTTGTGTACCTACTATATGTGTAATGTGTGATAAAACTGCGTTTTAAATATTTAATAAAAAATGTCAAAATTTTAATCAATACTTACATTATCTGACTGAACTTTGCTTAGAATCATTATTTCGAATGCAATGGTTTATCATTGCAATATTGCATTAAAATTAAAATTAAATACTATGATTTGCAAACCTGTATCCCTTCAAAATTATATGATATTTCGTTTATTCCAATTTTATTTGTAAATAATACTCGTATTTATATAAAACTAAAAATAATATAATAATATTATATTAATATACTTACTTCTTGTACATAAGTATAATGTAATTATCCTAACCGAACCTTTAGCCTGTATATAATAAACGTGCACATTAAAATACACCTAGTTTTTTAAATTACCTAAATTATTAGTCTAAAAAATATCGTATATAGATATGCAGTAAAATTGTGTATCGCACAACATGAGTATATATAGAATGTTAAAGTAATAAAGTTTAATATTCCAATTTTTTAAGTGAAACTATAATGTACAATTTATCATAATATGGTTACTATATAATATTAATATTATTTTAGATTTTGAGCGAAGCGAAATTTTGATGAAATTAATTTTAATATTTCATGATAACTCAGTCAATTTTGAAATGAGAGACTCTAAATTTTTTTGGGTGTTCACATAGGTACTTTATATGTGTTTGAAATCGTTACGTTAATTTTTCTACAATATAATGTAGACCATTGAATATTTCCTCCAAGTCATGTTTTTATCTATATGTTTATTAATATTGACAGTTTTGGGGTTTAAGGTCTGAAAATTACACTGAAGTATACTCACATATTACCATGATACAAAAATATTAGAAAAATCCCATTGCTCAATTATCTTTTATAGGTGTTTAAAGTTAAAATTTGAGCAAAATCGATATTTAAAGTAGGTACTCATATATGAATTATTTTTGTTATATTTCAATATTTTACAATAAGTTAAATAAAATTGACAAAAAATGCAATAATAAATAATTACATTCATTACATCCTACTTCGAGAAACGATTCTGAGCGGAGTACTGTCAGTATTTGGTAATTTAGGTGACTCATTTAGGAGTTTTATGCGGGCATTTATATTGAACGTAAAGACTAGTGACTGATAAATGTAAAAAATTTAATCAGTACATAATATTATCTGATGAACTTTGCTCAAAATTGTATTTCCGAATATAATAATTTATTATTGCATTCAAATTTTAATCAAAATATCTCTTCGACAGCTGCAGTATGACTATATTATGATCTCTTTTTTTTATCCATAATTTTAAATTTAACAATACTATTAGGTATATTATTGTTTTTTTTTTTTTATGTAAAAAAATCATTTTATTATTTTATTTATAATTTAGGTTTTAGGTATACATTAAACATATAATATTATATAAATGTAATAACTAATAATAATATAATTTAGGTTTTATAATAATAAATTAATTGTGTTTCACATTTATTGAAATTTATAAATATAAATTTATATGTATATATGATATAAATTTACGAAGAATATACGTAAAGATTGTCTATTATTTTTGGTTGATTAAATTAATTTAACATTAGGTATGCTAGAAAAATATCTATATATTAAATATTTAATTATTAATGTGTATTAAATTTAAATATTATATTTTTTTATATTAAACTAATTTAGCCACATGCTGTAGTTATAATTTAGATTCTGAGCGAAGCGAAGAATGTATTGGTTTTATTTATATATTAATATAACATACCATACTGTAAACTTACCTTTGTGGCTGTATCATTAACGGGAAATTAATATATAAACAATAAACATATAATTGTAACAATTGTTATATATTATTTATTTATGAGACATAAATTTGTTAATTTATTTAATGTAAAAGAATAACAAGAAATAAAAAATAAAGAAATGTTACATTTTTTACACGTTAAAAATAATTATACATGATACATCAGACAATATTATAATTTCACGTTTATATTATTATTATAATTAGTTCGTGTTCACGTGGCTGAGCATTCTGTTGGTTCAAAAATGAAAAAAAGTTTACGAAGACTTTTTTGACAATTTCCAACCTCTTCTGTGTCAAGAACTCTTTTTAAAAGAAACAATTTGAAAAACTCTTCACAAAGTTTCTCTCCTAATTTTAGAATGACACGTTAGTTTAAAATATCAAGAGTAGGTTGCGCAATACTGTTTCAAAAATGATGAATATTTTGAAAACTTGGAATTTCTTTTTTTAACTATGAAAGACTAATATTAAATCTTTTTAATGCGTTGTCTTATTTTTTATTATAGGAACGAAGAATTATATTGTAAAATTTGATTTTCTAAATATTTTTAATATAATACATATTATACATATGTTCACCTTTTGAACAATACTCTGACTTATCTACATTTCTACATCCTACATACTTGTTACATACAGATATTTATATTTTGTTTTTTCTATCTCTGGCTATATATTTTAGAACAAATGTATTATTTTTACAAAATTACTAAATTTTTATATACAACAATAATACATTTTTATTAAAAAAGAAACTCGTGCAACGGCATATTCTGACAGATAATAATATATAATGATAGGTAGTAAATTAGTAATATTTAAATTTATTTTGAATAGTTTTTGTAAAGATTTTATTATCTTTAAAATATTATTGTGGTGTGTGAAGTATGAACTTATATAGAATAGGTAATATACTAATATAGAATCGGCAAGTTATATTATAACGAAAATCGAAGTTTGCATTTACAAACTTTCAATCAAATTAGTTATCTTCATTTAAAATGTATAAAAAATAAATAAATCTAATTTTCCGTCTGGTACCTATATACTAATATACCTAACACATTTAAAATTTATATCTTCATACGTAATTTTATATTAACAGCGCGTTTGGATGTTAAATACTTATTATTAGTTATTATGCGGATTAAATATATTCTGCAATCATATACTCGTATATTACAGTGGCGGATTCAAGGGGGGAGTAAATAGTAATTACCCCCCTTGAGCATATTAATGAGCTATAATTAATTTCTTAATTTATATTTACAATATTTACATACGAGTATATATATGTATATTATAATAAAAAAACCGATAAGTCGCTTTTGTTGAACAGTAGGAGGCCGAGAGTATTTCCTCTTTGTTTTGTTGTGTAAAGGGTGTATTAAATCTTAAAGCAATGATAAAACATTTCTTCAATAAAACCATTCTGAACGGAGCATGTTTGATAAAATTGGAAATTTTTGGCATTAAGGTCTGAAAATTTTACTGAAGTATATATTTACTTATTACTTAACATTATATCAAAATATTAGAAAAATCCCTATAGTCTCAATTTTTTTTTATAGCTGTTTAAAGTTAAAGTTGATATTTTTAGTTTAAACGCGCGAAAATCTTAGAATCCATACGGATATTCTTCTTATTATTTCTAAATACTTTTACAATAAAAATTAATAGAAAAATCAAAGAATTTTATTGAAGAATACTGATATAGGTATATCTTATTAATTTCCAAAATATTAGGAAATCTCAAGACTCAATTTTTTTTTATAGTTGTTTAAAGTTGAAATTTCAGTAAAATTAATATTTAAAGTATTTAAGTGATTTTATGAGCAATTATATTGAACTTAGAGACTCGAAAATTTTAAAGGGTATTCATTTATGTACTATATGTGTACCTATATGAATATGATCCCTATATGTGTGATAATATTTTGCTTTTAAATATTTAATAAAAAATGTCAACATTATAATCAATTCCTCCATTATATATGACTGAACTTCGATCAGAATCGTTTTTATTAAAATTAAACACTATGATTTGCACACCTATATCCCTGCAGTAGAAGTATCAGTCAGCTCGTCTTTTTTTAGTTTTAAGACAATAAAAATTGTTAATATATTTATTTTGTTACTAACATTACTATTTTGACATTAACATATTTTTGTAAAAATGTAAAATGCAAGTAAAGTATAAATTTATAAAAGTTCTTACACTTAGTATTTACGTCTATATATAGTATATACACGCATAAGTCTTCACTAAAATTGTCATTACCCCCCGCTTGAATGATACCTATAGATCCTCATATATTAGTATATATATTATATAATAATAATATGTTCATGTTTATTATGCGATAAAAATATAACTATATAAAATATATACTTCGTAGAAGTAATATTTTAAACTTATTATTGAATTAGTCTATACATATATTTACTTATAAATTTAAACTTTTCAAAAATATATATTATCTTATATTAATTATTAGCTATATAATTCCATAATATATTTCCATTGTTTGAGTTTTATATTTTCAATATAGGTATACTACTATAGTTTTATGTATAAGGTACCTACTAGTCTTGGCCAAATGTTTTACGGATTTTTAAAACAAAAATAATATATATAATATATATTATCAATATGAAATTTGTTCGCAACATTATACTAGTACATATTGTGTATTATATATTATATTAGTAATTACTAATTACTAATTAGTATATTATTATAATAAGCAGTATTATACAGTAAATAGATGATAGACGTATTAGCTTGATGAATTTTTGTGGATGGGCTATAATGACTCCAAAAATAATATAAAATTTAAATTATAGGTATTTGAAGTATTTTTAATGGAAGGGCATATGACCAAAGACCAATGACCAATCTAAGGGTTTAAAAGCCTCATTGTTCCTCCACGCTATGTCTATATGTTACAGTATACTTACATAAGTTCATATATAGGTACCTATATAGTATTTATGACATATGTTTACATTTTATATATATTTATATGACAAACCTATAATGTATATATATAAGTAATAATATATAATAATAATCGACTTCTCGTAAGTATATATTCGTAATATATAATATTACAATACTTTTTTTTCATATACATGTATAATTTTCAAAAATCTTACCGCACATGTAGTTCCACAATAGTATAAATCCCGCCGAGATACTTTTTTCCTGTCATATTTCGCACAGGCATATCGTAACAGGAGTATAGGGTAAGCGAAACGAGGGGTTTTCTCGTATAATTTAATATCACCGTGAGGGTAGTGGGCGTGCCGTTGGCGCCCAAAGCGCGCGCGGGTCGTCGGTGGCGTCACGGCTATTACACCGTTCTCTCGTGGGGTGGAAGAGTTGACGCGAGGGAGGGAGAAACCGTCGGTGGTGATGAGGCGGCACGGCCGGACGGCGGCGTGGGGTTGAACCACGGCAGGGGGAGAGAGGTGTCGACACTGCGGTCGGGTCACCCGTACCGTCGTCGTCGCCGCCGCCGCCGGCGGCGTCGAGTTCTCGCTTCTCTCATTACCGCCGCGGCACCGCCAGGCCAAACATATACATTCAGTATAGTAGTCACACGTCAGATGCGCTTGCGACATCATGTGACGACGTTCTGCGTATGTATTATTTTAATACGCGCGCGTGTTTATGATGACAGGAAAATGTGAACCGGACTCTCTGCCCGTCATATCTGCACCGTCTGAAACTTCGTCCGGAGGAATCCACGACAACAATAATAACGCGTCTTCTACGGCAACATCGTCACCAATCACGGCCACTGTGCATCCCTTCAGCAAGAGGGAACCCATCGTCTCGAGCTCCTCTTTGATATTCTCACACACGTCTAATCAAAAGGATGGTAAAAGGGTAATATACTATTAATTATTATATTAAATATTATGTTTATATAAACAATTATTTTATTTAGATTTTAGTTTATCTTAAGTACATTGTACCTATAACATAATTTTCATACTGCAGAGTAGTTAACATTAGTTTTATATTACAACAGCATAACTTATATACATCAGTATGTAATTCATCAGTATGTCATTTGTTAATAGACTACTTACTATAAATATTATTATTAATATCTTAAAACGTAATAATAGTATAAATATTAAACATACATATATTATATACACACATAATTAAAGTAAGTCATACGTTAACATTATTGAAAGATATATGGTTGAACTCTGATTTTTTATTTTTTTTTTTTTTTTTTGTCCCAAAAGCCAAAGTTCAACCCAATATAGTTCGAAAAAAAGACGAATTCGAGACTAAAATGATATCGATATATATAATACAATATAATTAATACAACAATTATTACAAAATAATACAAAATCAATTTAAATGTGAAATGTTGTAGGTATTTAACTTTTTACAGTTTTAATACGAAAGAATTTATTTTAACTTTATATATATAATATATATATATAAATTACTCTTATCATATCGAAAAATTTTTATTTTATTATATTAGATATTTAAAAAGTCGTATAATAATTATTTATTAATATAAATATTTTTATAAAATTGAACATAACATTCAATAAGTACCATCCGTGTACCTACACTCCTACAGGTATATATATAATGGAAATTATAATCTGTTTACATCAGTGGCGTATTAAGATACATTTTATGGAAATAGTTATGATTTCATAAAAGTAATACAAGTATCGAATTATTTTCGCCCTGAATTACTATAAATATATCCTTTAGGTATAATTATTTCTCTTTATGGACAATATGTCATTGTGCAAGTTATTCATTTAATTAGTCGTCTCTCAATCTATTGTTTAAATATGTTTTTAATAATTAAAAAATAGATAATAAATGACGTAAAAGAGTGGTGCGAAGGGGTGATTCGAACCCTCAAAATGATCCCCGTAGAAACGTCACCGGTGTACCTATAGGTATATAGTTTATCTTTATATAATGAGTATATACGTGTATAATATAATAATTGGTATTATATTATACATAATAATATTATGGATACACAAACTTTTAGTTTATAATATACTTTATATAGTATATAATATAACTTCTTTTAAATCCATCAAATTTACTTCTAGTATATGTATTAAAATATTAATATTGAAGCATGTATATAATACTTCATATTTAAATAATAATAAGATGTTTACTGTTTAGTTTAAATAATGAGTAAAAATTAAAACAACAAAGCGATTATAAGCATTATATAATTTAGGTGCAAACAATTATTGTAAAAAAGTACGTCGTGATTATACGTATTATAAATAAGTAATATATAAAAGCGAAAAGAAAATTTTAAATATAAATTTACATAAATATATAATTAATAGCCAATAATGTATTGGTGTGTAAATGTTAAATCTATATTATTATTAATGTAAAAATCGAAATCTTTACTTAATATAAACAAAAAAAAACTGTATTTTTCTTTTAAAAACATAAGAAAATATATATTTTTTAATATTTATCGTCACTGTCGGAATAAATTAAGTTATGACCATCACGCATACAGCGCATACCTACATTATGTGTTATTTATAACGCATTACGCTTATTTTATGTAGGTATACCATATACCTAGGTATATATATATATATATATATATATATTATATCAGAGGCGGATTATTATTAAATTACTAAATTGCTAATATCGAGACATAGTTTTCTAATCTAAATATTATAGGTTTATACTGTATATATACAGTACAGTCTAAAAATATTTCAATATATATAGGAATCGTTATATAACAAGGATAATTTTTGGTTTCCCGTTGGAATAATTGCAGCTTTATACACTATTAAGCATGACGAATTCAAACGCGGATCCAGAATATGTTTACGGGGGAGCATTATACAATTTTTATTTTTTTTTTTGTAATTATTCATAAACTGTTTTAATTCTATAATATATCATAGAATTATATTAAAATTAATATTAATTATACTAATAATAAATAATATATATATAGAAACATATTTTTTTCCGGGGAAGGGGTAGCAATCTCTCCTTGCCCCCTCTTGGATCCGCGCCTGGACGAATTAAGATATAATTTTTTTAATGTTTAGAAAATTAGGGATTTAAATATCAAATATATATATATATATATACCTTTATAGTATATGATATATTATGATTCAACTCGCAAAAAAAAAAAAAAAAAAAAAAAAAAGAATTATTTTTCTTGCTCGTGTTTCGTGTATATATATTATAATTTATAATATACATATGGCCCCTGTAGTATTGAAAATAGTCTTGAATACTACCAAAAAAATGACAAATAATAAAATAGAAAATAATAGTTTCGTTAGAATATTATATGTAGGTATACAAGTATAACCGTATACGTAAAATATTAATGCGTTACATGAAAGTTTATTATTAATATAAAAAAGACGAGTTGATACTCCTGCCGCAGGGATATAGGTGTGCAAATGCCAAATTGTAGTGTTAATTTTAATTCGAATTTGAATGCAATGATAAACCATTGCATTCGAAAATACGATTCTGAGCGTAGTTCAGTCAGATAATGTAGGTATTGATTAATATATTGCCGTTTTTTCATCATTTTTTCGTCGTTTTTTCTGACGCGTAGAGTCAATTTTGTGAAATTTGAAAAATGACTGAAATAAAGCACCATCTAAATCTACATTCCAACCGGAAACATATGCAATTCGTGAAAATCGGAGGCATTATTTCGGGTAGTATTGTAGTAAAAGTGTCTTCATACTATTTATAACAAAAAAAAAAGGACATACATCGTTGTAAAACCAATGTCGTTTCGCTCAGAATCTAAAAATTATTATATAATACGTTAAAAAGTTATGATGATAAAAATATAGAAACATCAGAAGTCATAGACTTAATATTTTATCAAGTTAATCCAAACGATGCTCATAATATAATGCATTCTAAAATTTTGTATTCCGTATAGTATACGTACAACTACATAACATTATACGTGCGTCCATAAGACGCGTAAATATTTTCCTATAATGTGACAATGATCATGATGTACAAGGTATATTATTTTAAATTGTAATAAATTTACCGCCGCGATATACGTATTATACATATGTGAGGGACGTTTCAAGTATAATTATTTGAAATATTCAACGTATGTAATAATAATATTATTGATGCGTATTTACGCCCTGCTATACTCTGAGGTAAGAAATTTTCGAGTATGTGAAAAAGAGGAATTATGTTTGACTGACTAATAGTAATGCCAGTAATGGTCTGAAGCAGAAGAGGAAAATTTAAAACACTCGTATTTCGCTTGATTTCCTATATAGTCGATAAATTAAAAAGACGTATGAAATACGAATAAATCGTATCGTGATAAGTTATTAATACTTTTTTTAAAAATTATCCTTAAAACGGCAAATTACAGTGAAGTATAGTGCCTATAGCCTATAGACGAAAAATACCACCCCTTTCATTTACTCATATAATTATTATTTAAAACGTGTAATTGACGGGAGCAGAATATTAAAAATACGGTTTAAATTTAGTAGTTCCTTTGATTGGATTTATCAATTATATTCTTCTGGTTGTCAGATTAATGTAAAATGAAATTTTTCCTCATTGAACTTTATACGTGTGCCGGCCTCAGCAATAACGTAAAAAACGCATATCTATAATAATAATGTGAACGAACATTACAGAGAAAAAAAATTCGGAATTTTGTATATTATACCTGTAGGTATAATAATAATAA